>JARHVA010001089.1:710000-1030000 GCA_037957365.1 Torreya grandis | reverse complement strand
GAGGAAGATGCTCAAGGAGACAAGGTGGTGATCATTCTAATACAACCATGGCCTAAAGTTGGTCAAATTGGTCAAAGAAGAAGAGTAAGTAAGTTGATCACATTATTTTTATGGAAATTTAGATAGTTTAAGGTAATTTTGGCAAGATTAAGGTATTTTATTACTTTAGTCTTATTGTACATTTAAATGTTGAAATGATACTTACTAGTAAATAAAAAATATAAATTTTTTGTCTTTGGAAAAGATATGTTTTAAAATTCATCTAACATCAAGTGATGACATCATGATGTACTTGACCATACACATCCTCCAAATTTCTTATATAATTGATTTCTAATGTTGGACTTCTCTTTATAACTACTATTTATCATTTTCAAATGCATAAATGAAGATTTTTTGAGATATGTATAGGCAAATAAAGGTGTGATTCCTTTTTTTCACTCTCTTCCACATTTGTACAGGTCAAGGGAAAATGAAAATTCACCTAGTTCATCATCTCCAGTAGTTTCAAAGGGAAGAACAATCATAGTCTTGAGAAAGGCAATATTTTAGTGGTCTTTTTCATAGGGTTTTAGATGGTTAACAAGGTGAAAAATCCTCCAAGGGTTACCATGGTATTCTTAGACCTAAATCCAAGTATGAAGTGTATCTATAGATCCAAAAAATGCAAAAACCCAGTCCATTTCTCCATTGGTCTTCTTGGTAGCTCCAGATAAGCTATAGGTTTTCACTTCATACTTGGAGGAGAGAGAGATTTAGAATCCAAGATCTTGTCCATATAATGGTACCCTAATTCCATTCCACTTTTTAGCATTGTTTTTATGATTAATCCCCTTAACACTATGAATAATTGTTAAGAAGTTAAAGAGAATAAAAAAACTCAAAACCCTACTAGGGTCAATTTTTTTCAAGTTTAGATTTATAAAGTTGCATGAATGTATGATAATGATTTTTAATGGTAATTTAAACACTATTTTACCTTTGAAATATCATTTCCTTTAATGTTTGTTCATGTTCATGTTTGGTGGAGGGTCAAATAGTCTTCTGTTGGAATGAAAATTTAAATATTTTATGTTATCCCTTTAAGACCTATAAATCATCTATAAGCTCCATTGGAATTATGATCTTCAATAAATATATAGATTTTTTCATATACATCTAGATTGTGTGTATTTACAAACATGGTAAAGAAACCTTATTAAACAAGGGTGTACTTTCATGACTTAAGACTATTTAATACTATATACAATACTCATATATAATTTAATTTCATTATCATGGGTGTTAATATTGGAATTAAAATATCCAAGAGTTTCCTTTTAATACAGGTTCAAATAAAATTAGTTAACCTGTAGGTCTACAGACCTATAGGTCACTATTGGCATCAAATACTAGTTTAGGAATGAGTCCAACCATATTGAATGTAAAATATAATGCCCTATAATATTCTAAAAAGTTTATATACTCTTTAAGACTCATGAAATCCTAGCTTCCTAACTCATGTTGCATCCAAAGGGACTGTGTAAGTCAAAATGACTGTGTAAGCTAAGAAGAAGAATTTAAAAACTATAATTGGGTGTTGAAAGTGATTTGAACATACCTGAATGGATAAAATACCTCAAAAATAATTACCCACACTGATCTATACTTTCACTATTTTTTATTTGTTCTCAAAGAAGACCACATAAAGAAGAATTAAAATTTTGCCCAAATGGCCACCTATAGATTTGTAGTAGGTAGTGGGGTCAAAAATCATGATTGGTGATGGATGATTAAAGGTTTTAGAGGATTTAATAAGTCAAATAATATGTTATTGATATGTTTTAAAGTTTAAAATTTATCAAATATGTTAGTTTGGCCTATGAGATTCAATTTTGTTAAATTTGTAATCAGTCAGCCCTAACCAATACCTACAGGCCTACCCACATCAAAATGCATATTATGTGTTAGATGGATAATCTAAGGTTAGTTTGGTTTTAAAAAATTATAATGGTTAATATTTTAATATTTTAATATGTTTTAATTAGGTAAAAACTATTAAAAATGGATAACAATCACACTACAGTCATGATAGACCTAAAACACTACCTACATGTCTATCAATCGAGAAACCATCGAAAAGGGATGTAGATGATGAGAATAAAAGCTATAAAATTATGAAAATTATAAATATTATGATTTTAAAAATGTTAAAATCATTCAAAAGACACAAAAATTCTAATGAGAAAGATGACACTCATACAGTCAGGAAGACCTAGTTAGCACCTATAGGCAGGTTTTGGGTGAGTTGAGGAAAGTGTGTTGATCATTGTTTGAAACCTTGAGGTGAATGAGAATGAAATATTTATATTAATTTTAATAATAAATTATCACAAGGTTATTAATGAGTTACAATGTTATTGAAAATAGTGAAAGGCATAAAAGGATTATTCATACCTAAATGAGCATATGCAGGCCTGTGTGTGTGAATTATGAAGAAACTTGCATGTTTTTTAGTGTTTGTTCAATTTAGGAGTAAAAAGGTATGAGTTATATTTTTTTTTAAAACTCCATGAATTTATTAAACACTATTAAATTAAAATATCATGGGAAAAGGCATGTTAGGGTTAATTGAGCATAATTATGTAGAAACCCTTACATATGGCTAAAGATAGATTTTAGTGGGTTTGATGGATGGAATGGATCAAAATACAATTTAAAAATCTCATGAAATTTTTCACATACCAAAATTATTAATTTATATCCAAAACTGGTCACTTTTACACCCTAATATGTAACATCACCCTTCTCAAGCTCTTAAGCAGGCCTGACATCAAAAAATGGTCATCTTCTCTTGCTTAGAAGTCAATGGTCAATGTACATGGGAGATAATGGAGTTCATGGATGTTTAAAAAGGTATATTTACTCCAAATTTGTGTAATTTTTTCTTATTTTAAGGCCCATACCTTTATGAGTCATCTTTGAGAACAAAAGCACCTCTAAACCCTACTTAAACCCTAGCAAGAGCTCGATAGGAAAGAAGATGATATTTATGACTCCAAATGCATTTAATTGACATATAAAAAACCTTAATATAATTACTAAATCCAAAATGGTTATCACCATGAAATTTTTATGTACCTTCACCTATATATATATGCATTTAATGTTGTACTTTTGTAGGGTTTTAGGCTTAAAACAAGATGTTTGAGTATATGAATAGGTGAAAACCATTAGTGAGGTTGGTTTGAAGGGTCATATACATTATCATACCCAAAAATACACTCCATTTATTTTTAAGGTGCCCTTATAGGTCAAATTTCCAAATATAGTATAAAAATACTGATGAAAAGGTGATATGGTCACCTAGGAGAGATTAAAAGGCATAGTTAGATCACTTAAAAGCTATTGATCATACCAAAATATGGATTTTAAGTTTTTATATAGGATTATAAACCTTATAAAAATTTATAATTGAGGTCTTATTGTCATTCCAATGGCTAATACTAATAAAATTAGACATAATGGACTATCAAGCCTATATGGCTAATGAAGAAGAATTTATAACATGACTAGGGATGAATAAAAGGTGTAAATTGAAGATAAAATAAGTGTTGATAATCCTAAAGTGGTGTGGAGGTTTAATGAATCCAAGGTTCCATTTTTCAAGTTTCCAAGTTGTAACTACTCCTTTAATAAGTGCATTGTAACTCTTAAAATAGGAACTCCTATACCACTTAGTGAAGTTCATCATCAAATTTAGTAACACATGATATTAGAGAATGACAAGACTATTTTTAGCCTCTTCCATTCAGCATTGTAACTGAATTGATGTGGATGACACTTTTTTATGCATCTCCTACACCTCTCTCTCTCTCTCATTATCACACTCTCCTATATATGTTGCCTTGAATGTCTTGTTGTGGATCCTTTGGTTGAGTATGGTGAATCCCTACTCAATAAAAAACTTAAAATCAACATTTTAATGTTGAATAAATTATATTCTTACCTTCTCAAATTCTTCTAATCAATTTAATTGTGTGATTGTTGATTAATGCTAGTATTAGTGCCTTCACTCTCTCTATCTTATTTATCCTCTCTTACCTCTTTTAAAATGGATTATATTTTTGAAATTCACATGGTGAGTTTGGATAGGCTTGCATAGTTTAGAAGTGTATTTCTTTCATTAGTGTCTTCTTTAGGCCTCTTGATTATCCCTTATATTCAACACATTTTCTATGATCTCCATGTTAAAATATTCATTTTTTAAGGTCCTAATTGATTAATGTGATCATATTCATGTCTAACTCATGTTTTTAGTGTAGTATAGTCAATTAGAGGGTGTTAAATCAGTGTATCACCTCCCTTTATTAGTTTACTTTAAGTTTTCTTACCCTTTTCTATTGCAAGCAATAGGTTTAGTTTGTATTTCTTAAGTGATGCATCAAGGGATCTATCCCTATCTAGAGATTCACCTCATTGATTAAGACACTCACAGCCTAGAGGTGTCTCCATGTTATCACTTAAGTGAGGAGGCTTGAATAACCTCTTTAAGAGTGTAAATTTTGATGATAATAATTCACTTATGCATGATCAAAAGAGAATGGATAAAATCCATGCTTCTACCATATTCATATAAAAATAAGTAATATTTAAAACATGTCATTAATTTTTATCATGCCCCTTGAATTTTAAAAATAGTATATTGTGCATGAATCTATATAATTCCCCCATTGTTATAAATGTAAAATCTATAACTAAATATAGAAGGAAATTTGTAATTTTTTTATAATCGTATGCATAAATATGTATCATGTACCCAAAATTATATGAATTTTTACTTTATTCATATGTATATGTATGGAATATGCCTCCATAATCTTTACCAATATTGAATTTTGAGCCTTTTTCATTTTTTGAAACTGTAGTTTTGTATCTAAAATTGATTTTTGTTTGAATAGTATTATCTCATGTATGAAAAGGCCATTAAAATTCCCCATTTTTAGGTGAGGTAATTATATCCTAAAATTAAATCGTCTTAAAATAAAATTTAAATGTATCATGTGTCATATGATATAATCATTGAATAATGTAGCACAAGTGAAAATTATATCAAAAGAGTAAGATATGTACCATTCAAATCATATAATTAATCATATGAGGCAAGGCCTAAATAAATTTATAAATTAAGATAATAGTATTAAATTATAAAAAAAGAGTCATATGCATTAGTTTCACTCATAAAAATTAACGAGCTCAAAAATCATAAATACACAACAATCATAATTCCATATAAATAAGGCCAAGGACCACATACAAGGGACATGTTATAATGTTGCATAAATAAATATTGCACTCAAAAAAACCAAGGTAAACATGTAAATCATATTAATAATGTTACAAATAAGGGAACTATTCAAATGTCACAAAAAATAAAGGGCCAAGGGTCATAAGCAATAGACATATCCAAATGTTGAACATACCAAACAATGATCTCATAGAGATGTTCATGAAATTTTCATACAAAATAAAAGGGCCACACACAATATAAAATAAAATAATAATCTCCTATGTACAATCAATAACATTAATGTATCATAGAAATAGAAATATATTATACACCATGCATATGTGATGTGATCATATATTATCAAATAACATATTGATGTACACAGTGTAAGATATAAATGTTAGCAAGACATTTGTAACAAGTATATAGTTCATTAGTATAAGATTAATATAATGTTTATACCTATAAATAATGTAATATATAGAGAATATGTTTGGAGGGTTTAGCATGGATAATAATTAGAGGAAAGTGCAATATCTTAGTCCATGTAAAATATGTAGTCCTACATTGCATTCATGAATACTATTGAAATTCATGTGTGATATAAAAATAGTATGATATCTACCAATCATGATATAAATAACATATAACATGATGCACCCTAACTACCTAATTATGCATAGGTCTTTATTTCATATTTTTTAGATTATTTTGGATGTTTTTGCATTTTTGAAATATTATATTTTTCTTGTAATTTTTTGAATTTTAGAACTAGAAAAAAATAAACTAGTAATTAAACCATTGGTTAAAAATTATAAGAAAATTGATGAATTTAAATAATTTTCATATGTGCTAATGTAATGTATTCACTAAAATATGATGGCATAACCATATATGAGCAATATTCCCCCACTGTATATGTGATTTTTTTATTTTTAATGCACATGGGAGATAGAATAGATATGTGGAGGAGTGATTTTACATCATCCTATCATCAAATGTAAGATTTTAAAAATATGAAATACACATGTATGAGTAATATAGAACCCAAAATAAATATTTTTCAAGAAAAATTACTTTTGTGTATATTGGAACTAAGTGATATATCAAAAAATGGATATATTAAGGCTTAATTTACTCCATTTTTTATTTTAATATGAAAAAAATTTACATGATAGGATCAACCATCCCATGATAGTAATTTATGGGTTTTTTAGTAGTGTAAGTGTGCCTCAATATTGAAATTTCTAATTGATATAGTAGGTGACTTTGATATGACTTTTTAGTACTCCAAAAGGGTAAAAACTCATGTTATTTATCCTAAAAATATTGGCCAAATTTTTAAAGGAGGGTATAAATTTAAAAAATGATTCTTATTGGGGAGAAGGACAAGATGACCCATGGGGGGTCAAAATTGAATTCCACTATTTTCCCCTACAATTCAATCATATCTTGTAAGGAAATGTATGAATTTTGGGATTTAGGATGTCCATACATATGCGTAGAGGGGTTTAGAACTTTGTTTTATCTATAAGATAACAACTTAGAAAGGGTTAGGTTTGTATAGGTGCTTAGGTAATAGTGAGGTGGTGAAATAGGTCCAAATTAAGTGCTCAAGTCAATTAAAGTGAAAGTGGGTAACAAATGAAATTATCAAGTAGTCATAACCAAATTTGAGTGAGTACAATTTTTAAGACCCAATTATGAGTTAAAAGTGATAACTTAAAATGTTTTATTTGATGTAATTGTTGTATCCATCACCACCAATTGAATAGCCTCCTAAAACTCATTTTGGTCATAGTAATGTCATCATGGTATTTGATAGACTCATTTGTCTTTGCATAAATTGTAGTTATTTCTAGTTTTATCTTTTCATTTACAACCATCTCTTAATGCAATGGCTTGATCAATTATATAAATAATCATACAATAAAATAAATTATTAATGTTAAAGTCTAGCTATCCATGAACCAATTCTCACACTGGCATATCATGGAGGGGAAGAAACGCCTTATGAGTTCACCTAAGGTGCAAAGGAATAGAGGATTTAGGTGGGGCTCATGTTATTTATGTGCAATGGGAGAGAAGGGTTTGGAAGGAGCAGATAGGAAATAGTACCATTTATATTTGGGACCACATAAAAATATCATTAGATGGCATCCAATAGACAAGAATATAAAATAATATTATTATATTTAATTTATGATACATAATAGGGTAGGTTATTACATTCAACACACCACATCATTTTATGATATACACTAGAGATTATTCATAGTTATTTTCCCTCTCTATTTTATTCTAATAGTAGTGTCAAACCATAATTCACTTGGATAAGGCTCACTGGCTCTCACTCTCTATTGTCCTTTGCTCTCTCTTTCCCCATGCTCTCCATAGAAACTTCTTAATATTCTCTTATCCCTCATGAGCCTTTGCTACCTAAACCCAATTTTTTTTCCAACTTAGCCTAAGGCTAAATAGCACACCATATATTGTATTACCATAATAACTTTGTGTCATTATTTGTATCCAACCAATCCACATGTCACTTTCCCCCAAAATCGGCCCTATGATTCCTAGGTCCACATGGCTGATTTTTCTTGGGTCATATCACTTTGTCATGTAGTATGCATTGGCATGGTCTTGATAGATGATATTTTCTTTACTTTAAATTATGTTCAAGGCATGTATGTTGGTAATTTTGTTTGGATTATGTGTGCCTCTTGGATAGTGGTGTTTAATTCCACCTGAAGTATGCAAGTGTGTGATTGTTTACTCCTTAATCACCCACACTAAAATAGTTGTCCATCCCTTGATAATGGGATATATTTTTTATTATTCTCCTTGTACAACTCCACTAACCTTGAATATTTATCATATTCAATTACTTCATCTATATTTTTATAGTTTTGTAATATTTTTCTTCATGAATCCTCTTGAGATGCTTTTTTTTTAATCAGTATTTATGCATGCACATAATATTTCTTATCATCCCTTCCTTCATCTCAATCTCTTTTCTACCAACTAGCATAACTACTTGGAGCTTACAACATCTTCCCTTCCCATGTCAGGGTTTGAGTATTTCATCTTTCAACTCCATCTGAAGGATTACTCATCCCTTTCATAATACATACTTTATAGGTTTAATTTTTTGAAAAAAATCTTTACACATCCTTATAAAAAGGTATATGCTACCACATTCTTATGAGTTATTTTATCTCACTCCTAACATCTTTGGGATGGGCACTAGTTTTTTGGGGTAATAAGAATTCAAAAAAGTATATTTGGATAGGGTAATCCATATGTATGTAACTGAGTGGGTGTATATTTATTATAGTGTGCCACTAGGGTTTCCTTGAAGATAGATGAAATATTTCTAGGGAGTATCCCATTTCATCCTAACCAACCCTAGCCCCTAGGACTTCTTCTCTTCTCCTTATGAGTCTAAATAAATGCTACTTGAAATAGTAGTAAAAATTTTTATGGTCTTCTTTCTTTAGCTTACCACCTAATCTTATCCTTGAAGTCCATATATCCTTAAGTTTCACAACACCAATACACATATCCTTAGGTCATAGAATGATTAATTTACTTCATCATGCATTCATGCTCACCTACTTTGATCTGTTATATCTATTACTTTGGATTAAATCTACATGTATGCTCCTTCTGAGTCACCTACATATTTTGTGGTAGTTTTTTCCTCTACCCATTCATTCTTAATGGATGTCCTTGACTCCATCCTTAGTCATCTTTCACCTAGTTCCTTCCTTCAACTAACATGCTCCTTATTTCTCCTTATGCTACTTGTAAGTCTTAGGTTTTCTTATGGTATCCTATTAGAAGGAGATCTTCTATTACATGGCCTTATTTAAATCAACCAAGTTATGTCCATAGGGTAGCATGGAAACCTCAAATACTTGGATTTGATACCCCTTATCTAAACTCTATAGCTTTAAACCTCTTGATCTAATTTTATCCTTCCTCATTTGTTATCTTTATCTACTAGTTCTCTAGCAAAACACTTCTTAATAATACCTCATTAATATCTCATTGGTCTCTTATACTTTCACTAATAATTCATTAAGTTATAGCATGGACCATCCATCCCATTCATATTTATAGGTACAAAAGGAATGACCATTTGATATGACTAATATATTGATAGATATTCATATTGTTGCCTATTTATACCTAGGCATACAGTAGCCTCTCTAAGTCATGCTTCAAAATTTAAAATTCCTTATAGGTGGATAATAGTTCACATGTATTTATCTTTCACATTCTTATCCTTCTCTGGTTGAGTGACTTCTTTCACTACTCAGTTATATCAACAATAAATCTAGATGATGCCCTAGATCATGTTAGTCCTAATGTACATTAGTTAAGTCACCACCATTTATCTTCATCAAGCTTGATAACTAGTCATAATTTGTTGCATGTTCCCTAACATGACACTTGTCTTTTATTATTCAACTCTTTAACTTGGTCAACACACCTTTCCCATGTATTTTTATTTCTCTTTCATGTGCTTCCTATGTACTCTTTTACAAAATTTTCTTCATATTTATTTGAAAGATGCCTCTCTTTCCTCTTTTTATTAGAACCATCTCCTAAGATAGAGGAAAACTTTATAGAGAGTCTCCTATTTCATCGTACCTAGACCCATCCCCTAGGGACTTGCTATCTACTTTGGGTGAGTCTAACTAAATGCTACTTAGATTGGTAGTGGAAATTTGTCTAGTCTTATTTCTTTGGTTTGCCACCTAATCTTCTCCTCAAAGTCCATAGTTCCTCTAGTTTCATAACACTAATACACACATTTTTGGGTCATGACATGATCAATTTCCTTCATCATGAATTCACATTCACCAAATTTAATATGTCATATTGGTTCCACATGCACACTCATTCTAAGTCATCCACATCTTCTTTAGCACTATCTGATCTCTACCCATCCATGATTTATTAAGGCCCATGACTCTATCCTAAGTCATATTTTTATCAACACCTTCCTTTAACTAATAGGATCATTCTTTCCCCTTCTACTGCATGTAGGTCTTTGGTTTTCTTATAGTATATTGATATAAGGGGACCATTCAATCCACAACCTTCCTAAAATCAATTGAGACATGTCCATAGGGTAGTGTGGTGACCTTATCTCCTTGGATCTAGTTACTACTATCCAACCTCTATATTTTGACCCTCTTGGTATGATTTGATATTTCTTCCTTTGTTGGCTTTATCTTTTATCTCTTTGGAAAAAAGCCTCTTAATACTACCTTTTTAATATCTCATCGATATCTTATACTTTCAATCCTAATTCATCAATTTATACCATGGGCCATCTATCCCATTCTTATTTATAGATGAAAAATGAGTGACTAGATGATCTAACTGATAGGTTGACAATTTTCCATACTACTGCCTATTTTTGCCTAGGCATACAGTAGCATGTCTTAGTTTAGCTTTAAATTTTGAAATTATTGATAGGTGGCCAACATCTCACATGCCTCTATCCTTCACATAATTCTCCTTATCTATATAAGTCACTTCCTTCACCACTTAGTTCTGACAATAGTAAATTTGGATTGGGCCCTAAATTATGCCAATCATAATGTACATCAAGTTAGATAGTTCCATTTCTCTCCATGGAGCTAGCTAGCAAGTTGTACCTTACTCTTTGTGCCCTAACATGACACCTATCTTTTCTTATTTATCCCTTTGACTTTGTCAACATTATTTATTTACCATGTATTTTTGTTTCTTTTTTTACACTTCACATGCTCTTTTATGGACACTTTTCTTTATATGTATTTTATAGACACCTCTCTTCCCTCTTCTTAGACACTAAAAATTATATTTGGTCCTCTAATCAATGCTTCATTTGAGATGTGTCTGAATGGGTGCAATGCAAACTTTATTTTTTGTGGTGTCAACATGCCTTATATGCTTTTAAAAATAACTCCCAACCTTACCATAAATACTTATATGTTTGGTGAGGTGACTATCCAAAAAAAGATCCCACTTAACTCACCTAACTAGATATTAATATGTGAGTGCATATTATTACCCAAAACATTTCTACAACCATGTAAAATGGGCATAAATAAAATGGATAAGCTAGCCTTATTACATGATGGTGACAAACACCTTAGTACACAATGGTTTCTAAGTCTTCTAGAACCCAAGTTAATGAAATTTGATAACTCGTGAAGTGTCAATATGTGAAGGGATTAGTCTTGTATCTATATGAAGATATTAGGTCATCCAAAAAATATTGGTTGATTTATCATTCAAATTAATTCAAAGAATCAATGGCCTTAGCCAACACTTCCTTTATGATGTGGGTCACCTTTCTCACCTTAGGTACATGCAGTAACTCATACTTCTCTAGTACTATAATTATTACCATTGGCATGAGTAGGTATGAGGTTAATTGGTGTGGTGAAACTTTTCTAATTATGGATCAATTCTAGAAAACATGGCACCATCTCATTTTTTGGGAGTGATATCCATATGAATCTTTAGTCATGTCCATCTACTACTAATGGTCTACTATAGTTATAGCCCAACTCATTCTCCAAATCAAGAGGGAAGCTGAAGCACACCATGCTACATCCCTATTTAGCTTCCTCATAATATTCTCATACCTAAGGGAAATGTTCAATTCCAATTGATGATGTTTTGGTTTATGTATTACATGTGTCTTAGGTAAGACTAGTGTAAGGTGTTGCCTACTTTAGGGCACTCACCAATAAATCCTTTTCTAGGGTGAAATTCATTAATAGGTTCACATCCTTCATGCTTTGGGAACATGTTCTAATTTTTTTTGGAGTACTTACTCACAAGTAATTTCCCTCAATAATTTTTGGTCTTATAAACTCCTGAGTATGTTGATTAGTAAGGGAAACCACTAAAACTCACTTTTTATAGTTCTACCTAAAATAAATCCTCTCTCTTTTAGGCCATCTAGAGTTCACTTTAAAATTCCTAGATGATTTGCTTGACCTTAATCAATTATTTATATTGTCACATCTGGTCAGAGTACCTAGTTTGTGGGTATAAACTAGTCTATTCTACACTTTCATACTTCTTGGGCTAGGGTGAAATGCCAACCCTAAGCTCCTTGGAGGCTTTCTCTATATGGTGTGCCTTCTTGTCTACCTTTTTTGGCTTACTCTTTCCCATAATCATAACACGAAGATTAGAACATTAATCTAGCTTATGTTTTATTTGGGGGTAATTGTGATATAAATGGTCTAATGATCCACACTTGTAGAATGAGTATGGATGGGGTCACTATTTACCATGACCCCATGCCTAGGTGGTGTTTCTTATTTTGCTTGCCTTCATCTACCAAGACTTAGAACTCTTATGCCATTTCCATTCTTTCACTTATAGATGCATGATCACCTCTGTGTTCTATGTATACTTAGGATTTCATTCATTTCCTTCTTTTTGACATTTTACATGGTCAAAACTTGATGCAATTATTGCCTCATCATTGTACCTTATGTTTATAATCTTGATCAAGCTTCATCATCCATTTTATGTGTTACTTTATATCTGATCATGACTTCAAGCACCTACTAAGGCTTAGATGTTTTTATCATAGACAAAGCATGCTATATCAGTGGGATCAACCCACCAATAAACCATTGGGTGTGTTAAGGTGGTTAGAGGGTCTACAAAAGCTTCAATACCAAAGTCCTAAACCTCACATCATAGTCTTGTATAGTCTCTAAATCCTACTATTTGATGTCTATAAATTGGAAATCATCTATGTGATTCATATTATAGACACCAAACTCCCTTATAAATTTATCCTTGAAGAAGGTGGATTATACAATCATCTACATTAGAGTGGTCTTCCAATACTAGTTCTGTGCTCACCCTCTCAAAGTGGTCACAAACTGGTACACCTTTTTCCTTTAACTGGATAATCCCTTGAGCCCTCCAAATGAGCTCACACGTATGCATTTGATTTGAATAATCTTCCATTTCACAATACTTTGGAATATTTAGATTTATTGCATAGTAGATATATTAGACCAACATGTTCATGATTTATATCATGGGGGGTATTTCCCTAAAGAATGCATATGGGTTAGCCTTTTTTAGTAGTGATCAACCTCATACCACTTTTTACTACATTAGATCATATCTTGAGCCTCCTCAATTATCATAACATGTGTATTTTTTATGTTGCCTTTGGTTCAAGCAAAGGGTCATTAAGCACTTGGGTGGATTCTCTACTTTTGCCTCTTCAACCTCCACCCCTGATGGATCTTATAATATCTCCTCTAATTTTGAGAGTAATATACAATCTTAGGTGCTATGATAAGAGACATCAGGTGATACTCCATTAGCTTATAAGCACTTGGTATTTAATATTATCAACCCAAGTTACACCCTTTGAAAGAGGTTGTTTAGACCTAATTCAAACTTGGATTAACATGGGAATTGTCTAAAGGTTGTGGGTGACCTTATAATTATACTAGACCTCTAGATTTTGGAGCTAGCTCCCCTGGTACATCACTTTAACTCTATTCACTAAGACCTATTATTGTTTGGGTGTAAAGAGATAGAAATTACATAAGGGAAATATATTATAAGGGGTGGTGATGCACCTATATATCCTTCATCCACTAAACTTTGGACTTTTAACAACATTAATGGACTAAATAATCAACTAAACAACCATATTCATGAATTTCTATGTAGAAATATTTCATGTGGAGGCTATATTAGGTAACTAGAGTACAATTTCATGATAATAAGGTCTGATATGAGACTCTTACCAACAAATCACACTTCAAATTCCATCACCAACACTTCTACACACCACATAGCCTGCATAAGACATTTTATTTACATTTAGGTGAATGAGGACTTGAAAAATAGATAAATTAATCACATATGCAAATAAAAATAAGTAAAACCACACTAGATATCACCATTAAAGAGCTAAAAAAATTATTGATTAGTCCAAGTAGGTTTACAAGTATAAAACCAGGTAAAGTTTCCTCATACCTAGGAGATGGATATAAATTGAGGCCTAAAAGCTTGAATAAATAGCAAAATGAGGAGATACGAGTAAAATTGAATAAAGGAGAGAATAAAAGGTCATAAATGACCATCATTAACTCATACATCAATTACAAAATAGTTACACAATCATAGTAGCCTCCCTTTATGCATTGATATTCTTGAATGATCTTTGAATGAGGTGTTGGGCATTGAAATGAGGTAATGGAGGATTTGGTTGACATATTCAACCTCATATTAAGGCATGATATTCCCTTGTTTGGTTCAAATAACTCCTATCCCTATAAGTTAAAACATTTATGAGGTGTAATTAGGTCATCATAAACATATAACAATCCACACTCCTCTTAAGCATATTGACTAGGTCAATAAATTGCCTTCTCTCTCCATTATGTCCATGAAATTTTCATTTTAATCCTTCAATTATTTAGTTATAAGGCATAATAACTCTATAATAAAGCCTTCCATAAGCCCTCTATGCCAATTTTGATGTCTCCTTGTCGACCAAGTAGGCCAAATTAGTCCTAATTACCTAATTATCAGTGTTTGAAAGCCATGAAACCTAAAATAAACCTCAATAACCTATTTATGATTGATATTTATGCCTAAAAAAATACCTTAAACCATAACATAGGCCTTCATGAGCAATAAACACCTAAAATGTTGCCAAACTATCTAGCTAGGTCACCATGTCCTTCATTTCTATAAATTGACTTTATAGAAGAGAGTTATAAAGGGATTTCCAAGCATAAATTTGGGAATATAATGAATTTAGGATGAAAAAAAAGTCTCAAACATTCATACCCAATGATTAATATCTCTTAAAACATTTTTGTGCCCTAAAAATTTCATAAAACCTTAAAAATTACACTTTTTTACCATATTATTACAGATTCCATATACCTAAGTACCATGGTTAGGATGTCCTTTTATTTTTCTAGATTATATAGGTTATTATAAGGTTATTCATGATTTTTTTAGTGCCTTTTCTTTCAAATCTTCCCAATCAAGTCTTAACTAGGGTTTTAGAGAGGTTTTGGAGATCTAGGGCTCTTAGCAATGATTCATAGAATACGGACACCCAAAACAAAAAATATTATCATGTATTTTAATTAGACTAACCCCTTAAACTTATCTATCTATATTTATTTCCCATGTAAAATATTCATAAAGATAAGTACGTCAGGAAATGGGCTTGTAGTCTTTTGTAAGCAGTTTGGACATGTTAGTAGTCTTAACCTTTGTTCATAAAGGTGGGCCCCTAAATCCATATCAATAATATATGAATTTAAATTAAATATGGGTGACTAAAATCCCTATTATCATTTTCCCTGAGTCTTTTTTGGTGTAGATCTAAGCATCAAAATAGGCAGCTCAAATTGGTTGTCTAGACTATGTGTTTCAAATTAGTCTTCAAGACCCAAATTGACCCTTTTATGATCTTAATTTCTTGAAAACTAATTTATAATACTTTAATAATCATCTCACACATTTTCCTAGTGTCCAAAATACTTAGGTAGGGTCTAAATATACCCCAAGGTGGTGGTGGGGTTTCTAGGCCTAAGACAGGCTTTAGCCATAAAAGCCCTGATACTGAGTTTTGGAGGTCTAAGTTACCTATAGATGTTTGGAGTGACTTTAATATCATAATATAACCCCCTTATCATTTTTTTCTCTCACTTGAAACTAAATTTGTATTTCCAAACTCCAAATTTATTTCTCTACTTCAAGTGGCTACCTATAAGTAACACTATTAAAAATGATAAGTCTGAGTATTTTGGCATTAGTAGGGGATTTTGAGTAAGTTTTCCTACCCATTACATCATATTATGATGGATTTTTAACTATTTTTCATGATTTTATGGTGGATAACACTTTAAACTTGATTCCTTTCAATAACTCATTCCTCATATGACAACACAATCTCATCATATCCCACTTTTTCTTTTATTGTAATTTTTCATGTGTATAACACTTAGGTCTACCTAAGCCTATGTGTGTGGATTTTCCCATATTGATTAGTGATTTGAGGTCAACTTTATAATTTTATCACAAATAATATGACTTTAAACTTACAAATCCTCCTTTAAAGAAGCCTTGATCTCCCTTAAACAAGTCAACTATCAAGAGTCTTTAATTCTATTGTACAAACTGACATAGTCCAAGTGTTTCACATGAGGTGAATATCTCAAGATAATTCATGATGTCCACTTATTATTAGGATATTATTTATAACTCATCATGAACCCTATTTTATATATGATTATCCTTAAAGAGACTCCCTTAGCCACTCATTGAAATGCTTATTTGTTACTTGATACAGGTGATAGTCAGACCTCTATACGAATAGAGGAGAGGCATAGGACTGATTTCAAGATACAATAATGACCTAAGGACTCTCATTAATCCTTGATAACTCACATTTAACTTGGAGAGGCACAACTCTAGCTATAATTTTGATTGAGATCAAGAACACACATTACCTTAAACTCCTCAAACTTACCTTAATTTTTGCTAAGGAAACATTGACTATTATTTGGTTTATCCTTGAAGAGACTCCCTTAGCTACTCATTGAAATGCTTCTTTGGTACTTGTTATAGGTGATAGTCAGACCTCTATACAAATAGAGGATAGGCATAGGATTGATTTCAAGATAAAATAATGGCCTTAGGACTCTCATTAGTCTTTGATAACTCATGTTCAACTTGGAGAGGCATCACTCTAATTATGAGATTGATTGAGATCAATAACACACATTACCTTAAACTTCTCAAACTTACCTTAGTTTTTGCTAAGGAAACATTGGCTATTAATTGGTCTCCAAACTCACTTTCCATGGTTGGGGTTTTCTTAGGCATCTTGGCCTAGTCGATTAAACTCACTTAGTTCCCTTGTATCTCATTTATAAGGACTTATTAAACTACCCAAGCATCTTGTATCTTAGGACTATAGTCATGACTACTATAGGTGGTCATCTAGATTGAGTTGCAACCCTTTCCATTAATTAGTCCACCAACTACCTCTTTGAGTGCATTAAGGTTGATGAGCATGGAAATTTAGATGATTGACCATATTATACCTAGGTCAATTATTTTTGAGACCCGATTTGGGTGTCATAGTGCAATACCCTTCTTCTCAAACCCCTATTACATGAGATTGTTGTACGTAGTGATCTTAGATTATGAATATGTTTTGGGTGTAAAAGACTTCTCTCTTAGCCCTTGAAATGATGTTGACCTTATGAGGCACCAGTCATTATCTCCTCAAACCTTTTGAGATATTCACAAACCTTTAGATATCTTATCAATATCCCTTAAGCTTGTTATCATATTCTTGAGTATGTTCAAGGGGTTTAACTGAGCTTACTTGCCTTTAAGGTGAACTTGATGCATTTAGAGTCTATTTGACCCTAACTCTCTATCTCCATGTCTTATCATACATCTACATGACTCTCATTGAGATCTTTCAGCATTCAACCCAGTTTGGTTCAAACTCTTATGCATCCAACTAGGTCTAAAAAGGCTTTAAAGGCTTCATGATAGATTTATCTAGAACTAAGTTTCAGTCATCCTCACATGGTCATCATTATAACATTGTGTCACTACTCAGGGTTATATAAATATTTTTAGATATATATTAAACTCTTTTAAACCTCAAATAAATGTAATATGGGATTTGAAAGCTACTAACATCCACCTACAATTATACAGACTTGTGGGTGGACAAAACACTCTTAAAATTTTCCATTGATATATCTTAAGTTTATCTCCTTCTCACACATCCTAAATGCACTAAATAGATACATGGAAGTATATAATTCCTTTATCATCATATATAGATATGACAACTCTTGAGATGATCACATAATCTTTTTGCAAGATTCAAAACTATGTACTCTACTTGCTTGTTATATTTGATAAAGATTAGGTTAACATCATGAAATGGAAGCTTTAGTTCATTAATATAGTGAAGGAATGTTTTAGAGTCTCAAGAGGATATATATATATATATATATATATATATATATATATATATATTGTTGAAGATTCACAAGTATACTTTCAACTAGCTGGGAACCCCAAGGCATTGAGAAAACATAGCTGCCCTTTCTAAAGTATTATCAATGAGGATATCTTGTTTTTATGAACTCACACATGTGATATGAGGATGAATGATGGTGTGGGAAGGTGTATAATACTCTTGAAAATATCTCTAAACTTTCATTTCTCTATAACAATGCTTAGGAGAGGAAAAAACAAGGAAAATTGATAGCCTACTTGAATGAAGAATGCATTAAGAGTACCCTACCTCATTAATGATTGTTCATAGAGTAAAAATCATGGATTATTAGAAAAAATCCATGAATTATAGGTTTAATATACCATATTCCTTTCCCCAAAGTTTCAAAACCATGATATTCTCTCTTCAATTTGTAATATCTACAAACCTGAAGGCTTTTCCTAGGTTGAAAAAAAGCTAGTTGAAGAGAAGGCTCAATTTTGGATCTATTTTGAGTATTTCCAAAATGAAAATATTTTTATATGTCAAAAATGACCCCTCTTACAACCTATAATCTTCCTATATATGTAAAAGTCTATACCATTCTGTACACCTATAGAAAACTTTTGAAAATAGTCACTTCTACATTTTGTCCATTTTTTAAGCTTTGACCCACAATAAAAGGATGAAATGAGAGGTAACATGAGTTAAAATAACTTTTAAAACAATAAATATGATATTTGGAAGTGGGAGAGACACAATTTGGCATGTAGAGCCCATTTGGCTAATGGGGAGGTGTGTATGAGTTTAAAAATAGAATTTTAGGACATGCAATGCATGATTCATGGTAATATGATTAAATTAGGACCTTTTTGAGACCTATTTAATGTAGTTTCATCAAAAAACTTTCACCTCTCTAAGGTTTTTAAATTAAATAAACTCATATGAAGTGGTTTGAGGGGTATTTTATGGCTTTAAAGAGTGAGTTGAGGTGCTAATTGGGATTAGATGAGTATATCATGGACAATGAACCTGAGCACACTATTGATCTTCATATTATGACCTAAAATAATGTTAAAAAAACTTTATTATACATATAATACACCTTGACACTCTCTTTACTCACTCCAAGACCATCATGAGGACTAATACACCAATAATGGACCTTTAAACAGTTGCAAATTATGATGATCACAAATAGACTCAATGACACTTCCAACAATGTTAAATGATTTCAAGAAGCATCATAAGACATGACAATCTTGGGTACTATATATGAGCTTCATGGGTTCTCATGCAAGTTTTTGATGTTAGGGGTTGACATTTGGCCTATGAGGCCAAAATGTCAATACTTACTTCAGCTCTTCCCATATCCTAATCCAACTCTATGATGTATCTAATCCTTCACTTGGAGCATATTCTCTCTATGCAAGAGTTACACTCATGCTCTTCCCTTCCTCTAAGGGTCCTCATAACATTTATATATGTGGAATCATCCATTCTTCTATGGTCTTGACCACTTCCATTTATCAATTATCATTACACCTATGCCTTTTGAGATCTTACCTTCTTAGGTTTTCCATTCTAAATTATGATACTCTCACTATGAAACTCATGAGTTTGTAGCTTTAATAAATGACTTCTGAATGCATCATGTGCCCTATGATCATTACAAAAACTAAAGACATGCTTGTCCTAACAAAAAAACCAAAAAAAATAGTACTAAATTCTAGCTGACCACCAATTAGTTCTCACACTGGCATAGCAAGTAAGGGAGGAAAACCCCTATGATCTCACTTGAGGTGTGAAGGAATAAAATATCTAGGTTAGGCTAGTTTTAGTTATGTGTAATGGGAGAGTAGGTTTTAGGAGTGGATGAGGGAGAATACTAGTTAGATTGGGATCACACAAAAATACCATTAGACAATATCCAATAGACAACCATATAAAATATTTTTTTTATTATATTCATTATATGTTACATAATAGGGTAGGTTATTACATTCAACACACCAAGTGCTTTTAATTTACAAACTAGAGCTTACTCATAGCTCTTGTCTCTCCCTATTTTATTATAATAGTAATGTTCAACCCAAATTTTTCTTGTCTATGGCTTGTTGGCTTTCACTCTTTATTTTCCATTACTCTCTTTTTTCCCACACTCTCCAAAATAGCTTTTTCATCTTTTATTATCCCTCATGAGCCTTTGACACTTAAACCCAAATTTTAATTACCAACTTAGCTTAAGGCCAACTACCACACCATTTATTTCCATACCACAATAACTCTATGTTAGGATATTTAATGAGCCAATCCACCTATCAATTTCTCCCACAATCTCCCCTATAGTTCCTAGGTCCACATGGATACTTTTCCCTAGGTCCTACCACTTTATCATGTTATGATGTGCATGTTGATTATTTGGTTTGTATTATGCATGTCTATCAGTTAGTGGCACTAAATTCCAACAAAAGCATGCAAGTATGCACTTATCTAATACTTAGAATAATTTTAGGGGTCAACAAAATTATTAATACAAATATGTGGGATTATTTTAACAGGGAATTTACCTTTAGTTTAGGTTAATAGTATACTAACTTAAATTTATTCATTAGATATGTGTATTAATTTTTTAACATCTATTATCACCTGAATCTTACACCAATTCACTCAATTGTTGATTAATTTGAAACAATGGGATCATCCCCTAAGGTGTGGGACATTTGCTCCTTGGGATGAACCTTTAGATAAGGTCAAATTAATTCCTAAGATATGTGTGATGATTCCAAAATATAACTCAATAATATTATTAGTTTTATTCATTTTTCATTCATTACCTCTCCTGGACTGAACAATGCAAGGATCTTAGCCTTATATGTAATCCTAATGTAGTAAATGTATGTTTTATCTTACTTAATGTAACTAAAGTCTAAGTTAAAAATTATATCATTTAATTCTAACTCTTTTCATGATTGATTTCTTAATTTTGTATATATATAGATGATATAGTAGTCTATAAGGAATAAGGACCTTTTTTATGATCTTCTAAGGAAACCTCTATGAAATATTTTAACATTTGGCAAGTTATGAACTCATTAGACACACTCTTAGCTCATTTAAGTCTTCTCCAGACTGAGCTATGAACTTGTATATTAGCTACAAACTCACATAATTCATTCTTATAGATCTACCTAGTAGCTACAAATCCACCCAATCCATAGCTATAGACTCATTCAAGATATGATTGCATTCTTCACTGAAGCATTTTATCATTCCTATTCGCTTATAAACCTTTCTATGGACTTCTTCAGAATCTAGGTTCCTTGAGTCAAGTTATTATGAACTTATAGGTTTTCATATAAATAGCTCTGAACTCTATCAGAGTTGCTTCAAACTCTTCTAGAACTACTCTACACTCCTCTACTCTAAATTTTAAGCTTGTAGAACTAAAAGATCCATACTTTCCATCTTTGTCAATGTACTTGAATTTTTTTAGTCACTTACTATTTATAAGATTACTATAAATAATAGATCTGTAAATATACTTTATATATATATATATATATATCAGTCAATGTAAATATGTCACATAGTCTTTATAAGGCAAATTAATATAATAGATCTAGGAATTCATTCATAGAAGATATGCAGTGGATTTTTTAATGGATGGATCTTCCTATTTCAAGCCATCTATCACCTATTTTTAAGAACCACTAAAATTAGGAGATTTATCTTGATAATAAACGATTGGCTACTAAGATATAGGGATCTACAATTATAACATTATGTAATTATATTTTCATTTCTTAATAACAAAATATAAGAAAGATAATTTATTATTTTTGAGTTAATATTCCAACATAGTTACAGTTATATTCATATAATTTGTTTTGATCAATTAATGAAGATATCTCCAATTTTCAAGTATTAATTTTTCTTTCATTCATATTCCCAAGGCGAGCAAGGGGTCACTCTCCTCAAGAACTAAGAATGTATTTTTGTATGATATGTTAAGTATTTATAATTTTAATCAATTATAAATATATTTTATTTTCATAACCTGTAAGAAATTATCTTTCAGTTCTAAGAGTTAATTTAAGATTGTAAATCAATGTGTTGACTTTTAGTAAATTGTTTACATTCAGCAAGTATGTTTACTTTTAGTAGATTATTTATTTTCAGCAAGTGTGTTTATTATAGTAAATTAGATTACAGAGTGTTTTAATTTTAAAAGTGTGTTTTTTAATTACATAATCAAATATTTTCTATAATAGATTAGATTAGACATTTAGAAAGGATAACCCCCCAAATTAGATCTATAAGACCTACAACTATAAGCCTTATTACAGACAACTTTGGATGTTGCCTCTAGTTTTAATGACATTGATAGATAAAGTTGATTAAATTAAGGTATTTATCACACCCATCATTTTTGGCACCATTTTTAGGGATATGTAGGTGTTACTAAGGTAATCCTTATTGGTCTACAGTAAAAAACAAAAACATTGAAAAATTAATTAAAAATAACAAAAAAAAAATTATGAACTGACCTAGAGACACTAAAGGAAGGTTCATCTCCAAAGATCTTGAGTTAGGACCAAAGGAGGAAAGAATAAAAGATTTGACTAAAAGATCTAAAAATATAAGAAAAACACTTGAATAAAGCTTAGATTCATCACCAAAATTAGGATCATCTTCACAAATAAACCCCATAATAAGACTCACATTTGGGAGATCTTTTCCTATAAGAATAATTAATATTGAGGATACTTTCTTTGGAATAGTAAGTCCTAGACCTCAATCTTTGCAAGATAAATAGGAAGAAATAAATTGGATCTCTAATACAGGTTGGAAATAAATAGAAACCATGGATGATAACCAAGAAAATATAGAAAATCTTGAATAAAATAAAATGCACTTTCAACAAAATAAAACATTTTACTTTCCTATAGTCATAGATCTAGTAGAAACCTCTATAAAAAAAACATTTCACCGTCATTTTTTCAAACTTTTAGAGGTGAGTCCTTAGAAGATATAAATTAATTCATATTTGATTTCAAAGTTTTATGCCAAACTTATGATTATACAACTGATAGTCAAAAACTCAAAATATTGCCTTCTATACTTAAGGAGCTAGCCATGAGGTGGTTCATGGGCCTTTTAGGTGATTCTATTAATACATGGAGAGACATGGAAATTACATTTATTGATAAGTATCAAGATTAATATAGATTAAGGGAAAGGAAAGAGTGTTTCTTTAAGATCCAACAAAATAAAGATGAAAGTTTAGAAGATTATCTAGATAGATTCACATTTTCCCACAAATGTAGTGGCTATCCACTTATAGAAGAAGTAGTGAAAATGGTCTTTAATAAGGGACTAGATGATGAATCCAAAGATGCTCTAAACCTGATGGGTAAAGGAGACATTATCAAATTAAAATTTCACTAGATATTAGATCTATGTACTAATTATTCTAGAACAAAATCAAGCATTAGAAAATAAAAACTAAGAAAATCCAATGAAGTTAGTCAATTCATGGAGGGATTTTCCAATTTAAAAATTAAAATTTTGGTCCAATTAAATACTACATTAGATGGTATTCAATCAAAAGATAATTCTACCATAGAACCCTTAGCTATCTACTATCTAAAATTTAAATTAAAGCATGCTCTCAAATATTGTCCTTTGGATAAAATAGAAATATGTGGGATATGTGATAGTAAATATCATTACAAAAACCATTGTAACTATCTTTCTATTTTGAAAAATAAATTGAAACAAAATGCATAGCCCATAGAAGATCTGAATTATGTCTAAAGATAAAGTTTATTTCCATAAAACTATACCCAAGGTTAGTTTGGGCCAAGAAATCCCATTAATCCATGGATGACACCTTAGATGACCTAAGCACCTCAACCTATGTGGGGACAAGCACACCCATAATGGTCCAATAAATAATGGATGATGCATCAACCTTGGATGATGCCTCAACAACCATGGATACCCTAACCATAGTCACAAAAATAGGGAAATACATATTAGAAAATTAATCCATAGTTTAAACCCCACATAAGGTTTCCACCATAACAAGCTCTGATGGACTCCTACAGCTTAACCCTTATACAAGTTAATCAGCCCCTATTGCCTACTCAACTAGTGGCTAACCCCAAGAACAAACCATCATCCCCTATTTATGTAAATGAATAAGGAGAAACCATGAATGTATTAGCTATTGAATTTTCAAACATTTAACTTAGATTAGGTAGAATAATTCAAGAGTCTCCTATTACCATCTCTAAATTGGCAAATGAAAAACAAAAAATAGATACACTTCAACCCACAATTAGAAAAGAAGAATCTAAAAAAGTGTCAAAAAAGATAGAGAAACATATTACTACTCCTCCACCTATTCCTTTCCCTAATAGATTGAAGGAAATTTAAACCAAGCAAGAATTTTATTTGATTCAAGAATTAAAAAAATTAAACATTGAAGTACCCTTGTTACAAGCAATCAAGGATATTCCAAAATCAAACATAGTCATTAAAAATCTGTGTCAAGACACCTAGAATAAATAAATAAATCTCAAATACCATACATGTAGATGATAAACTAGCTGATCTTTTAGTAAGAAAACTATTGTTACCCAAATATATAGACCTAAGTAATCCAATCATAATAATTATCATAATAAAGAAAGAAATACCCAATATTTTAGTAGATTTTGGTGTAATAGTTAATGTAATGACAACTGATACTCACCAAACATTTTCCCTTATAGGGATACAATCTAACTCCATTGTCCAAATAGATAATCAATTAGTTACTAAACAAGAAGGTACTATAGAAGATGTATATATAACAATTGAGTCATGGGAGTATCCAATAGGTTTTATGGTGTTGTAACCTAAAACTAAGAAGTTAGGATATCCACTCATTTTAGGAATACCTTGGTTAGTTACTTTATCAGCATTAATTAATTACAAATTAGGGGATATGACTATTTAAAATGGTCTAAAATCAAAATGAATATCCTTATACCCCCTATAAAACCCTTATTAGATTAAACTGAAACACTTTGGGTAGTTGAACCAGAAAAAAATAAGAACAATCTTTCATCCTTAGCTATGATAATAGTACAATGACACATGCAAGAATTAATTGATGAGTTAGCACAAGATCTTAAAGAATCCACTAACTTCATGAGCCTAGCTATAGACTCTATCAGTCTACCCACTATGGATTTTGTCAATCTAGCCATTACATACTCTATCAGTCTAGTTGTTACAAACTCTATCATTATATCTATTGTTAACTATATCAAATTATTTTTCACAAACTTTATTAGTCTATCTGCTATGGACTTCATCTGATTCTTATCTATAGACTCCACTAGTCCATCAACTATGGACTCCACTAGACTTGTTACTATAGACTCAATATTTTAACATTCAACATATGACCACAGACCATTGCAAGAAAGTATTTGAAATTAGGTATAAGACAAACCAACTAATTTTTTAACTACATTTCATTATCCATTATCCATAATCATTCTTCCAAGATATGTATTTGTACAAAATGTAACTACATTTCATCTATTATTACCATATCAATGTCCTCTTAATTCCTTAATGAGTGAATTTGAACAAGTAGAATTTTTCCATCCCAACACTAAATAGGTTATGGTATTATTAGGAAAAATATTGAATATAAATAGTTGGTTAATCCATGATCAAGAAATGAAATTTTTTAATGTCATATAAAAACAAATCAAAGCATTTACTTGGGATTATATAGATATGAGATGAATTCATCTAAGTGTTTTTACCCATCACATTTACACAAGCCAATACAAATTAGTAATATAACCACAAAGATGGATAAATCTAGCATTAAGGGATATAGTAAAGATTGAAATTGATAAATTATTGGAATAGGATTCATTTACCCTATTTCAAATAGCCAATGGGTTTCTCCACTAATAATTATACCAAAGAAAATGGGGAAATAGAGAGTGTATGTAGATTATCAAGAGCTAAATAAATCCACTATGGAGGATTATTTTTCTCTTCCTTTTATTTATCAAGTACTTGATAATCTTACAAGAAATAAATACTTCTCCTTATTTCATGGATTTATTAGGTACAATCAGATAATGGTGGTAGCTGAGGATCAAGATAAAACCACTTTTACCTACCCATGGGGTATATTTGCTTATTGATTCTTACTATTTGGTCTTTGTAATGCCTCAACTACTTTTCAACAAGTAGTTTTATCCATATTATATAATTTGACAAATGATTATGTGGGAGTGTACATGGATGACTTCACTACTCATGGAGAAATATTTGATGAAGCTTTACACAATCTAGATAAGGTCTTAACTAGATGTGAAGAACATCAATTCTCATTAAGCCATGAGAAATGTTTGATGATGGTGGATCAAGGCATAGTATTAAGACACCACATCTCTACCTAGGTAATCCAAGTGGATCCTAATAAATTGAAATAATTTCCAACTTTCATGTCCCACAAAATCAAACTAATATCAAGAGTTTTTTAGGTCATATTGGTTTTTATAGATGTTTTATATAAGACTTCAGTAAAATTATTACTTTTATTTTTGATTTATTGGCAAAGAATAGTGAATTTATGTGGAATGATGATTTTTTAAAATTATTTGAATCCATTAAAGAAAAGTTGAGCTCTACACCAGTGTTAAGAGGAACCAATTGGTAAAAACCCTTTCACATTTATATGGATACTTCTAATTATTAAATGGGGGTAGTTTTAAGATAATAAGATAAGAATAATCATATATGTGTCATTTGTTATATCAAAAAAATCTTACACCAATTGAAAGGAATTATACAACCATAGAAAAATAATTCCTTGTTGTATTTTATGCCATTAATAAATTTAGACACTATATTATAGGTTATAAGGTGTTCATATACACAAATCATTTAGCCATAAGGTATCTCATTAATAAACCTATAGTAGGAGGATGAATCATAAGATGGTTGTTACTTTTTTAGGAATTTTAAATAACCATCATTGATAAAAAAATAAAATTTAATGTGGTTGTAGACATTTTGTCTAGAATAAATAATGTAGAGAGTGAAGAACTAGTTGAAGATAGATTTCTAATTGAAAAACTATTTTTTGTTTCAGTAGAATCCTATGGTTCGTTGATATAGCCAACTATTTATCCATAAGAAAGTTTCCTTCTCATTTTACTTGAAAAGAAAGAAAACATTTAATTAAATAATGTTATTCTATTAATTGGATTAATGGCATGTTATTCAAGTATATATATGATCATGTGTTTCATAGGTGTGTAGCAGATAATGAAGCATATGAATCATTAGAGCTTATCATGATGAACTAGGAGGAGGGAATTATTCAAAAAAAATAACCATGCACAAGATCTTAGGAGTAGGATATTATTTCCCTACCCTTCATAGGCAAGTAAAGAAGTATATCAGATAATGTGATCCATGTCATAGGATGGGACAACCTACATTATTATTAAATATGCCTCTTCATCCATAGGTAGTATTGGAACCATTTGGGAAATGGGGAATAGACTTTGTTGGTCCTATGGATCCTCCATCCCAAATAAAGGAATACCTCCAAGTATGTATAGACTATGTCACTAAATGGGTTGAAATTCAATTCTTACTATTTTATAGAGAAGTAGTAACATATTTTCTATATTTCAAGATCATGCAATGGTTTGGTACACCTAGGGAGATAATCTCAGATCAAGGAGTATAATTTATGTCTAATATGATAAAATATTTCATGGAAGTCTAAAAACTTAATCATAGGAAATATTATCCTTATCATCCACATTCCAATGGCTAAGTAGAAGTTACCAACATAAATCTAGAGAAGTTTCTAACCAAGATAGTTAGTAATAGTAGAAAAAATTAGGTAATCATAATACTATTAGTATGGGCCTAAAACACTACTTGGAAGACAACCACTAGTTTTTCACCTTATGAGTTAGTGTATGGTAATAAACCTTTACTTTACATTAAATTTGAATTACAAATTTTGAAAATGGCAATGAAAGTAGGCATTTATTTGGATAAGGCACAATAAGATATAATTCTCCAATTAAGTGAACTTAATGAGATGAGGATATAATATTTACAACAAATAGAAATGATGTAACATCAGAACAAAATATGGGATGATTCCCATATCAAATCAAGAATATTTCAATAAGGATATTGGGCAGTTTTGTTTGACTCCAAGTTTTAGAAATTCATGGGCAAGTTGAGAACAAGATGGTTAGGTCCATATCAAATAGAAAAGATATATGATAATGGATCAGTACACTTGTTACCAATACATGGAAATCATAAGACTTTGATAATTAATGGAAATAGACTCAAATTATATAAAAAACATGTAAATAAGGAGGAGTTTATTCAAAACATCAAGCATGAAGTGGTTTTCATGGAAGGACCTAGTTCTTCCATGATAATAACTTCATGATCATATATTTGGTAAAATAGAAGGAGATCACTTCTTAGTTTTCTTTTTATAATATATATATATATATGTATGTATGTATGTATATGTATATATGTATGTATATATATATATATATATATATAATAATTTGATAGTGAAAATCTTTTTTAGGGTGATATTGACATTGTTGATCAAAAAACCATCCTATTAGCTAGTCGTGCATTGAATAATGAGCCTTGGCTTGAAAACTATAAATGGTTGGTCAAGGGAAAAATATAAAAAAAATAGTAAAAATATAATCATTTTAATTTAGGTAATAAAATCATTGATGTATTTATTTTTATACATTCATAAAAAGACTAATTCATGTATTTTTTATATGTTTAGAATCAGGTGATAGGAAAATAATGAAGGCTATGAGTATGATTAGGTAAGTAGAGTATTTTATTTATTAGCATTAAGTTAGTATAAGTCTTTCTAGTTCATGTATGTTCATGTTAAAAAGGAGGTTTAAGGAAAAAACATCTTACAAGCCATCAAATTAATAACCAAATGGTAGCATTTGATGATATGGAAAGGTAATAAGTGAAAGGTCATGTAAATAAAAGGAATGTTGTGTCAAATAACAATAGTATTTGATGACATGGAAAAGTCATAAGTGAAAGGACATGCAAGTAAAAAAAATGTCATGTCAAATTTATTCACATGTACAAACCATCTACTGACTCAATCCATATTACTTTTAATAATGATGACATGTTTGATGGTACACAAGCTTAATAAGTGTGATGGTACATTGAATTTATTTCAAAGATAACTTCATTTAAAACCCCCATGACATATCATGATTGCTCTAGATTATTTTAGTAGTCACAAAAACAAAATTAATACCCATTTGATTGCTTCCTTTGTTTTTTCATTATGCACTCTCTTTTCTATTATCACTAATTATTTGCACCTACTAAACCATCCCTAGCTTCCAAACAATTACTTGAACTACCATGGGACAAAATAAATGCTTTGAACCTAAGTCTATACCCAAACTAATGACTGATGACATTTTTTTAGCAATTTTTGAGGAGGTTGGTTGGATTCCATTTTTGCAAAAAATTGAAGGGAATGATGAGAATCTAGTGAATTAACTCATTTCAAATCTAAAAGAAGACTTCATTATAGTGAGAGGTATTAGTATTCTAGTTTCCATCACAATCATCAGTGAAATTTTTGGGATTGTTGAATAATGTAAAAGAATACTTGGGAGAACTCCTTTTTCTAAGTTAATTAGACAATTAAATTGGAATGAACAACTATGTGTTGCATGCATACATAATCATCAAGGAAAGGCAAAAGGGATCAACAAGGAAACCCTTCCTGAACACTAGAAATTCATTTCTTTTTTAGTTATGAAATATTTCATGTTTAAAGGTCAATGTAGTGTTTTGGGGTGTGAAGCTATGTGGATCATTATTTACCTCAAGTATGTCTAACAATAGATTCAACATAGGGTTAACCTCCCATTACACCTATATGGAGTCATTTGGGTTTTGGTCACTAATATATCAACTCCACTTTGTCATCATGGCCTTATCCATTTGATTATTCAACATCATTTCCCTTAGCAAAGTAAATCAACATGGAGGAATTTTTGGAAATATAAAATGAGTTAGTCTTATGCATCTCTTTAAAAATCTTATAGAAAAACATAATATCTAAGGCAAAATAAGAGGCTTCCTCTTTTAGGGTTAGGGTTTTATCTAGTGAAATATAATAGACTATATCACAAATAACACATGTGATTGAATAGATTTTTCAATAAGCTCCAATAAAAAGTAAATTAAGACCTAGGGTTTCATAGTCTCATATAAACCTTGAATCTAAATATATCCCTTTAGTAAGTATAGCACAGGTACCTAAAATAATTAGAACATCATAAGTATCTAAGGATACCTCATTAAAGGAGACTAGTTCCCCTATGCATATAAAAAGATGTAAAAATTTGATCTTGGCACAAGATGATGAGGAGACAAAATTATTTGTAACCCTTGATGGCCTTTAATAATCATCATTATTTTCTTCACCAATAATAGCAAAAAAAATAGCAATAACTCCTTATGAAGAATTTATCACAAAATATATTCCTAAGTAAATAGTGGTGGCTCTTGATGAAAAACCTATCACAACAAATATTCCTATTGAGGAAGTTATTCAGGATAGAAATATACTCAAAATAAATTCTAGTACAAGAAGTAGAATCCTCCCCATCTTTTTCAAATCCTAATATAAGACCAGTACTAGATAAAGGGAAAAGTATTATGGTCTTTGAAGAAGAAAAATCATCTTACTCCACTAAAAATATAGAATTATAGCTCATATTTGCACTATCTAAAGTTGAAATCATCATCAAATAACAAGCTATAGATATTATTGATATTTTGGCTCAACTACAATGTAAGGATTCGCTCAATTCTTCTTTGAATAAAGGATTAGATAGTTTTAAAAATAAGGCTTTGGATCACATGAATAAAATCAAAAATTCTTAAGAAACAAGTAACTCATTTTGATGAATAAATTGTAAATTCTTGGATATATATCACTGAATTAGAAGAAGAAAACCTATTGTTAAAACATCAACTCTAGAATTATCAATAACAACAACTTTTAGTACAAAATTAGTCTTCTTCTAAACCTTTAGTTGATAAAGCCTATCAAACTATTGTTTCTCATTATAAATACCTATATAAATGGAATCAGATGTGTTTTGAGTTTAGGGAACTCAAGGAACAAAATAAATCCTTAGAAAACTAAAAATAGACAATGAGTGAAATTTAGAGAAAGAAAAATAGTAGACCCAAAAAAATGAAGGTAATATAGAAGTTGCATGTCAGATAGGGGAATATATTATATATTGTAAAGCTCCTTCTCCCTCTTATAACTTATATTTACATGAATAATTTTATAGATGGTAACTACTGAGAAATTCATGTGATTTACCACATAGCATTGAAGATCATCCTCTATTTTTTAACATTTTTTAGTAATCCACTTCAGCATAGTAGGATTTATTGTGTGAGTTTTATTTGTGTAATCTAATATTAGAGGACTATAATAAGTTAATGGTTAATCTAAATGTAGGATAAGTTTATATGAGAGTTCTTCTTTTTACTTATAAAAAACAAATAGCTTGGAAAGATAAACATGAGGAGTATGTGACAAAATGTAAAATGACAAGGCTATGTATTAAATCTAATTTTTCCAATGCCAAAAATCTATTGATTAGCTTCAGATATTCTTATTTTATGAATATAAACATCAAGTATTATTAATTTTAGGCTTTGTATAATAGTATTATCTCTTTTGATCTATATACAAGATCATATTTTGATGATATATTTATAACTAGTGTCAGGGATTGCAACACATTGACAATTCCATTGAAGAAAAGAGAGGTTATGTCTCAAACCAATTTAATATGGAGCTTACAAAGAGAGATATCTATAAATGACATGATTGTTGATGTCATTAATTTAGAAGGTGAATAAATTTGGGTCAGCATGAGATTCAATCCACCACTTCTTCTGACTCTTATTCCACCATGGCATAGATGGAGTCCTCAAATAGATGACTAATTTTAGATTTGGAAATAAATGGTGCAAAAATATCATGATTTCACCAGTCACCTAGATGATCATTGGGATAATGAATTAAATATATATGACCTCAGCCAACATTTACAAGATAGAACTCAGAGTTATTAGGGGACAAATAATAGTTGAGTTTACAAAAGGGAATTTCAAAAGGTAAAGCATGGGGGAAATGGTGAGTTCAAAATATGACTCATTATTACTATAATTTTTATTCCATTACCACTCTTATGGAATGATCAGTGCAAGAATCTTAGGCTTGTATCTAATCCTAGTGTAGTAAATAGATGATTTATCTTACTTAATGTAAATAAAGTTTAAGTTACTAATTCTATCATTTAATTCTAACTCATTGCATGTTTAGTCTCTCAATTTTGTGTATATATAGATGACATAGTAGTCTATCAGTAATAAAAACCTTTTTGATGAACTTCTAAGGAAACTTATATGAAATATTTTGACATTTGGCATGTTACAAACTCATTAGACACACTTTTATCTCATTCAAGTCTTCTTTGAACCAAGTTATGAACTTGTCCAATAGTTATGGACTCATACAATCCATTGCTATAGACTCACCCAATAGTTATGAACTCCCCTAGACCATAGATATGAAATCATTCAAGATCTAATTTCATTTTTTACTAAAGCATTTTACCATTCTTGTCAACTTAGAAACCTTGCTATGGACTTTTTCAACATCTAGGTTCCTTGAGGTAAGTTGCTACAGACTTTACTAGGTTTTCATAGAAATAGCTCCAGACTCTACTAGAGTTGCTACAAAGTTGTTTTAGACTCTGTTAAAACTACTCCAAACTCTTTTATTCTAACTTCTAAGATTGAAAAACTAAAAGATCCATACTTTACATCTTTGTCAATGTACTTGAATATTATTTTGGTCACTTACTTTTTATAGTATATTTATAAATAGATTTCAGATATATATCAATCAGTTAAATATGTCACATTGTATTTATAAGGTAAATTGATCTATAAATAGACGTTCTATATATATTAGTCAGTGTAAATATGTCACATAGTCTTTAAAAGGCAAATCGATCTAATAGATCTAGGAAGTCATTTTTAGAATATATGCAATGGATTTATTAATGGATGGATCTTCTTATTTCAAACTATCAATCACCTATTTTAAAGAACCACTAAAATTAGGAGATTTGTCTTGATAAAAAAATATTGGCTATTGAGATCTAGGGATCTATAGTTACAACATTATATGAGTATATTTTTATATCTTAATAAAAAAATAGAAGAAAGATAATATATTGTTATTCAATTAATATTCTAGTATAGTTATATTTATATTCATGTAATATATTTTGATCAATTAATGAAGATATCTCTAATTTCTAAGTATTGAGTTTTCTTTCATTCATGTTCCCAAGGTGAGCAAGGGCCCACTCTCCTCTAGAACTAGGAATGTATTTATATATGGTATTTTATGTATTTATATTTTTTAGTAATTATAAATATATTTCATTTTCATAACTTTCAAGAAATTATATTTTAGTTCTAATAGTTATTTCAATATTACAAATCAGTGTGTTTACTTTTAGCAAAAAATTTACAATTAACAAGTGTGTTTACTTTCAGCAGATTACTTATTTTTAGCAAGTGTGTTTATTTTAGTAAATTAGATTACAGAGTGTTTTAATTTTGCAAGTGTGTTTCCTTATTATATAAGTAAACCCTTTCTAGAATAGATTAGATTAGACATTTAGAAAAAACAACCACCCCCCAAATCATATATGTAATACCTACAACCATAATCCTTACTACAAATAGCTTTGGACACCAACCCTAGTTTGAATGACCTCAACAAATAAAGTTAATTAAATAAATGGATTAACGACACCCATAAATATTGTACCTAATTTAGGATTTGTTGTATCCCTAAAAAACTACTAAAATAGACTTATATACAACTATAACTATGATTTCATAATGAAAAGAGAGAACAAGTAACTAAATTCACAAAATGGTGATGCACTAAGTCTAGATAAATCCTCAAATTGCTCCTACTAACACAATAAAAACCTTTAAAACATTAATTTTTAGTTGCAACACTCTCAAAAACACACTATAACAATGGTATGATGAATAAATAAGTTTTCATAAGGGTTTTAATGTCTACAATCTTCTTCAAATTGAGTCAAAAGAGACTAAAATTCATCTACAATTGATCTCAAATGAATATAAAGAAAGTGAAATCCATAAAATGCAACTGAAATTCAGAGCACATAATGAAATAAAAAGAGGAGAGAGGTAAATTAAATATTTTTATTGATGATTCAAGGAATAATCTAATATTATAATTCTAAAAATGAGCAAATTTTTTTCATACCAAAGAGAGGGATGTTAAAAAATTCTTTTTTAGTCATATATATATCAAAAATAGAGATGAGAGAGAAAAGGAGAGAAATAATGAGACCTTATAAATGTTGTCATAGCTTCATCAATTCATCATATGCAAAAAAGTGAAAGAAAAATGGAGGCATTAAGCCTTATCCAATGCACTAGGCCTATCTCATGAATACACCCAAAATAAGTTTGGCATAGTAGTGGAAGAAGAGACCCTATTTCTTATCTCTTTATCTTTTGGAAGGTTTTTGCATGATGGATATGCATCTTCAATGCTATTATATTCTTAGAAAACTTGGCCCTCTTATCATAATATATTTATCTCATCCATATCTTCCTCTCATGCATGCATGCTAGAGAGAATCTAGCTCAAGTTTGAATTGCCTCCTTAATTTCCATGCTTGTTGAATGTTTGGCCTAAAAAATACATCTCATATGCACAATCAGAGCTTTGGGTTTGACTTTCCATGATTTCCACTCCTTAGATGGAGTTGCACATTTATAGGAATAGTTTATAAATTACTCCATGCCTCCCTCATGATATTGGTATCCATTTACTTCATTTATAGTCATGTTAGATAGGTTTTAGAAGCATGGATTTCCTAAAATTTACCTTGAGTTCATGTGAAGGTCTCTTGAAAGGGTTCAAAAACTTGCATTTTCATGCTTGAGAGCCCCATTTTTTATTAACTTCTACTCTAAAAACTTGATGTATAGAGATATTAAAACAAATGACATTCCCTTATGGAGGAGATTTGAAACTCAATCCTTTTCTTGCAATATGAAATTTTGCTTTTCCTCGTATTTTCATACCTATAACTTTGAAACTTTCATGTTGATGGTCTTGAAGATCATAAAATCTACCTTTATCCCTTAGGATTCCTTTAAAACTCCATTATTTTATTGGTACCTCCTTCTCATGTTTGTAATTTTGTCCTCCCATGCCCTAATAACCTCACAAGCTACAAAACTTGGTCCTCTTTCTTGCAACTTTTCATTTTTTATCCTACAGGTGTATAAGAAACTTATGAGGCTTGAGACCCTTGTTCAATATTGTATCATAGTTTATAATCTTAGAGAGTCATATAAAACACATCATACTTTTGAGAACCTAACCATATCATCCTATAGGAGTTCATTTTTAACTTTAAAGACCATAACCCTAGTTACAAGCTTAAAAGATCTTAGAGAGGTCTTGCAACTAGGACATAGTGATAGGAAATTCTTGAGGGCTCTTTGATATTCATGAATGATTTCTTGACTCTTATGGAGGTCTTATAGGTAGGTTTTTTTGAATTTTACAACATCAAAACTCTTGATCATGAACATAGGCTTGTGTACACTCTTTAAATGCTTTGGGAACCATGAACACTTAACCTAAAATATTGAACATCCCCTAAAAAATTTGAGACTTTTGTCACTATTCCTCACAATTTAAACAAAGCCGTAAATACTTAAGAAGACCATAGGAAGGTCTTAAAAATCAAAACTCTTTAAAATCTTTGTTTGTACTCTTGTATGAAGACACATTTAACATGAACCCCACTTATTCAACCTCATGAACTCATTTTTTTCTTTGAGAAAGAGTTGGAGATGTGTTTGTAACAAATTATATACTTTTAGGTCCTCAAAATGCTTGGAAATTGCACTTTTTTGGGTTAGAGTTTTAGACTTATATGTAATATTTTTAATTAAATGATGTGCTTCTTTCCTCCTAAATAAATTTAATCATCACTAGTAGAAGCCTCACAACCCCACTAATTATCTCCAAGACTTGATTTGATCCATGCATCTCTAGAAAAAAGATAGGGCATGACTATTTTATACATGAAAAAACTTATAAACAAGTTTTAGGTGTATTTATGAAATTTTTAGACCCATCCTCTTCATGAAAACATGGTTTTAGGGACCTTGCATTACATTCAGTCATCAAAGAAGCTTTCAACATTTGAAACCATCATTTTGGTGGTCTTGAAGATTAAAAAAAACACCTTTAAACCTATATTTTCTTGCTTTCTTTATGTTTGAAACATGTAAGTTTTTATTTTGTATATTAGTTAGAGACCTCTATATGGCATGGAAACATATGAATACCCACTATTTAATGAAATGGGAAAATTAGAGGGGATTTATAGTTCTACAACTTGACATTTTGTGCTCAAAAACTACACCTCAAACCCTATTTATGCTTGAAACATGCAAGTTCTACCCTTAACCATGTGAAATCATTGCATGAGACCTATAGACCTACAAAAAATCTCTTTTGATGGAATCCTCCAATAATTTAAGGGGTTAATTAATGAGGTAGGAGGAAAGAAGTGGACCAAGTTAACCAAGTATTTGCATGCCATACATGGGCTTTAAGGCACTATGAAGGAGATTTTAGAGCTTTTAATGACCTAAATGAATGACTTTTAGACCTTTTAGTAAGATTTTGCATTGAGAGACAACTTGGATACCTTTAGTCATGAAATGGAAGTTTATAAGGTCAATAAGACCTCATATAAGAATTTTGATACATATTATTTAAAACCACTCCAATAAGCCTCCCACAGGCTAATGTCAACCTATGACATCAAAAAATGATTGTCAGATATCAACTAATGAATCAAAATGCTTAAGGATCCTCAATGACTCTAAGTATACCTATTCTCAGGCCAACATAGTCATCATGAGGTATTATAAAACCCAAAATAAATAATTTTAGAAAAAAAAATGTCCCAAGCATATCATGTGTCAAGAGACCAAGGTGACTTAAATAGTTAACAACATTATCTTTATACATATTACTAGAGTTATTTTTATATTTATTACTACATGCACTATATTTGTCCCACTCTAAAATAATTAGAACATGCAATGAGTTTATATTACATCTACCAATCATGAACTCCCAAAAATGTATTAACCTCAAAAACTTAAATGGGTGCTCTAATAACAAATCCTAATATTTTTGGGTGCATAATATCCTAGGGCTTTGTGTGTCACTAGTTGATTTCTATGCCCACCTCTTCATCAACCATGTATTTTTTTTTGTGAACATTATTTATTCCATAAATCACTGATAACCCATGAATTATACCTTCATCATTTATAATATTATAACATACTTTAGAAATGATTCCATTTATGTTTTTATCTCTTTTCATGTAGATGTGAATAGATTTATGAAATAAGTGTGTTTCAACCCCCAGGATAAGAAAGATGAAAACAAAAATAATTGCACTTGAACAAATGTAAGAGAGTATATCTATAACATATCTTTGTGTAATGTTCATTATGACATTACAAAAGTTGGTAATAAAAATCTCTAGACTAAGGGGAGGAAAATGTTCTTTTAATTGAGTAAAAGTTTTTCTTAATTAAAATGGAAAATAACTTTGGCATGTGAAATAATAAGTATATGTATCCATATCTTTGTTAAAATAACTCAAACATATGTAATATGTATACACATGATGTATTTAGAAGTGTATATGAATTTCAAATCATAGGTACATGCATCAATTTAGAGAACACCAAAAATTACCATGGAAAAACATTGAAAGGTAAAAAAACCTATTAACAATGATTATTCAATATATAGAGAAACTCGATGGAGATGTAAAGTCAGTCAAAATAGGTGACCCTACCATTTGTTATTGTTTCCACTAGCCATTGTAGGTTGCAGGTCTAGCTAGGGTGTTTGTGCCCTAGCCTGATCCTTTAGTTTTTTTCTTGGTCATGTGAAGGGTGGGGAGTGCATGCATTTTAGGGCGGTCTGGGGCTACATTTTATATCATAGAAAAGTTTTTTTTCTATCAACATCAGTGTATCCTTTTCCCTATGTGTGTGGGAATTTTGTGCCTAGTTGGAGGCTATAGGTGGGGCTATTATTCCTAGTTGGTTTAGGTCTACAGTTCAAAGGTAGTGTTAGATGGTGGGTCAATTAAACCCTAGTGGTGGTTCTTTTTTATTAGAGCCCTACTTGCCCACCTTGCATCTAGTTTAGGTTCAATGCCGATTGGGGAGTCTTCAAGGGCTTGTCCCAAGATAGATTATCGCTCAACAATAGTTGGTGCAAATTCTCCTTTGCATGCTTTGAAGGTTTCTAATAATAACTTGTTCTCACCAGATTCAAGGCTAGTTAGTTTGGGTTTGTCTGGTGTTACTCAGATTATGAAGATCAATGGATGTCTTGAATGTTTTGAGGAGAGGCCAAAATTGGTTATCCCATTAGAGATGATTATAGAAGATATTGAATATTATTTTAAGCATGCATTATTGTGCAAGTTTATGGGGATGTGGGTTTCATTATAATTTCTTAAATCGTGGGCCCAAAAAACTTGGATGCCTAAGGAAGAAATGAAGATTATACTTTTAGCAAATATATTTTTCATGGTTTCATTCAATTTCTTGGTAGATCACAATAAGGCATTTGAAACAAGCCCCTATTTTCATAATCAGATTGGGTTATTTATTAAACCTTGGCATGTGGGCTTCAATCTTATTGAAGATCTTCTGAACCAGGTTCTAGTGTGGGTTTGGCTTCCAAGGTTTCTTGAGGAATGTTGGTGGGAGGATGTTTTACACTTGTTGGCTTTAATTCTAGGAAAACTAGTTGGTACTTCACAATAGACTCAAGTTGAAAAGATGATGACTTTTTCTCGTATCTGTGTTGAGATTGATTTAAGTAAACCTTTGCCAAATTTGGTGGATATGTGTGCAGGTCTTTACTCTTGGGTGCAATAGTTTTACTATGAAACACTTTCTTTTTAGTGTCATCTCTATCATGAATATGGTCATTTGTAGAGGATATGCCCAAAGTCTAGGCCTATGGATTCCCATCCTTCTCAGTCTCCTCGCAATCCCCCTAGGGTTGAAAAGGGGAAGGAACCCATTCCTAGTGATGTGGATGGGGTTGATGGTTTCATTCCTGTCAAGGCTCAAAATAGGAATTGAGGTCAAAAGAGGAATTTGAAGGAAAGGTAAGAGGAAGATTCTTTTAATATATTTGAAGTTTTCGATGATCTCAACCAGTAAGAAGTGAATCCAGGCTTGAATCTAGATCAGGGTGATTTGGGTACAGGATAGGAGGGCCTTCTTTCTGAAGCTACTTAGGTTTTGTAGGATAATAGGGCTTTGTAAATGGACACAAATGTTAAAATGGAAGTCTAGGTGGAATAGGTTCCTATTATAGTAGGGAAACAGGGTGGTGAGGATGGATCTCCTCTTGTTTCAAATACAGGTACTGAGGGGGTAAAGATTAATAAGTCTTCTTATTCTCATTTGGATCTTCTTCAAAAGGATCCAAAAAAAGGGGTAGGGGAGAAGTCTTCCAAGCTTGGTAGAAAAAAGGATTTTGAAAAGATTTAATTAACAGGGGAAACTTTGGTAGAGTCAGGGTCTGTTAAGACTCTTGATTCTAATTTTTTTATCACCTTGAAATGATCATTCTATCTTGGAATGTAAGGGGCTTGAACAATGGCCCTTGACAAAAAGTTGTTCATGATTTGGTTAGAAGTCAAATTCCTGATTTTCTTTTCTGATAGGAGACTAAGTTATCAATGGAGTGTATGTTTGGTTTAGTGCCTAAGCTATGGGGGAGTGGAGAGTGCTAGTGTATTGGTGCTCAAGGATCTGCATGGGGATTGGCTTGTTTATGAAATCCTTGAAAGATCCACCCTCTTTGGTGGTTATCCTTTCAGTCTTATATCTCTATGATTTCATCTTATTTTGAGATAGGGGAGTTTGTTCTCTTCTCCAATATCTATGCACCTACTGGACTTCAAGTTAAACAACTTTTGTGGTCCCATATCTTATTTGTCTGAAGCATGGTTCCTTTCCATCCATGGATTATGGCTGGAGACTTTAATGTTATTTCTGAGTTGGCTGAGAAGTGGGGTGGTATTATGAGGCTTGAGCCTTCTACATTACTAATTTAAGATAATATCTCATCTTTAAATCTTGTGGATATCAAGCCCATTAATAGCTAGTTTACTTAGAATAATCAAAGGATTAGGAATAACTACATTATAGAATGACTTGACCACTTTCTGGTTTCTTGCTACTGGGTTAGTAGGTTGTGGTGTTTTAGCTCTAAAATTTTGGATTGGAGGGGTTCAAATCATTTGCCTATCAAGCTGGCTATTTATTTAGCTCATGTGCCTCGATCTCCTACTTTCAAGTTCTAGCTTATGTGGTTGCGTGACTCCTCTCTCAATGACTATATTTTTGATTGGTGGAGGTATGGTAGACCTACTTATGGTATAGCAATGTATAATTTTTCTAGGTTACTTCAATTTGTCAAGTATCAGCTTAAACATTAGAATCGACAGTGCTTTGGAAACATTTTACATACTAAGACTGCTACCTAGGCTGAGTTAAATGGTGTTATGAGGTTGATTAGAGATGATGGAGTGATTGAGGACATGTAGTGGGAAGAGACTAGGGTTTTGAAAGCACTAAAAGAGTGTGAGATATGAGAGGAAGTTTTTTGGAAATAAAAGTCTTAGATTGAGTGGCTTCAAGAAGGGGACAAAAATACTATTTTTTTCTTTAACTTGGTGAAAGCCAAGAGACATGGCAATTCTATTTCTACTCTGATGAATAACAGGGGTGAAACTCTTTCTTCTTTTCATGAAATTACATGTGAAGCTAAGCAATATTTTTCTTCATTATTCAAGGAGGACTCATAAGGGGGTTTTGATGAGGAAGCTCAGGTCCTTTCTTGTATCCCTTCTTTAGTTTCTAGGGAGATGAATAAGCAGCTTATGAGTGATATTTTAATTGAGGAGCTGGAGGCGATTGTGTTTCAAATGAAGATGGGGAAAGCTCCTAGCCCTGATGGTTTCCCAATTGAGTTCTTTTAAGAATCTTGGGAGATTATCAAGTTGGACTTATTGGTAGTTGTTCAGGAGTCTCATAAGAATAAATAGATGTTATGGGCTTTGAATTCTACCTACCTTACTCTCATCCCAAAGTGTGAGGGGGTGGATAGGTTAAGTCCATTTCATCCTATCTCTTTTTGCAATGTGATTTATAAAATTATTTCTATATTAATTGCTGATAGGTTGAAAAAGTGGCTTAAAGTGCTGATTTTTAAGGAACGGAGTGGTTTTGTGGTGGGACATCAGATTCTAGATGGGGTTGTTATTGCAACTAAAACTATTCACTCTATGGCTAGCTCCAAAGATAAGGCAATGTTCATCAATCTTGATATGTCTAAGGATTATGACCATGTTCAATGGTCCTTCCTTCAAAAGGTTCTTGGTGCTTTTGGTTTTGGTTTTGGGGATGAGTTGATTTATTGGGTTATGAGTTATGTTACTTTGGTCTCCTTCTCTATGTTAATAAATGGTGAGCACTCTGAGATTTTTGGTGCCTCTCAGGGTCTACAGCAGGGTGGTCCCCTCTCTCCTTGTTTCTTCTTCTTGTTGAGGGTCTGAGATGCTTGATAAGAAGGAATGTGGAGTTAGGTTTCATTTAAGGGTGGGGGTGGGGAGGTGGTTTACCTCCATAGTCTCACTTGCAGTTTGTTCATGACACTACTTTGATGGGTATGGCTACAATTAGGGAAGCTTAAAATTTGTGTAAGGTGTTGGATGTTTATCTTGTAGCTTTAGGCCAATTGATTAATGAAGATAAGTCTTCCATCTTCTTCTTCAATACTCTAGGTTCCATTCAGAGGTGAATTGCTCATATCTTGAGATTTTAGACTGGGGTTCTCCCTTTGACCTATCTTGGTATTCCCATCTCTATTATAAGTCTTCCTAGGGAGTCTTGGTAGAATATTATGGATAAATTTCATGTGAAATTTAATCATTAGACCCATCGTTGGTTGTCCTTTTTGGGTCATGTTCAATTGCTCAAGTCTATGGTGTAGGCCCTCCCCATTTATAGATGTATGATTTAGGTGGCCCCTTTGGGTTTTGTTAGGGAATTAGATTCCTTAGCAAGATAGTTTTTATGCATTGGTAGCTTATTGTCCTCCAAATAGAGCCTTGTCAAATGGGACATTATTTATAGCTTGAAGTAGCTTGGTGACCTTGGGTTAAGGTAGTCATCATTATCAGGGATGGTGTTAGTTGCTAAATTGTATTGGCAATGGTGTGTGGAGTAGGATGAGATCTGAGCTGGGATATTAACATAGAAATACTTCTTGGGGATCCATCAAATTGATATTCCTCATTATCCCCTAGTGGGGAAAGGCTCGATGATTTGGAGTACACTCAAGAAAGGAGATACTCTAATCAAGGATGGCTTATTTTGACTTTTTAAAAGAGGGACAAAAGCCCATTTTTGGTCTAATTCTTGGGATGGTTTTCCTCCTATTATTTCTCAGTTCCCTAATTTGGTAACTCTGTGCTAGAGGTTTTATGAGGTAGGATGGTCAAGGGTGAGTGACTTCAAGTCCTTTCTTCTCATGTGAAATTGGTGGTGGTGAGATGGAAGAATCTTGATGAGTGGCCTATTATTGGTATAGAGGAGGAGCGTGTTGAGATTTATAGTATCTTTTCTTAGAGATGTTGTAGCTCCCTCCAGGTAGGGGATGTTCTTTCTTAGTTTCCTAATCCTAAGGGTGTCTATATTGTTTCTTCTATACATTAGGTGTTATTATCTCACCAGCTAGATGGGGTGGAGGTTCACTAGTGGAAGAAAGTGTTGAATAAGCTTTCTTGGCTGAAGTGTAACTACTTTATTTGGACTTTGGCTTGGAATAGGTGCTTGACATGGGATAAGATTTAGAAGTGGGGTTTTTAGGGTCCTTCTATGTGTGTTTTGTGTAGATGTGGAGAGGAGGACTCCTCTCACTTATTTTTCCATTGTCTCTTGACTCTGTAGGTTTGGAATTATTGGTGGGAAGTTTGGAAAAGACCTTATTTTCATGCATCCTCCTTGGAGGATTTTTGGAATAGTTTGGGTAGACCTCCTTTTATGGCCTCTTTCTTGCAAGATATACGGTATGTTGGGCCTTCCTTCATACTCTAGCAGATTTGGTTAGAATGAAATCAAATAATATTTTGAGGTGAGAAGCTATTGATTCAACAAGTTTGGCACAACATTATGGGTATAATTTGGGAGACGGTGGAAGCTAAGTGTGATGTGGTTTTCCCTTTAGAGAAAGGGGATGTTGAGTTAGTGGATAGATTGGGTATTCAATGCTTATCTCTAGCTTCTACTCATGTTAGGAGAGGAAGGTGGGTGAATAAGAAATTTTAAATGGTGGGGAGTTGGCTACCCCCTCGGACTGGCATTATGAAGCTCAATATGGTTCTTCAAGGGGTAACCCTCGACCTACTAAGATTGGCGGGGCTAGCAGGGATTTTGTAAGATCGGTGGTGTTAAGGTGTGGAGCCTAAAAGCTTCACATATGAGTGCATTACCAAAGTTGTAGGTTTACACAGTCACCAGCATCGGTCAGGAGCGACCGACGTCGGTCAGGTGCAGTTGAAGAGATTATGGCATCGGCAGAGGATCGGTCGACGTTGGTCATAGGCAAGCAAGCAAGAACTGGCATCGGTTACCTGTGCATCCAAAATGCTATTTTTGAGGACAGAACCGAGTGTTTGTATGATGAGTTTAAGTTTTAGTCTTAAGTTCGCATCTCTATTATTAGTAAGATTGTTTTTAGAGCCCTTGTTCAAGAGGCTTAACTATTGGTTGTAAGTGCATGCTCAAGTCTCCTAATTCTATATGTAGAATTAGATCTTCATAGCTTAGTGTGGTTGTAGTAGTTCATTGTATGTGAATGTTGAAGAATAGTACAGAGTTGTATCAATCTAGGTTGTTGGAGTTGATTTTACTTGAGAGAGAGAGAGAGCTCTTGAGGGATAGAGATCTAGAGAGAGATCTTGTGCATCTAAGAAAGGTGTGGAAGAAAGAAGTTTTTTCAATTGTATTCCTTCTGTAAAGAGTTTAATACAAGTTTTCAGGGTGGTTTCTTGTAGCTCTTATTCTTTGCTATTATCTGATTCTAGTTACTTATCTATCTGATTTAATTCCATAGTTTATTGCTTTCATAAGTGTAATCATATTGTTGGTTGATCCCCAACAAGTGGTATCAGAGCCTTGGTTGTAGGTTTAGAGTTTGATATCCAATAATTGGTATCAAAGCTTAGGTTCACTAACAGGTGGTTCAGATCTGTGTAGTGTGTATTGATTACAGGTTGCTCACAGGAGTTTCTGCAGGGATTTCTATGAGTGGGAGAAGCAATGGTAGAAGAAAGTAAACTGAGAATGGAGAAGTTTAATGGAAAAAATTATCAACATTGGAGAATGCAGATAGAGGACTATTTGTATCAGAAAGATCTATACTTACCGTTAGGTGGGATTGCAAAGAAGCCCACAGACATGGATGATGAAGAATGGGAAGTTCTTGACAGAAAGGCTCTGGGGTCTATAAGACTGAGTCTAGCATCTACTGTGATATCTAATTTATCACAGGAAAAAACAATGGTAGATTTGATGACTACTTTGGCAAATTTGTACAAAAAACCCTCAGCTTCTAATAAGGTATATCTTATGAAGCAGCTATTTAATTTGCATATGCAGGAAGGTGGATCTGTATCTAATCACCTGAATGATTTCCATGGTATTGTAAATCAATTAAGTTCAATAAAAATTGTATTTGATGATGAAATAAAAGCTCTTTTAATACTATGTTCTTTGCCTGAAAGCTGGCATAGCTTAGTAATGGCAGTTAGCAATACTGCATCAAATATTTTAAAAGTAGAGGATGTTGTTAGTGTTATCTTGAATGAGGAAATTCACAGGAAAAGCACAGAAGAGACATCTAGGAACGCTTTAAGTTTTGAGAGCAAAGGAAGGCAAAAAGAGAAGAGCAAGAAAGGGAGATCAAGATCTAAGTCTAAGGGGAGAGGCAGGTCTAAATATAGAAATGGCAGGAAGCCACAATGCTAGAATTGTGGAAAGATGGGGCACATAAGCAGAGATTGTTGGTCAAAGCCTAAGGAGGACAATCAGCATGAAGGAAAAGAAGAAGCAAAGGTTGCAGGTATTACACAAGATGCTTTAATATTCTCTTTGCATAATAATATAGAATCTTGGGTGTTAGATTTTGGTGCATCTTTTCATGCTACCCCTAATAGGGAATATTTCTATGACTATATCCATGGAGATTTTGGAATAGTGTATCTAGGGGATGATGAGCCTTGTAAAATTATTGGCAAAGGTAAAGTGCAGCTAAAAATGTAGAACGGCAACACATGGGTTTTGAGAGAAGTTATGCGTGTTCCTAGCTTGAAGAGGAATTTGATATCTACAAGAAAGTTAGGGGATGAGGGTTGTACAGTAACTCTCATAGTAGAATCTTGGAAGGTGACCAAGGGTGCACTTATTATGGCCAGAGGTAAGAGAGTAAGTACTCTCTATTTGTGTAATTGTGTTACTAACAATTCTCCTTCTGTATTATCTACTTCAGATGTGGATGCAAAATTGTGGCACTCAAGGCTTGGCCACATGAGTGAGAAGGGGATGTCAATTCTTAAGTCTAAAGGTAAGCTTTCAGATTTGAAAAGCATGGATCTAGAATTTTGTGAGCACTGTGTATTTGGAAAATAGAAAAGGGTTAGTTTTCTCAAGACTGGGTCTACAAAGAAGAACCATAAGTTGCAGCTTGTTCACATAGACGTGTGGGGACTGGCTCAAGTAGCTTTTATTGGAGGATCACAGTACTATGTTTTGTTCATAGATGATGCTACAAGGAAGGTATGGATCTATTGTATTAAGAAGAAATCTGATGTATTTGAGACTTTTAAGATTTGGAAAGCTATGGTTGAGAATGAAACAAGCAAAAGATTAAAGTGCCTGAGATCTGACAATGGTGGAGAGTTTTGTAGTTATAAGTTCAATTGGCATTGCTATATGCATGGAATTCGTAGGCAAAGGACAGTTCTAAAGACACCTCAGCAGAATGGAATTGCTGAAAGGATGAATAAAACAATCATGGAGCATGCAAAATGCATGAGATTGCATGATGGTTTGCCCTTAGAGTTTTGGGTAGAAGCTATTGACACTGAAGTGTACCTGATTAACAGAGGACCCTCTACAGCTCTGGATGGTGGAATTCTAGAAGAGGCTTGGACGGGTAAAAAGGTAGATCTCTCATTCCTCAAAGTTTTTGGTTGTGAAGCCTTTGTGCACATAGATAAGGAAAATATAAAGAAGCTGGATGCTAAGTCTATGAGGTGCACATTTATTGGCTATGGCTCAGATGATTTTGGTTTTAGATTTTGGAATCTAGGAACTAACAAGATAATTAAGAGCCGTGATGTTGTTTTTAATGAAAAGTGATGTATAGTGATCAGTTGAAGAAGCCGAATCAATTTGGGTAGAGCAATGGTGAATTGGACGAGGTGACAGTCCAAAAATGAGCTCACAAGAAAAAAAATAATAATCACTTGCAGGAAAACACAGAGACCGACGTCGGCAGGTTAGGAATCGGCGTCGGCAGAATAGAAATTGATGTCGATCATATAGAGACCGACATCGGTAGAACAGGGACTGACATTAGTTAGGAAGAACCGGCGTCAACCAATAACAGGTCTGGAGGTGACTGAGGTCGGTCACTGTCATAGAATTTGGGTGGACAGCGTGTTGTGAACGAGTCTCAGACACCCATCAGGAGGTCAGAAAGGGTAAGTAAGCCTCTAATTAGATATTCTCCTTCATTATACTATTTATTGCTAACTGATGGTGGAGAACTAGAGAGTTTTGATGAAAAAATATAGGTGGAGTCCAAGAGTCAGTGAGAGCATGGCATGGTTGAGGAGATGGAGTCCTTAAGAGAGAACCAAACATGGGATTTGGTTGAGTTACCAGCTAGTAAGAGAACACTGAAGAATAGATGGACCTACAGGTTGAAGGAAGGTGAGAATGGACAAATGAGATATAAGGCTAGATTGGTAGTGAAAGGATTTGCACAAAAGCCAGGTATTGATTTTGGTGAGATTTTTTCTCCTATTGTTAAAATGACTTCTATACAGATTGTACTGTCTTTGGTTGTTATTGAGGATTTGCATCTTGAGCAGCTAGATGTTAAGACAACATTTCTTCATGGAGATTTGGATGAGGAAATTTATATGGAATAGCTGGAAGGATTTGAGGTCAAAGGTAAGGAGAAGTTAGTGTGCAGATTGAAGAAAAGCTTGTATGGCCTCAAGCAAGCTCCTAGACAGTGGTATTTGAAATTTGACAGGTTTATGACTGAGCATGGCTACAGTAGGTGTCAATCTGACCATTGTGTGTATTTTAAGAGATTGGATAATGGTAGATATATTATTCTATTGTTGTATATAGATGATATGCTAGTTGCAGGATCACACATGTAGGATATCTCTAAGCTTAAGGTGAAATTAGCTCAAACTTTTGCTATGAAGGATTTGGGAGTAGCAAAGAAAATCCTTGGCATGAGCATTAAGAGAGACAGGAAAAATAATAGGTTGATATTGTCTCAAGAGGATTATGTGGACAAGGTGTTGAAACGATTCAATATGCAGGATGCTAAATCGATAAGCACACCTTTAGTTGGACATTTTAAGTTGAGTAAATAACAATGTCCTATTCACATGATGAGGTAGAGTACATGAGTAAGGTTCCATATTCCTCCATAGTAGGAAGTTTGATGTATGAAATGGTGTGTACTAGACCAGATATTGCCCAAGTAGTGGGTGTTGTAAGTAAGTATATGGCCAATCCAGGAAAGGAACATTAGAAAGCAGTTCAGTGGATCCTCAGATATCTGAGAGGAACTAGCAGTAGGCACTTGTGCTATGGAGGTTTAGATACTTCTCTACATGGTTATGTAGATTCAGATATGGCAGGTGATTTGAATGGTAGGAGGAGCACCATAGGATATGTTTTCACTGTAGGTGGAACATCGGTTAGCTGGATATCAAAGTTACAGAAGGTTGTTGCCTTGTCAACTATAGAAGCAGAGTATATTACAGCCACAAAGGCTAGCGAAGAGATGATATGGATGACACGGTTCATGGAAGAGCTTGGAAGGGAGCAAGAGAGTTGTAGATTGTATAGTGATATTCAGAGTGCAATCCATTTGGCTAAGAATTCAGCCTTTCAATCAAGAACCAAGCACATACAGCTTAGGTACCACTTCATAAGACAGGTATTAGAAGATGGTGAGTTGAAGCTGGAGAAGATCCATACAGATAGGAATCCTACTGATATGTTAACCAAGCTAGTTACAAAGGAGAAGTTGAATCTTCATTCAACTTTTGTTGGTCTTCATGATTGAGTTGAAGATGGAGGAGCTAGAAGATGTTGTTGTACAGGTACTGGTGTAGCTGTTTATCTCCAAGTGGGAGATTGTTAAGGTGTGGAGCCTAAAAGCTTCACATATGAGTGCATTACCAAAGTTGTAGGTTTACACAGTCACCGGCATCGGTCAGGAGTGACCGACATCGGTCAGGTGCAGTTGAAGAGATGCCAGCATCGGCAGAGGATCGGCCGACGTCGATCATAGGCAAGCAGGCAGGAATCGACGTTAGTTACCTGTGCGTCCAGAATGCTATTTTCGAGGATAGAACCAAGTGTTTGCATGATGAGTTTAAGTTTTAGTCTTAAGTTCACATCTCTATTATTAGTAAGATTGTTTTTAGAGCCCTTGTTCAATAGGCTTAACTATTGGTTGTAAGTGCATGCTCAAGTCTCCTATTTCTATATGTAGAATTAGATCTTCTTAGCTTAGTGTGGTTGTAGTAGTTCATTGTATGTGAATGTTGAAGAACAGTATAGAGTTGTATCAATCCAGGTTGTTGGATTTGATTGTACTTGAGAGAGAGAGAGCTCTTGAGGGATAGAGATCTAGAGAGAGATCTTGTGCATCTAAGAGAGGTGTAGAAGAAAGAAGTTTCTTCAATTGTATTCCTTCTGTAAAGATTTTAATACAAGTTTTCAAGGTGGTTTCTTGTATCTCTTGTTCTTTGCTATTATCTGATTCTAGTTACTTATCTATCTGATTTAATTCCATGGTTTATTGCTTTCATAAGTGTAATCATATTGTTGGTTGATCCCCAACAGGTGGTTTTTTTCTTTTCTATTCAATAAGGAGTGCAGACTATTAACCTTATAGAAAGTTTGGTGATCCTCTACACTTTGGAGATGGCTCATGATTTGGGATGGTGCAAGGTTATATGTGAGTCTGATTCATAGGTTTTGATTAATTTGATGAATAAACAAAAGGTGTCTGATCTTAGTTGGCAGTTGGTTATGATAGTGTAGTAGATTTTTTAGATAAGTTCTTTGATGGAGATGGTGTACTTTGTCCATATCCCAATGGAGTGGAATAGGGCAACAGATTGTTTGGCTAAGTGGGCCTTTGAGAATTTAGATAGCTGGAAGATTGATGAGTGGGGACAGGTTCCCCATGAGCTCTGGCATGATTTGGAGAGAATTCTTGCTGAGGATGGGAATGGTATTAGTGAAGGATAATGTTATTTCATGCTTTGTATGACTGTCTCCTATGGATTCTTGGGGCCTTGGCCCTTTGAGGTTTTGCAATTCTCTTTTCTTAATTTTAATAAATTTTTTATGCCTTTTATTTAAAAAATATATAGAGAGAGAAACTTTGCACCCAATACAAATTTTTCTTATCCTCATTTCCCTTTGTTAATTTATTTCACATAACTTGTAGGTTGAATATGAAAAAACCATTTCATGTATTATTGGTGTTTTTACAATAGAATAAAACCCTATTTGTAATGAAATACCAAGGGAGGTGGTTGTTTTAAAAATAATGTGTGCATCCATCCTGATAAAACCAATTAATTAAAAACTTGTTAAGTATTAAATAAATATAATAATATTATTTATTTTCATGAGGTTTCCACCTCAATATATTATTATTTATTTAATAAATTATGAATGTAAACTAAGGGTTAATAATTACCACTTAGACATTAATTTCTCTAACACTCCCCCTTAATGCTAAGTGGGGATAAATGTCAATCACCTAAAAAAATAATTATATTATATACACAACTGAAGGATTTAGAAACCTTCATCATGCCAAACATCACATTTTGAAACAAAAAGAATTATAATCCATAAACTACTCAAAATTAAGTTTAGGTTAACATGATGGTGGAATATATCTCATATTTTCTCTTGAATAATTATCGAAGCATATTTAGAGCCTTTTTTAACATAAGGACTTCCATTACAAAGTATGTTTTTATATATTAGGTATCAAGGTATAAATTACACACAAAGTTTTACAATTACATAAATTCCACATGAATTTTACAATGCTTTATAATTGATAAGAATTATAGAGAATAAGAAGAAACACATGGTCATTAGGAAGTGGCATTATCATGCACAGTCTCCCTAAATGGCAAATTTGGGAGGCCCAGCATTGCATGATTTTGACAAAAATTGGTAACACCATTGGTTTTGTGAAGATATCTACCACTTTTTCATCCAAAGAATATAACTTTAGATCTATATCACCATTGAGGACTTTCTCTTAGATAACATGCACATGAATTTCAATATATTTATTTATTCGGTGTTGCACTAAATTTTTTACTAGAGCTATACAACTTTGGCTATCATAATTAATGATTGTACTATGAAAAATATCCAAATGAATTTATCCCAAAAACCTTTGAAACCACATGGATTATTTCATATCTTCCAAATCAATTATGTATTATGATTCAATATAAAAGATACAGTAAACTATTTACTATTCTAAGTGATAGAACTTGCACCAAACTTAAACACATATCGATAAGTAGATTTTCAATATATAGTATTACCAACATAGTTAGCATCACAATAACCATATAATTTAGTAGTATTAATGGAAGAATAAAATAAACCAAAATTAAGTATGTAGCTAAGAATACGTTTAGCTAATTTATAATGATCCAAATGTGGATCCTGCATAAATCTAGAAGCAACACCAACAGCATATGAAATATATATCCTATTAATGGTTAGATAAATCAAACTAGTAACAAGTTGTCTATATAAAGTAGGATTAACTTATTCACATGTAGGTTTTGGATCAAGTTTAATACCAACTTTAATAGGAGTAGAAGTAGATTTACAATCAATAATCTTAAAATTATCAAGAAGATTATGTGCATACTAATATTGTGATACAATAATTAAACTTTTTTCTTAAAATATATTCATTTCTAAAAAATTATGTAGAATGTTCAAATCAATCATTTCAAACATTTTATTTTATTTATACTTATATTTATGAATTAAACTATTTAGATCTCCAATAATCAAAAGATCATCAACATATAACAACTAAGATTATATGACCATTTTCAACATTAACAAAGAGATCATTATCAGAGTAGAAATTAGAGAATCCCAATTCTTTCAAGAAATAAGTGATTTTAGAATACTAAGATCAAGGATATTTTTTTAAACCATACAAATGTTTTTTTAACTTACATACATAATATTCTCTATTAGGGTCAGTGAAACCTTTAGGTTGAGTCATGTAGAGTTATTCTTCTAAATAACCATTTATAAAAACATTCTTGACATCCATTTGGTGGATAACCCAATGATTTTGAGTTATAATAGTAATAAGTAATTTAATAGTACTCATTTTTTCTATAGGAGCAAAGGTTTCAACATAGTCAATTCTAAGTTTTTGAGTAAACCTGTGAGTAACTAATCTAGATTTAAACTTTTCACTTTTACCAATTGAATTATATTTAATCTTATAAAGCCACTACAACTAATAATATGCTTTTTTGGTGGAGGAGGGATGAGATCCATTTCAATTAAGGCATTATATTTAGCTTGCATAGTAGCATTCCATCTATCATCTTCAGGGACTTCCTAAAAATATTGAGGTTCACATTCATACATTGTCATGAAAACATGATAATAATGTTGACTTCTAATTAATTTATTAAGGTTATCAACATTAGAAGATTGGATAAGATATTCTATCTATTTAGGTATTTTAGATTGAAGATTAAACTCAAAGGTTCCTCAAAATCTAATTTATCCAAATATGGATCAACTTCCTTTAGGGAATTTGTTTCTTCATACAGAGAAGTATGAGATCCAGGTTCATCAAAAGAATAACATTGAGGAGGTTTCATAGAGGGCTCACAAAAATATTTTTTGAGAACAAGGAAATTCATATTCTCAATGATCTATATTTTATATGTATCATATACTCTTAGACCTTTAGTCTTACCTCCATAACCTAAAAAAATGTGAGAATAGGAGGTAAGATCAAGCTTCTTTCTTTTTACTTTAAGAACAAATATGGAAGCAAGGCTACCAAAGATCCTAAGATGAGCCACATTAGTTTTTTTATACCACATTTATAAGGGATAATAAAGATGAAAAGCTTTGGTATGGACTCTATTCATAATATGCATAGCATTATTCATGGCTTCGACCCTTAAAATTTTATAAAAATTTGTATATTGAAATATTGTTCTAGCCATCTCAATAATGGTGCAATTTTTCCTTTCAACAATACCATTTCGCTAATGGGAATAGGGAGTTGTTAGTTCCATTTGAATATTATAACTAATGCAAAAAGAATCAAACTCTTTATTTATGTATTCATCACTATTATTATATCTTAATCTCTTAATAGAGAAACTAGAAGTATTTTCAACAATAGTGTTAATTTCCTTAAATTTAGAAAACACTATAGATTTATTTTTAATGAAATATGACCAGATCATTCTAGTATAATGATATTTAAAAGTAATAGCATAAAAATAACCATTAAGAGATCTTACAACATCATTATGAATTAAGTATTAATGATCTGAGGAATTTATATCATGATTCTTGTGAAAAGGGTTAGTGTATGCAAGTGAAACTACATAGTTTTATAACTTATCCTACTCAACAATATTCAATCTTAGAGAAGTTAATAAACTAACAAGTATGCTTGGGGATACATTTAAATCAGGTTCATGAATAATAATGGATCTAATAAAAGTACACTATGGGATATCTTATATAATAAATAGAGATAAAGGTTCATTTTGAAGATGTTGAAGAATTTAATTATGCAAAGGGGGTTGAGTGATGATGTTCTCATTATAATCTCTAAGAAGAGGGACAAAATTTTGATTTGATTGAGTCATGATGACTTGATGTGGTTGACTAGCCATTTATAATATATGAGATTGTATTTAAATCATTTGGGAATTATTATTTATTTGCATAACATTCATCTATTTAATAATTTGAGTTATATCAGAGGGAGGATTTTTATTGTTAGTGGTAGGAGGTGGAATGTTAGGGTTAATAGGAGGAGAATTCCCTACATTAGTATTCAAGAATGGATTATTGTGTGGAGGATCCTAACATTAGTATTATGGGGAGGACTAGTATGAATAACCTCAATTATATTACATTGTGTAGTATTTGGTTTGGGATTAGGAAGATATGAAGGAAAGAATTCAAAATTTTCATATGAAGTGATAATATAAGTGAGGTTATGATCTAAATCCTTAATTATGTAGTATTCTTAACTAATTCGAAGCTAAAAAGAAGAAATAATTATGAATTTATTAGTTTAATTAACTAAGTCATCCACCTACTAGGTTGTATCAAAAAATAGAGGCAATACAAACTAGATCGGCCACTTACTGAACTAAGTCGGCCACCTACTGAACTATGTTTTCTAAGACCTATAAAGTTGAACATATCAATCTAGTTGATTTTTAGGAAGAAAAGTATTAAGATAAAATTATACTAGGTCATCCATGTCCTACAGAGTCAACCAATTCGATCTAGTTAATTTTTGGGAAGAAAAATAAAAGTCTAAAAAAAAGGCCAAAACAAACTAAGTCGATTAGCTCGACTTAGTTTTAATCTAGAAAAATCCAAAATAAACTAGGTCAACCAGATTAATCTATTTGATTATGTATATAATTTTATAAAATATAAAAACCTTACAAAAATAGAATAAAATTTTGAATTATTGGATTGATTTTACTAAGAAAAAAAAGATGAGAGATTTAGATAATTGACAAAATTAAATGACTAAGTTGGTAAGAGTGAACATGAAAGATAGAAAAAGATCAATCAAATCAAGTTATTAGTTTTTATTAATAATTTTGAATCACCTATGCATATAAAAAAAAACTAATTCAACCATCTAAACTTAGTTTAAAACTTGTACATATAAATCCAAACTAGGTCGATAGGATTAACTTAGTTAAAAAACTTGCAAATAGAGTGTCGAAGTAGGTTGATAGGCTTGATGATGTATGGAAAATTGTGCACATAATGTTAAACTAGGTTGATAGGGTTGATCCATTTGACTATAAATAAAAATTAAAAATCTACAAGGGTTAGATTCGCATCAAGTTCACTAGAATGTATGCAAGCAAAACTAGACAATTTTATAACTTATCCTACTCAATAATATTCAAGATCATAAAAGGTAATAAACTAACAAGTATGCTTGGGGTTACATTTAAATTGGGTTTATGATGAATAATGGCTATGTTAAACCTACACTAAGATATATCTTATCATGTTATGGTAAATGAGAGTTTTTCAAGGCCTCTAGTCAAATTTCATCTTGTGATAACTGTAGCTAGGTCTTTATGATTGTAAAAAATATTATGCAAGCTAATATACTAAAAACCTATGCAAGATAATCTAGTAAATGCATATGTTAGCTAATCTAATTCCCATAAAAACTTATGGAAAACATGGGGAACATGATAAACATGCAAAGACAAATATATCTATAACATAAATAAGATCTAAGCAAGGGGAGATACAAAATAATATATATTAACTTTATAATATTTAATTATCAAAATATTAAGGGCTAGGAATATACTTACCTTTGTTGAAGTAAACCCTTCATGCCTCAATCTCTCCCTTGACCAAAGGTGCTTTGCAAGAGGATGTGGTGGGATTTTAAAGATCATAAGGATAAATCAGATCTAGGTTACAATACATGCCATATGCATCCAAGACTTCCACAAGATAAGTGTTACTTATCCAATGCAAAAACATAAGCAATGAAACCTCATATTGATTATATAAGCATATTTATAAGTATTAATTATGAGTAATTTATTGATCCTCTATTTATAAATAAAGTTAAAGGTGTATTTATAGCTATGGATTGACCCTAAACCTTCTAAAAATTTAGTCGAAAAGGTCGATCGAGTCGACCTTGTTAGGCAGGAAATAGAGTTATTAGGCCTTTTCAAACTAGGTTAATTGAGTCAACATAGTTCCATAACATGTGTCGAATTCCCAATAGGGTTGACCTCATTGATTGTGTTAGTTTTCATAAACTTGGATGACATAGTATAATGATAAATTTAGCCTATTTAAATCTATAGGTCTTGGTTGACATAGTAGGATAAGATGAATAATAAAGTCAACCTAGTTGACATAATAGGAAACTAGCCAAAACAAGTAGTATAAATATAAAATAAAGATTTAACATTTAGATATGGATGTATAGTTTCTTATACTTTAATTTATATTAATAATTTTAGGATGTTTTAGAGTGGTTTTGGAACTCTAAGAGCTACAATGAAAATTCTAGATTTTTGAGGATCCAACTAGATTTTAGACTTAGCCATATTTTAGGGTTCTAAGATTTCAATCTTAGCCATATTTCAAGATTTTAGGATATTAGGGAGGCATAATAAGAGGTGAATGGATATACACTCTAAATTATTTGTACTAATGGTATGAATGATACAAAGTCACAGTAATCTTATGAAGTACCAATGGTCTACCAAACCCTTTCCTAGTACACCATTTATGACATGCACTCATAAAGATTGAAACTCAATAGGTTCTTACAAGAGAAAAAGTGTTAGTAATTATTTAATATTAAAAATATTTTGTGTATATAGTTAGTATGTTTCTTACCATGTAAGCAACCCTCATAGGTTTCATGATGAGAATGAATAGAAGGAATTATAACAACAAGATTTTGAGCATAGATATCATGTAAACTTTTAAAATTAACATGTCATAATATTTCATGCCATAATTGAGATTCATTATTACTATGCAATGAAATAAAACATAAAAAAGGAGAGAAAATGAATAAACCATTCTTTTGAACCCCTTCAACAATTAGAGATCCATATTGGTTTCTAATGGACTAGCTATCTTTAAGCAATGTTACAATGAAATTATCATTAGTAAGTTGTGAACAAGATAAAAAATACTTTTGAAGCTTAGGAACATAGAAAACATCATTAATGACAACATTTTAAAAAATTTCCTTTCCTTGCTTAGTTGCTTATAAAAATGAACTATCTCTTATGTAAATAGTTTTAGATATATCTCTAAAATCACATAAAATATTACATAATCAAGTCATATGGTGTAATACATTGCTATCTAAAATCCACTTATTTTCATTTGAAGTAAATAAAGAATCATATAAAGTAATAACATTTGAATTTTGGTCTTAATTATTATTCTAAATAGGGTTTGATTATTTTTATTAGATTTCTTCCCTTATTTGTTTTTAGAATATTTATTGTTAACTCTATTTATTTATAAGATGTTTCCATTCTATGACCAAATTTACCACATATATTGCAATTCCCATAAAATTTAGGTTTATGTTTCTTATTACCATATCTCTTGTTCCCATTTTTGTCTTTAGTTCAATGTTGTGCCCATTCTTAAATCCAAAACTCATTCAAGTGTTCCAAATCTTATAAACAAACTAAGATGAATAATATACCCATCAAGAAAGAACAAATTCAACAAGTGATAATTCTAGAAACATAGGGCTTCAAATATCTTTAATGTTCCATAAGAAAAGGATGGATCCAAAAAGGAGAGATAAAAATGGATAACTTCCATAACCAAAATCATAGAAGTTATACAACCAAAGGATAAGGACTTCCCTAAAATAACTAAATATTTATTAGTGAAGGGGAAAATAGCTTCCATAGGTAATGGCCTTAGAACCTTTTAAAAAAAAAATAAAGGACTTTAGCAACATTGAATACAATAACCAGAACCATTTTTTTAGAAAATCCAATGCATCTTCCACAAGCAAGGTATGTCACCTCTATCCCAAAATATTTGATATCAAGACAAATGAAAGGCCATGTCATTCATCACAATAGCTACTAAAATCCAAATAAAGGGGACTCTAATCAAGTAAAACATTGGCCAATAAGTTCACTACTTTATTAACTTCTTAAAATCAATGTTGAAAAGAAATAAAATAAAAATATCATGATATGTATAGCTAAGTTATCATGTTTTACCATCATAATTCCTGACTAGCACTAGAGATGTACAAAAATGCCTTAGACCCATAGAAAACCATGTTCTTAAGATGAGACCCCTAAGGAGTTGACTTACCCCTGGATTATACCGAAGTAATAAAATTTGATAGGCAATTAAACCCTTAGGTTCAAGTGATGGCTCTAATCTCTAATGTCTTAATGCATATGCATGTATTTTAACTTGTTTCCCAACACAAACTAGAATATTCTAATGCTTCATTTGTTACCCATAACAAACCAACTCCTTGTTGACTATTTTAATCACAATTCAAAATGAGTTAACCCCCTATAGTTCAAAACTTGATATAGTGGTATATTATATTGTCATAGGGTATGTCATGGTGTTATTTGATGTCTTTTAATGTGTCATCACCTTAGTCATAGTCATTTCCCTTCCTAATTCATTTTATATCACTTAAGGTTCATATTGGAGTCATTTATGAGATTTTTATAGTTTTATAAGAAAGATAAGTGTTATAAAATCTCTTCCAACATCTCTCATGTCATTTCCTATCAGATATGTCAGTCTCTAACTAAAAATCTTGTAGGTGTTAACTGAAATAAAGAAAACAAGTGAAAAAAGAGGAGTTTTTGTAGTTGTATGGCCCATGAGGAGAGCGGCACATGGAAATATATTTTTTAATGGATCTTCAACTTCCTTAGACTAATTTTAACTCTTTAATATCTTTTTAATAATCAAAATTTAACCAAAACAATTCTATCTCTCCATCACTCCACTATGCACATGAAACTAGTCAATAAGTTTTTGGATAATATGGCTAATAGGTGAAGTTTTAGGTCAAATTATTTTGGTGATGATATTACACTTATTATAATTCATTTTCATATCAATTATTCAATTATTATTCACTTTTTCTTTATGAACCATCCTTTAAAAGTTGAGTATCTATTTTTGTATGTTATTTCCCATACCCTACAAGTTTTCCTCTTGTACAAGCTTATCCGTACAATATATCTAATTAAAATGATTATATAGAGATTAAACATCCTTATCCAATTATTACCACCATTTTTTTCATGTTTTAAATTGTTTTGATAGGCAAAACATCTCAAGTTGTAGTTAAAGACACCTTTTTGTATTGCAGGTAGGTTTCCACCACTTTTAGAGTTTTCATGTCTTTATAATGGTTTCAAAAGATGGTGATAGGTTTTTTTTCATCATTAAAATTTCCTAGTCCCATATCCTTTCAATCTCACTCTCCAACACTATCATCCATGGAGTTATAGTTATAAATGGCACACAATCAATTCCCTATAAGTTTCATCTATAGTCATGATGTATGAAGGATTTGATCACATCCATGGAGGTGTAATGAATTTTCTAAGGAGGTTGAGAAAATTAATGTATCATGAACAATAAAATTAATCATGAGGATATGATCTCAAGTGATGTATAAAAACTGTGATGACCAATACCTCTACACACATAATCATACTCCATTAATGAGCACCTATAGGTGTTATATAAAAGATCAGTTATGATTGAAAAGGAGAAATTTCCTAGTTTCAAGAACTTATGGTTGAAATTTCTTGTTTTAATAATATAATAATTTTCAAGGTGAACCATTAAGCCATACTCCATGCATAGATCTCATATGTACTCACTACCTAGTCTATAATTATTTTAATACCTACAGGGGACTGAGAATATTGAAATAGGAGAATTGAAGATTGTTTCCAATTCATTTAAGTTATAATAATTCATTTGATAAACTATGAATGGCATATGAATGATTTTAAGGACCACATATCATATACATTATCCATATTTATACCCACTACCTTGCAACCTACAAATGACCACCTATGGGTGGCTTACATAGGGTCTTAAAGGTGTTGTATGGAGGAGTTCAACATGGTATTAAACTTTCATCAAGTTTGTATAAGTTGTATAGACCTTTATAACTACCTATAATGTCACATTCTATACATATTTTACATTCTACCTTCACTACCTTAAATGTTATTGTGAGTGCATCTACAAGCCATCACAGAGACTTGAGAAGGTTTCATGGAAATGTCCAAGCATGTAAATATACCTTAATAAAGTGTGTGGGGTTATAAAATGACATAATAACCTTTTTCAAATAATTTTAATATCAATAAAAGTGAGAATAATCTTCAAATTAAGATAAATATGTTTAAGGACAAATTTCCCTAAAGCTCCAAAATACAACACCAAGCACTTCTATTGATGCCATGTAACACTATAGCATGGAGTCTAAGTGAAGTTGAAGGTATCCATATTTTATTATCCATATATGGGTATAATAATGTAAAATATAATGGTTTTTTGACTAAATTAACACAATGTATAGAGGATTAAAAGTTACACTTTTGTTCACTGTGTTCATTCAATGATTTTTATAGTTTTTGAGCTTTCAAGTGTTTTCACAACCCAAAGATGTAAGGTGAGAACCTATCACCATTAAAAGTGGAATTTATGATTTGAGAGGCTCATTTATGGTTAAAATTTCATAAATAAGGTTTTAATATATATATATATAGACTTACATCAACACCTATAGGTGTCATTGCTCAAAAATCCTTACTAAAAACATGACTATAAATGCTCATAAGTTCATCATGTGAATTTTGGGCATACTATGCCCAAAAATACCAAATTTTACATTATTAATTGCCTCTAAATACTTCCAAAATTTTATTATATCAATATCATAGAGTTAAATTTTTTAAACACACCTATAGGATCCCTTTTACCTCTATAGGGTCAACTACAATCGACTGTGTAAGCAGTGACCTAAAAGTATGATTGTCTCAACCTTGACACAGCATGAATATGAATTAACCAATTATATATGAATGTCACATTATATTTTAATGATATATATGGTTTTAATAATTATTTTCAAATCTATAACCATGTAGGTATCACCTACGGGCACCTCTTTCAAAGCAAGAAAACACTAAACACAGTCTAACAACCTATCTTATCAAGAAATGATGAAGTCATATTTAGTTAGCCATGAAAAAATGAGTATTAATCATGTATATTACTTCCTCATAAGTTATTTTTATTATATCATGATGCATATGACATTAAAATAGGGTGAGGGAGGTTTTCAAGGGCAACATACAGTCCCTACTTTCTAAGATTGCATTGTTAGCCAGTTAGGAGCATGTTTGGAAGATTTTGAGGATCTATGAACATATAAAAATTATTAAAAGTGGTATATATCACCTTCATTAATTTATTTAAATTCCAATATCTTTAATTTTCCTACAAGGGTAGAGGAGATACCCTTTGTTCTGTCTCAGATAGAGGGTACTCTAAGAAGCAATAAATTTACAAACTTGAGAAGTGAAAGTTGAAAGGAAGTTGTAGAAGTTGTTGAGACATTTCATGGAGGTGTAAAAGGTTGTTAAATTTATGTATAAACATATCCAAGACCTTAAAACTATAATTAATTACACAAGCTGGATCTAGGTATTAAAGACACAGTCAGGCCTTTAGACCTTGACTAGGCCTAAGACCCTAAATAAAGGTAGTCAACATATCTAACCCCAAATGAACACTAAAGGTAATTTAATAACATTTATGTGATACATGAAGTGGGAAAAAACATGCTTTTGGTAGAGAAACCTCACATAATGGTCGTTTTGGCTCAAATCTAATTTAGGCCTACATAAAATGAAGAAAGGAGCTCAAGTAGGCAAGTTTGAGAGCTCACACCTACTTGGAGACTTTAAATTAGAGTCTAATAGGTTTAGAGATGTTATAGGAGGTCCCTATAAATTTTTTATTGAAATTTTTTGAATGATTGAATGTCATATTTTCATGAACAATCCTTAAAGGGTAAAACATCTCCAAACCCTCTAAAACCCTAGTTCTTGACCTGATGGAGAAGATGAAGTAGTAAATACACTTTATGGGAACATTTTTACTAAAAAATTACTTTTATCTTGTATATTAATCCCAATATATCCTTCCCATTAGTTTGAATCTCACCCTACTTGTACGGGCAGGGCACAAAATTGGTTTATTTGACATTTTTATGTGTTATACAAGCATGGAAGGGTTTAAAGAGAATAAAATCACTTAGGAGTATATTTAGATCTAATATAGCCTATAATATACATTTCATTCTTCATAAAAAGTCAAGTTATTTTTCAAGTAACTTCACTTCAGCCAATCCAGAATGATATAGTGAATAAGCAAGTGAGAAGATGAAGACTTTAAGTGGGAAGCCTTATAAGGTCTTATTGATGAATATAAGGCCATAAAGGGTCTTTATAATTGTCATTAACTCCTATTTATGTAATATTTTAAAAAATTTAAGACAAATTTGGTTCTAAGTGTGAAGGGTGAGTGAAAGAGGAGTTATTTGGACTACAAGCAATGCCAACTCATGTGCAAAAGAATATTGATGATTAGGGATGTAACCAATGCATGTTTGGGATTTTTTATAACCCCTCCCTCTCATTTCAATCATTACATCTATTCCTAGTTAGTTGTGGGACGTTCCAAGAAGAACAAATGATGAAGGCAATTTTTTGAGCAAACAATGAGGAATCTTATGCCACATTTTATGAGTTTCATGTTTTGAGGGACATTTTTTCACATATATATAGCATGGTCTATTAAATATTCCTATCTCCTACATTTTTAACTCCTTTTTTCAGCATGAGACATGTCCTAGTGACTCTGGGACTTCATTCTCTTCTCTTCTTTCTCAAATTCTATAAGTAATAGCCATTTAGGCTCTTATAGACTAATACCACACCACGTCTGGTAAATCCCTACTAGTTTTGACATTTTAATTTGCCTTAGAATAATAAATAAAATCTGGTTTGAGTTCATGTATCATCTTATTAAAGTGTGTGAAGAGGTATATAGTGAATAGTTAAGAGATGCTCATCTATCCTTGCTTTCCCTCAATCCTTCCATGTTTGATGCAAGAAATTCCACTCTAATAAGTTATATGAATTTTTTTTAAGTGTATAGATCTATTTTCAAGTGTACAATGAGCCTTACTATCTACAACAAATCTCTAGTTTCACTTGCCTTTGATATTCTTCATGCATGTCACCTTCATATTGAAATACTAATGTTAGTGCATTCTAGGACTTTTAGACTGGTGTTGTAAGCTTTGTTTCTTAGTGAAATAACTATAATATTATTGTTAAAATCCTTATGGTCTATTACCCTCTTAGATTAGTTTATTTTCATGCAAATTATTATCCCTTTTCCCACAAATAATCAACTAGTTTAGGTGATAATCCCTTTAAGGCATATTCAAGGAGCAATCCCTTAAACTTAGAGGCCTACTTCTACTATAAGTACACCCACATACCTAGAATAATTCCCATGTTTCCCAAATATATAGGAGGATTTACACTCTGCTCTAGGGTGAAATATTTTGTGACAATATTTTTGGCATGATCGATGGGACCAAGGCCCAAGAGAGTGGAAAGATTATTGGTGTGTCTTTTTTCTAATCATCTTTCGAAAGCAAGTAAGATAGCACCAATGGTGACTCTAAATGAAAAATTTTGGTTTTAAACAGCCCAAGTATCTTTTATTGAATATTTTGATTAGTAATTACATATAATTTAATAGATGAGGTTGATATAAACATCTATGGTGAATACCCCTATTATGAACATCCCTATCATCCTTACAATAACCCTTGTTATACCCTTCAATAGTATTATCAAAATGGATACCAATCTCATAATCCATGGAAGCCCTATGGTCCTCTATTTCCCTCTCTATATAGAAATAATGTTTTTAGATATCCCTATGAGGAAATCTATCAAAAATCCTATCATTAAATTCCTCCCTATGAGCCCTAACATGACCTTTACCAACCATATCATGATGTGTATCAACCTCAAGAGTATCCTTATGAGTCTTTCTATGAGGAATTAGATGATTCCATGGATTGTGTACAAATATATTACAAGTAAATATGTGAATTCCTATAGGTTACAATTCAAAATTTTAAATATAGCCTTGATCCCCATCATTACCCTCCTCCTCTATTAACCCCATCTTATATCAAATATTTGTTGGCACTCATACCATAGTTGTTAGTTAATAAATGAAATATGAGAAAATGGGATGATGAGTCTGATGCCATCCTTAATCACCTCATGAAATGGCTAGGAGGTTTTTCCCAAAGTTGTATGCATATGTTTGAGATGTTTGAAGAGATAAAAGAAACTCAATGGGAGATTAAAGAATAGATGCACTTGGCAAAGAAATGTTCCCAATGTTTAATAATTAGGCTAAAGATGTGGGAAGAAAAAGAACTTGAAAATGAATATGCTATTATTGGAGAGCCTCAAGGAGGATATTTCCAAAGTGGATCTTATGTTGAAGTAGGTATTTTTCCTTATAACCAATCTAAAATATCACTTCCCCGTGAGCTTACTAATGAGGTCTTCTTTCCCAAATCCATTCACAAGATCTCTAATACATCTCAAACTCTATCTCCAATTCATAAACCCCCCATCACACCTCATTCCTCACCTCCAACTCATGAACATATCCATCAACCTTACACTTCACCCCTTCTTAAGAAGGAACCAATTTTTAGGTAAGAAAAAGAAGAGGAAATAATTCAAGTCATAGCTAGTCAGGAAGATGTCATGAGTGACTATGACAAATAAATCACCATAGGGACTCCACTTGGTAAACATAAGGGCAATTCTACATTCTTGAATAAAGAGAAAAATATTGAAGATTATTTTTCAACTATTCATGAGGAATGTAGCCAAGACTTGAAGAGAGAGGTATTTGAAGAAGAATTCATATCTGATCATGAGTTTTTGATGATTCTAACAAACTTAAATTTGATTTTGCTATCAAGGATTAAATTGAACTTAAAGTCATCCCTCAAGAAGTTATAGTCCTAAAATATTCTCATGAGACTAAGGTATAAGATGTATTCCTTAAGGAACACTCAATACCTCAGCTTGATTTTGAACTACTCTTAGATGCTTTGAAGCATAAAGAAGATCAACTTGATGACCTCATAGATCAAAAGGAAGATGTAGTGGTTCTATATGACATGGAGGACAAAAATGATTGGTAATAGTGAATGGAACTCTTTCAAGATCTTGAAGAGATTTTCCAAGTTGAGGGCCAAGTACATGATAAGGTAGAGAAAGAGTTTTCCATAGAGGATAATGACCGAGATTGGGTATAATATGTAGAGCTCCTTGATGATCTTGAAGAAATTGCAACTGAAAAGAAACCCAACCTTATTAAGAGCATGATGGAAACCAATAAAGTGTGTCTTGTTTAACAACCATTAGAGGTTGTATTTGAAGAGTCCTATCAAAAATTTGAGGCTATTTGGATGTAAGAAGAGTTCATTTCCATATCTGACCTATTTTTGGCTACTTTGATTTTCTTGAACATCATGCCAATGAAGTTGGAAAACACCATGAAGAAGATGGAGGCATCAATGCCAAGGGTAAAAAGGAAACATATCTCATTCACTCCTTCATTTAATGAAGAAGAAAAGGTTAAAAAATTCCCCTTTGATCCTATAGGAAGTGTTCCTTTTAGGTTAGTATGTGTTTGAGTCAGTTGGTTTCATTTTTATGTGTGTGTTCCATAAGTGCTCATGAAGCACAAGTGTGTGTTTGCTTAGTTTCTTGTCTTGTGTGAGGTCTCTTGTTAATTTTACACTGCTTGATATATTTTCTAAGTCAATTTTAGTTTCATATATATGTATAGGTGCTTCCATATCCCAATGAATAGGAAAAGGCTATTAGTCTTAGGCATAGCAAGCATACCACCCTTGGGAAATCACCAAGAATGTTGACCATCCTAACAACAAGTTAATATAAGTCAACCCCCTATAGTCTAAAAATTTATATATGGATATATTATAATGTCATATGGTGTGTCATGGTGTTATTTGATGTCTTTTAATATGTCATCACCTTGGTCATAGTCATTCCCCTTCCTAAGTCATTTTATATCACTTAAGGTGCATATTGGAGTCATTTATGAGATTTTTACAATTTTATAAGAAATAAAAGTGTTTTAAAATCTATTCCAACATCCCTCATATCATTCCTTATTAGATATGTCAGTCTATAACTAAAAATATTAAAGGTTTTAATTGAAATCAAGAAAATAAGTGAGAAAAGAGGAATTTTTGAAGTTGTACAGCCCATGAGGAGAGTGGCACATGGGAATATATTTTGGGATGTCTCTTTAACTTCATTGGACTCATTTAAATGCTTTAATAGCTTTAAAATTCTCAAAATTAGGCCAAAACCATTCTATCTCTCCATCACTCCATTATGCACATGAAACTCGTCAATAGATTTTTGGATAGTATAGCCAATAGGATAAGTTTTAGGTCAAATTTATTTTGGGGGTGATATTAAACTTAGTACACTTAATTTTCATAGAAATATTTCAAGGATTGGTCACTTGTGCTTCCATCCTTTAAAATTTGAGAGTTTATTTTTGTATATTATTTCCCATACCCTATAGGTTTTCCTCTTGTATGAGCTTGTCCATAAAATCTAGATGATGAAATTGATTATAAAAAGATTAGACATCCTTCTCCCATTATTCCCTCATTTGGTTTCATGTTTTAAAGTGTTTTGATAGGCAAATCATCTCAAGTTGTAGGTAAAGACAACTTCCTATATTACAGGTAAGTTTCCACCACTTTTAGAGTTTTCATGTCTTTGTAATGGTTTAATAGGATGGTGATACGTTTCTTTTGATGATTCCAATATCCTCCTAGTCCCCTCTCCTTTCAATCCCAATCTCCAACACTTTCATCTATGGAGTTGTAGCCATAAGTAACACACAGTCGATTTCCTACAAGTTCCATCTGTACTCATGATGTATGAAGGCTTTTATCACGTACATGGAGGTGTAGTGAAGTTTATAAGGAGGTTGATCATGTTCTTGTAGCACAAAAAATCAAACCAAGCATGATTATATGCTCTCAAGTGATGTATGCAAACTTTGTTGACCAATACCTCTACACACATAGTCATACTCCATTAATGAGAACCTATAGTTGCTATATAAAGATTAATTACAATTGAAAAGGAAATTTTCCTAGTTTCAATAACTTCATGGTTGAAAGGTATTTTTTGAATAAGATAAAAAGGTTCAAGGTAAACCATTAAACCACACTCCATGCATATAGCTGTTGGAAATATTGTCATTGATGTCAAAGGTTTAACATTATTGGTGATAAAGGCCCCATTGCATTTAATGTTGTTTGTAATAAATATATCTTGGCTAATATGAGTTAATATTTATTTAATATTAATGAATATATTTTTGGTTTCATATGAGACAAAAGAAGGGCCCATGGAGAAGTCGAAGAGCCATGGGGTAAAGACAAAAGAAGGATGGGATGCATTTTCCCATGAAGAGTCATCTTGGGGAATACCAAGAGTCACCAAGTGAAGATAAAAGAGTAAGGGCAAAATTTCTCATGAAGGGAAACTTTAAGGAATACAAAAAGTCACCAAAGATAAGGACAAAAGTGGGAAGGACATTTTTGGCCATGAAGGGTCACCACATGACTTTTCAAAGGCTTGAATATGAAGGGTCATCCAAGATTGGCACCATTTTCCATGAGGATTGAAGGGTCATAAAGGGGGAAGGCCAAAGGTCATCTGGAAAGCTATAAATAAAGGCTTGAGAAGCCATTTTTAATATGAGAGATAGAGGTTGATTTGATATTGTAATATCTAGCTTAGAAGAGCAATAGTGAGAGATGAATATGATTTGTATTTGTTATATCTAGTTTAGAAGAGAAAAGGTGAGAGAGAGGAAGGAGATGTTGTATTGATCTATCATTTGTTGAGATAGCAACATTGAGAGATAGGTGTGTGGTATACACAAAGGGGTTGGTGCTCCTGTGGGTTGGTGCTCACAAATTATTGCTAGGTTGGTGCTTGACAAAGGGGTTGGTGCTCTTGTGGGTTGGTGCTCATGAATAGTAGCTAGGTTGGTGCTTAGCAAAGGGGTTTAAAGCTCATGTGGGTTGGTGCTCATGAATTATAGCTGAGGTTGGTACTCAGCAAAGGGGTATGGTGCTCCTGTGGGTTTGTTCTCATGAATATACTTGAGATTGTTTTCTATGGTTTTTCCCACATTGGGTTTCCACGTTATATCTGGTGTCTCTCTCTATCTTGTGTGATGTTTATTATTTGAGTTTTATTGCATATCTTGAATGTTTGATTAAGTGAAATTTGGTTAAAGGAAAGTTTTATAAGATATATGATATACTGATTCACCCCCCCTCTTAGTATATCTCGTGCTTAACAATAGCTCATATCTACTCACTACTTGGTCTACAACTATTTTAACACCTAAAAGGGGGATTGAGAACATTTAAATAGGAGTATTGAAGCTTGTTTAAAAGTCCTTTAGGTTATAATAATTTATTTGAGAAATTAGGAAGGGTGTAGGACGTATTGTAGGGACCACACATCATATACATTATCCATATTTATACCCACTACCCTACAACCTATAAATGACCACCTACAGGTGGCTTGCATAGGGGCTTAAAGGTGTTTTACAAAGGAGTTCAACATGGTTTTAAACTTTCATTAGGTTTGGAGAAGGTGGAGATACATTTAGAACTACCTATAAGGTCACATTTTATACACATTTTATATTCTACCTTCAGTGCCTTATATACTATTGTGAGTACATCTATAGGCCATCATAGAGACCTTCATGAAGTTTTTGGGGTTATAACATGACATGAGAACCTTTTTTGATTTATTGGACTAGAAATAAAAGTGAGAATAATCTTCAAATTGAGAAAAATCTATTTAGGGACAAATTTCCCTAAATCTCCAAAATAGAGCACCAAGCACTTTTGTTGATGCCATGTAACACTGTAACATGGAGTCAAAGTGAATTTGAAGGTATCCATCTTGTATGATCCATGTAGGGGTATAATCATGAAAAATATAATGGTTCTCTGACTAAATAAACATAATGTATGGAGGCTCCAAAGTTGCACTTTTTTCATTATGTTCATTTAATGATTTATACAGGTTTTGAGCTTTCAAGTGTTTTCACAACCCAAAGATGTAAGGTGAGAACCTATCACCATGAAAATTGGCCTTGATATGTTTAGAGGCACATTTATGGTTCAAATTTCATCAATAAAGGCTTGAAGAGAGAGATATAAACTTACATCAAAACCTACATCATCAAAACCTATAGGTGTCATTGCTAAAAAACCTTACCAAAAGCCTAATTATAGATGCTCATAAGTTCATGAAGTGAATTTTGGTGATACTAAGCCTAAAAATACAACATTTTCCATTGGTAAGTGCTTATAAATAATTAAAAAATGGTATTATATGAATATCATAGAGTTTAATGTTTGAAACATGCCTACAAGATCCCTTTTACCTCCATAGGGTCAACTATAGTTGATTGTGTAGGCAGTGACCTAAAAGTATGATTGTCTCAAGGATGACATAGCATGAATATGATAAGACCAAGTCTAAATGAATGTCACATGATATTATAAGGATATATATGGTATTTAATCATTATTTTCAAGATCTAACCATGTATTTATCACCTATAAGCACCTCCTTCAAAGCAAGAAACATCATAGTCTGTCAGTCTACCTAGTCATGAAATGATGAAGTCACCTTGAGTTAGTAATGAAAACATGAGTATTAATCATGTATAGTACTTCCTCACAAGTTATGGTGATTATATCATGATTATTATGGCCTCAAAATAGGGTGAGGGAGGTTTTCAAGGGCAACATATAGCCCATACTATCTAAGACTACACAATTAGTCAGTTAGGAGCATATTTGGAATATTTTGAGGACCTATGGACATATACCAAGTATTAAAAGTGGTATATAACACCTTTATTATATACTAAACTCCTAATATATTAAATTTGACTAAGAGGGAAGAGGAAATACCCTTTATTCTAACTCAAATAGAGGGTGCTCCAAGAATCAAGAAAACTATAGACTTGAGAAGTGAATGTTAAAAGGAAGGTGTAAAAGTTGTTTAGACATTTCATGGAGGTGTATAAGGTTTCTATAGGTATGTATAAGCATATAAAATATGTTACAACCTTCATAATTCCATAACTTGGATCGAGGTATCAAAGACACAGTTAAGCCTTTAGACCTTGACTAAGCCTAAGACTTTAAAGAGGGATAGTCAACATTTATAACCCCAAATGAACACTCCAAGTAATTAAAGCACATTTATGGGGATAAATAAAGTGGGGGAAAACATTTTTTTGGTAAAAAACCTCACATAATGGTCATTTTAGCTCAAATCCAATTTAGGCATGTACAAAATGAAGAAAGGAGCTCAAGTAGGCAAGTTTGAGAGCTCACACCTTTGTGGAGACTTTGCATGGGATTATAAGAGGTTGAGAGATGTTAGAGGAGGTCCCTAGTAATGTTTCAATGAAACTTTTTAAAGGATTGAATTTCATATCTTCATAAACAATCCTTAAAGGGTAAAACATCTCTAAACCCTCCAAAACCCTGGTTCTTGACCTGATGGAGAAGATGAAGTAGGAAAGGAACTTTGGGGGAACATTTTGAATAAAAAATTACTTTGATCTTGTAGAGTACTCCTAAAATATCCTTCCAATTAATTTCACTCTCACCCTACTTATATGGATAGGGCATAGAATTCGTTTATTTGATAGTTTTGTTTTGTGTAGGTATGAAAGGTTTTAAAGAGAAAAAAATAACTTAGGGGTTATATTGAGACCTCATTTAGACTATAATATACATTTAATTCTTTAAAAAAACTCACAAGTGCTTCTTCAAGTACCTTCACTTTAGCAAATCTAGAATGACATAATAAACAAGTAAGGGAGAAGATGAAGACTCTAAGTGGGAGGCATTTTAAGGTTTGAATAAGGAATATAAGGCCATGAAGGGTCTTTAAAATTTTCATCCACTCCTCTATATGGACTTGTTTTGAAAACCAAAGACAAATATGGTGTCAAGTGTGAAGGGTGAGTGAAAGAGTTATTTGGACTGCAGGTAGTGTGTAGACACCTCAAACGTGTCTGCACCTTGGTTCTCCCCCTTGGCCCTTTCTCCCTCCTAGTCCTCCTTGGTCCCTAACCCACCTAAGTCTTATTAATTAGAAATTAACATCTATTTTTAATTAAATAAGGCCCCCTTTCCACCCTAGCCTTGCCACCTTGGATCCTCCCTTGAATCCCTCCACCTTCCCCCTAGCATTTATTAGGCCAAATCTCACCATTATATCCCCCCTCGTCCATTTTGGCATCCTTGTGACCGTTCTGCCCATGACCCCTCGCCCGACAGCGTGCAAGAGTGGGCAGAGGCTATTTTTAGCCTCTGTGCCCATCCTGCGACCGCCGACGTCGGTGACCCTTCGGCCGACGTCGGCAAAACTGTCGGCGTCGGCAGCCTTCATTATTCCCTTCTGCATCCGTTGCACCCCCCGGGACTCTGGAGCTCGAAAACAGATTCTCTTGACGCTTTGGCTCTGATCTCTCCTCTGTCTTGACCTCGTGCAATAGCAGCAATAGGTGAAAAGGCCCTGGATCAGTATCTTCTCCTTGCAGCAACTCTTCCGTGGCTCCAGCAACATCTTCTTCTCTCTTCATTCAGCAAGCTAAAGGTAAGTTAGTCTGGTTTTTTATTTCATTTTAGTATTCAGTTATCTATCTTCTATTGTCTCTTGCTCCCTCTGTCCTTCCCCCCTGAGAGGCTACAAAGCCTTCTCAGGCCCCATCCTCTGTGAATCCTCCTCTTCCCTGTCCTCTGTGTCTCTTCTAACTTCCTCATCCCTCTGCCAAAAAGACCTTGCACCAGGCACCCAACCCAAACCAGACCACTCCCCAATCCATCCATACTTGTCCCCGTTCAGTGTCAGACCCGTCCACAGCCCAAAAAGCAACTCAGACCCGACTACAGGCCATAACCCCGACCGACGCCGGTCACTTCCCCAATCGACGTCGGCAGGATAACCGATGACGGCAGATCAGATAACCGACGCCGGCGACATTTCCGACCTCGGCGACTGTCTTCAGCCCAACAGCTCTTTCAGGTAATCATTTTGTTTTCTTCTTTCCTTTCTACTTTCTTTGTCACTTCTGTATTCTGGCATTCTGTTTTTTATCAGTCACTTATTTCATCAAACAGTGGGTTGACCTCCCTTAAGGAAGTTTTTACACTTCTGGGAACAAGCCTTTTGCTTGGCAACCCACTGCCTATCTGTCTAACGTTTCTCTTGTCCTAGTTTCCTTTTTTTCTTGCAGGTGTCATTCCTCCATAGCCAAAGAGGAGTGCTCACAAATGTCTGGATTTACGGTGTGCAATCTTTAGTCCAGGTACTTCCAAGCCTTGTCCATTACTTTCTTTTAGTTTCTTTCTTTTTAGTCTGAAAAGCGAATTTGAGGTAGAAACATAGTGATCACACATGTGCAAAATAATATTGATGATTAAGGATGAAACCAATGAATTTTTGGGCTTGTTTATAACCCCTCCATATTATTTAAATCATGACACATACCTAGTTCTATGTGGGGCATTCTTAGAATTCCAAATGATAAAGGCAATTTTCTAAGTAAATAATGAGGAATCCTATACCATATTTCAGGAGTTTCATGTTTTGAGGGACATTTTTTTCACATATACCTTTCATGGTATATTACATATTCCTATATCTTGCATGTGTAACTCATTTTCTTAGCATGACACATGTCTTAGTGATTTTTGCACTTCATTTTCTTCTCCTCTCTCTCAAATTTTATAAGTAGTAGTTATTTTGGCTCTTGTAGATTAATACCACACCATGTATTATGAAGACCTATTAGTTTTGACATTTTAATTTGCCTTAGAATTATAAATAAAATATAGTTTTAGTTCATTTATCATCTTATCAAAGTGTGTGAAGATATGTATAGTGAATAGTTAAGAGATATTCCTTTATTGTTACTTTTCATCCATCCTTCCATGTTTGATGCAAGAGATTACACTCTAGCAAGTCTTATGAAGTGTTATTATGTGTATGGATATATTATCAAGTGTAAAATGATCCTTAGTATTTAAAACTAATATTTGGTTTCACTTACCTTGGATAGTCTTCATGCATGTCACCTTAATATTGAAATACTAATGTTAGTACATTCTAGGACTTTTAGACTATTATTGTAAGCTTTGTTTATTAGTGAAAGAAGTATGCTAGTCTTTTAAAAATCCTTCTGGTGTATCACCCCCTTATATTATATCATTTTCATGCAAATTCCTATCCCTTTTCCCATAAATAATCAACTAGTTTAGGTGATAAGCACTTCAAGGCATATTCAAGGAACTAGCTCTTAAACCTAGAGTTATAATTTTACTATAGGTACATCCACATACCCATAATTATTCCCATGCTACCAAAACATGGAATATTCTTGAACACTCTCCTCTAGGGTGAAATATTTGGTGATAACACTCCTTTTGAGACATGCCATGCCAAACTAAAACCTAGGTTTTCTTAACCTAGTAAACCATGAATTGGCTCCCTAATTACAACACCAAGTGATGTTGGTAGTTGGTAACAACACCTAGACAATATCTTAGGAGTATAATAAAAATGATTTATACACCATATAGTGAATGGTTCTAAAACTAAGTAATGACCTCCTTGGTGTACAAATGCAAATGAGCATCTCAAATTATAAAATTTCAAACAAGAACTTTACCTACCAAAGCAAAAATAGAAATTATAGTCATCCCCACAACCATCCATATCCCTCCCCTAATAATATTCCCTAAGTTAAAATCTATGAAATAGATTTGCCTAACTAGTGTCAAGTGCATAACATGGCTACATACAGTGAGCTATAATGTACAGATTTTTTTAGTGCCTTTGAGATCCTCCAAAGAGAAATGGAGGAGTACGAGGTGGTTCTTAATCACAAAAAATCATAAAACTTGGGTAGACCCCTAGCATGGCATTGGTGCTAAAAATTATGGAATTTCCTAGATAGGAAGAAAATGGGCCAGAGGAGATTATTAATGAGGTTCGTGTGTTCCAAAATTCCAAAGGAGCAATTACACCTTAAGGAACTAGAAACTTTAACAAGCCTTTACTACTTTGAATCCCATAAACATTGGTATAACACCACCATATCACCATTTTTGGAATGACCTTCTACCTTCAAAACCTCATGAATTGAAAGTATGTACAAAAACCCAACTAGTCTAAAACAAGGTAGACTACATAGTATAAGACATAAAGAAGATTAAGGTGAATATCACCCTTCATGAACTTACTCAAATCATAGAGAAACATTATCTTCTAATAAAATCCCTAATTTAAAATCCAATTTATCCCACCAAAACTAAGCAAAAAACATCCCACACTAATGTACTCATTCATAATAATAAGACTTAGGTTCCCCCTTCTTGAATGTCAAGTTATTTGTAAAGATCCTCCACAATTGCTTAATGGATTCAAGAGCATCAGTAAATGTAATGCCAGTAGGAATTTGTGAGAAGTTAGGGTTAGTTCATATCAAATTGGATAATGGGTGGTTTAACTAGATAATTTAGAGGTCAAAGTAATGGATGATATTTTGAATGTCCACTTACAACTAGAATCTGAGCCTAGGATTCAATAGTACATAGACATCCAAGTGGTAGAGATTCTCTAAGCCTATGGAAAGCTCCTTAATAAGGACTGGTATAAAACTTTAAATAGTTACATAGCCATTGACTTCTCTCATATGTGGTTACCTTGGAGAGGGGTTGATAATAAAATCTAAGTGGATAAAGAACCCCATATGAAACACATGATAATTGAGTAAAATGCAATTGATGAGAAATTGAACCTGGTATCCTCAAAAGTAGGGATTTATACATGGAGCATAAAACTTGATAAAGATAAAGATGACAATGAGTCAAACTTGTTATTTTTATGGTCCCTCTACATTGATGGGATTCATTCTAAATAAGGTAGTGGGTACAATGTTCCATTGATATATCCATAAGGAAATAAATACCTAGCTTCATATAGATTATATTTCCCTTATAAAAATAATCTAACAGAGTATGAGGCCTTAATCTTAGGTTTTTAGTTCACATTAAAGTATAAAACAAAATATCTGAGGGTATTTATTGACTCTAAGTTTATTAACTAGGTAAAAATTAAATTTTAGTTCAAATTGTCTTACCTTAGGAAGTATAAACATAAGGCCTAGGACTTGATCGATATGTTTAGTGCATTCAAAATCATCCCTATCCCTAAGGAAGAAAACCAAGTTTCTAACTCATTGGCATCTAAAACATAAAAATTAACTCCCCTACATGACATCAAGTTGTAAGAGTTATGAATGGCACTAGTCCTTTTCCTATCCATCTTGGACAATGTGATGAAATTCTAGGTCTTTGGGGATGATCAATAGATTATATAATTCCTCAATAATTCTAGGATATTTGAGGATAAGGTAATTGACAAAGTAGATAAAGACAACCCTAAAACAATTTAGGTATAGATAGATACCTATGAACCCAATCATGGAACATTTTATCAATAAATAGGTTCATATGTTACTCTCTACTGGGATAATATTCCTAGTCTACCACTCTACCTTGGTAGCCAATCAAACTTTTGACAAAGATAATTATCCATTACCTTCCCTTAATGAAGTGATCTAAATTTTGAGTTGATCCTAGATGATGTCCTTCTTGGATGAATTCTTTGGATATAACTAGGTCTTGGTCAATTTAAAAGACTAAGTCAAAACCACATTCACCACCAAATGGGGTACATTCACCTACAATCAAATGTCATTTGTGTTGATCAATGTTGGAGAAAAATTTTAGAAGGTGATGTCTTTTACTTTTTAAGGTTTAATTATTAAGTGCATAATTATTTATATGGATGACTTGACTATGTTTTCAAAATATAGTTCAGATCACATATGTCACTTACTAAAGGCTTTTAAAAGGTACATAAGGTATGGTATTTCTATAAACCCAAAGAAGAGTGTGTTTGGTGTCACCAAAGATAAGATTATAAGTCATATCATCACATAAGAAGGTATTTCTATCAATCCAAAAATATTTAATGTGATTTCCAAGTTACATCTACCTAAAATAAGGAAAGAACTAAAATCCTTCTTTAGAAAAATTAACTTTGTTCATAAGTTCATTTCTAGATTTGTCAAAATTGTAAAACCCCTAAATGTTATGTTAAAAAAAGGATGTAAAATTGGAGTGGAATGATAAATCAAAGAGATATTTCCAAGATATAAAATAATCTATCACACAAGCCCCAGTGTTGATTAGTATATACTATATTCAAGATTTATACATTTACCATTTTGCTTCTAAACACACCATCAGTGTATGTCTCACGTAAATATTAGATTCAGAATAATATCATGTTTATTTATGAGCACCACCTCAAAGATGAAAAACTAAAGTATTACACTCTTAATAAATAAATTTATGTACTGGTGAAATCTATGAAGAAATTCAGGCACTACATCCTCAAAAATAAGGTGCATATAATATCTTGGATCCTGCCATCAATAAAGTGTTGGGACAGAATGAATTGGGTGAACATAGAGGTAGATGGATAACAAAGCAAAAATAATATGATTTATAAATAACACCTACCAAGTTATTTATTGGATAAGGTCTTACCCAAATGATAACCAAAAATTATCCAAGGATCATTGTTCACCAACTAGACTAGGAGGTAATACCATAGTGAGATTGGTATGCCCCAATCATACATTACCTACTCTATGGGAACACACCTCTTGGGCTAAATTAAATGCACAAGATAACCCTCAGAATGAAGTTAACACATTATATGTTGAAGAAAGGATTTATCTTCTAGAAGAATCATGAGGGCATCTATCTTTGATGCTTATCAAAAATGAAATCTAGAGAAGTAATGGAAAAATTCCATGAGAAGGTGGGATATAGACACCCTACAATGAATGCAATGGTACACAAAATACTTCAAGTAAGATAATATTGTCCTACCTTATTCAAATATGTCCACACACATGTCTATAAATTCCATCAATGTTAGATCTTTGCCAAAAGGAAGACCCACATGATAATGTCATTACATCTAGTTATAGAAATTATTCCATTTTCCTAATGAGGGTTAGATTTTATGGGAGTCATCAACTCTAGTTCCTCAGTTGGCCATAATTTTTTGCTTATGACTATAGATTACAACATGAGATGGACCAAGGTAATGGCAAGAAATAAGAGCATGACCAATGAAGTCATCAAATTCATAGAGATTAATATAACTATTTGATTTAGGACCCCAATTTCATTGGTATATGATAATGTTCATGCATTCTAATCCATAGAGTTCACTTAGTGGGTGTACAATGAAGGGGTCAACTTGAATTTTTTGTCCAATTACTATTTACAAGAGAAAAATTGGTATAATTTACTAATAAAAACCTCGATGCCATAAATAAATATATAAAATAAAAACTTTGAGAATGGCATTCACTACTTAAATTTAATCTATGGGTTGAATGCACCAGATATAAACAAGCACCTAAAATCTCACCATTTCTACAGGTCTATGAATTGGATCCAATTCTTCAACTTACACTTGGGCTACCTACATACAAGTTCATGCAGCATTATATGGAGATCAATGACAAAGTAAAATATAAGCTCTTAGACATTGTTTAGTTGGAATAAGCCTAAGATGAGGCTTTACTCAAACATTAGGGCACTATTAAGTGATGGTTCAATAAAAGTAACAAGGTGAAATTCTTTAGTATTTTTTACTTGGTATTGTTGTGAGATAAAGCTCATGAAAAGGACTAACACTCCAAATTAGATCCTCTTTGGATTAGCCTTTACTAGATTTATGAGCTACTATGCTAGAATGATTTTCACCTTAAGTACCTCAAATATAATGACTTCCCACTTCTAGTGAATGGATATTTCTTAAATCATTACTTCTTAGCTTCCCCTTCCAATGTTATATTTGAGTAATCTTGTTAAGGGTGGTAATGTATATATTATACTCATTTTTTAATTTATGTGTTTTCTTCTATAGTGTGTTTGATTTTGTTGCATTTTATTTTTAGATTTAGTGTTTTTTATGTTCTTGTGGTGTTTTTCTCCTATTAGACATACCTTAGGTCTAGCCTTTAATTGAAACTAAGGTAGTGAGTAGAACTATAATGGTGCTTGTTAGGCCAAATCTCACACCTTGGAAGAGAGTGTTCATTCCTCTCCCATATTTGGGTAACATGGAAACATTTCCAAGGCATGTGGGTATGCCTATGTTGGAAATAAGCCTCTAGGTTGAAAGGGATATCTCCCTATATAAATATTTGTAAAAATAACTCACTTAAAAGGAAAAGAGTTAGGAATTTGTAGGAAAAGGAAAATTATAGGAAAATAAATCCTACTCTATGGGTAGTGATGCACCAAAACTATCTTTCCACATGAATGTCAAATTCCTATGCATGATAAGGAAAAAACAAAACTATTTATAAAAATTTAACGAAACTAACAATAATATTTCAACCTAGAGTTAAGGCATGCAAAAAATGGTGTAAGGAAAATGAGATGAAAGGCAAGATTTGCACATTCGAGGAATTATTACACATGCAAAAATTAATTACACTAGGTACACACTGTGTGACCAATTGAACTAAGAGTATTTGCTAGATGTGGAGGATAAAGTATGTATAAAGATAGAATATAATCTCATACTACCACTATATGTCTCTCTCACATTCAGACCAAGAAAACCCAAAAAGCTTCATGGAAACAATTCTATGCTAATTGCTCAAAGGCTAAAATTTTATCATCCCAACAGGGCTTCATTGTATACTATGTGGTTATCTTTTTCCCTTGTCTAAGGGATGTATTTATATCAAAAAGAGATGATTATGAAGAACCCTTTGGCACCAAAGGAAGGAATCATTTCTATTAGAGGTCACCATCTTTGGCTGCAAATGATTTTTGACAAAGATGCTTATTTTTTGCATTTTATTTGATTCATGTCACTCTCTTAGATGGCTTTTGCTTTCCCCATGAATATGCTTCTCGAACAACCTCTCAACATAATAAGATATTTGAGGGAAAGAATCAAAATGGTTATTATTGGAAGAGCCACCTATAAAAAACTTTGTCTTCATGTCTAACCTCCTCATCTCAGCCTTCTAGATGGAAAAATGACATAAAAGAGGTTACTTTCAGCTTATATCTTGTTTTGACATGGAAGAAGTGCCAAGACCACATGTACTCTCCTTTTCATTCCTTGGCTGGCACCTTTTGATTGGTTCATGAGGGAGAGACATGGATCACCCCTATTGTGTCATCAATTTACCTGGGCATGGATGTCTATGAGCATCCTTCATCTCATTTGTCCCTATCATGTAGAGGATCCTTATTTGCTTGATCATGACTCTTAAGCATAGTCGATCAGCTATTCAAGATTTCTTAATATCTTTACTCATAAAAAATGATAAGTGAAGCACCTTGTAAATCCTAATTTTGTCTTTACTTACCTATTTAGGTTTTTAGAACCACTTTACTTATAAATTTTATAAGTAAATCCTTTACTCAAACCCAATTTGCATTTTAGTGACCCATTCAGGTTTTATAGATCACCTACTTCACTTTAAACTCTTTGAGATACTCTACTTATGAATTTTATAAATAAATTAGCTAGATAATCTTGATTTTGTCTTTATTGACCCATTAAGGTTTCTCATTGCTCATTACTTTGGGATTTACCTTGCTAACTACTTCAGACCTTCTAGCATACTTATAAAGATTATAAGTAAATACTATGACAAATATTGACTTGCACTATAGACCCAATCAGGTTTTTTCAATTACTTTACTTCCATGAAGAATGGAAGTAAAGCAGTTGAGAAACTCTGATTTGCACTACAGAGTCTTTTGCTTACCCATTCGGGTTTCTCATCGCTCATTACTTGCTTGTTTTCCAATGTCTATTCATGATGCTAAAATTCATGTCCCCTAGCCCGTCATAGGATATTTAAATCCCAAAAGCTACTTCATGATCTTAATCGTTATGTCTCCCAGCATGTCATCCCAGGCACCTTCCCTAGGCTTTCATTTCCCCTAGGTTTCATTTCTTCCAGAGCTATCATTTCCCCCAAGATTTTTCCCTGAGTGAATTCCTTCAAAAAAAAGGTCTAAAAGAATTTTTCTAGGTACTAGGTCAAGGGGAAAAGTCCCTTTGGAAAGTTTTTGAAGGGTACTTTAGAGGAAAGTATCCCTTTAGAACTTTTCTAAAGGGTACTTTGGAAGGGGGAAAGGGACAAAGTAACCTTTCAAAAAAAATTGAAGGGCACTTCAAGACCTTTGAGAATAAAATTGACCCTTCAAAAAAATTTGAAGGGCACTTGAAGACAAAGTGTCTCTTCAAAAAAAATTTGAAGGGCACTTGGAGAAAGAACGGGAAAAAGTGACCCCTCGAAAAAAAATTGAAGGGCACTTGGACAAAAATTGACCCTTTAGAATTTTTCTGAAGGGCACTTTGGAAGGCGAGTGTCCATTCATAAATATTCCAAAGGATACTTAGGCAAAAAGTGACCCTTCAAAAAAATTTCGAAGGGTACTTTGGAAGGCAAGTGTCCCTTTGGAAATCTTCAAAAGGACACTTAGGCAAAAAGTGACCCTTCAAAAATTTTCCAAAGGGCACTTTGGAAGGTGAGTGTCCCTTCAAAAATCTTCTGAAGGACACTTAGGAAAAAAGTGTTCCTTCAAAAATATTATAAAGGACACTTAGGCAAATGAAAAGCTAAGGAAAAAGTCTTTCAGAGGGGGAAAGAAGGGTCGAACAAGGTAAAAGAAAGAAGAAAAGGAAGGAAATGAAGGGAAAAGGAAAAAAATAAAAAGACAAGGAAAGGGATAGGGAGAAGGGAAAAGGAAAGAGAGGACCAAAAAAACTATATTTAGCTAATTTTCACAAGGGTTAAAAATTTTCTAACATTTTTGGTGATTCTCAGGGGAGACATGCCTATTATGCCCAAGACCAGTCATCTTAATCCTTCCATTAGGCATGGAGTCATGCATAAGGATGTCTAAATATTTGAATAAGCTTCATGTAAAAACCCAAAAAATGGATGATCACACACAACAAACCAAAATGTAAGGGCAACTTATGCCAACACAACACTTAGGGAAAATATCATAAAATAAAGGGAAGCAAACATACCTAGACTACTATTTACAAAGCAAGTTGGTAAAGTTAGTAGAAAATTTTTAGATGTATCTCATTGACTAAGATAGGTAGTTATTTTCCATTCATTTTATCCAACTAAAAGGAATTAATTTACTTACACTTTTTGATGACATAGGGTCCACTCCAAAAAGTGTCAAACTTTGTGTGCTTGCCTAGCTTTGCCCTATCTTCATCTCAATCAAAACTAAGTCACCTTCTTGGAAAACTCTTGAAATTACCCTCTTGTTAAAGGACTTATTCATAAGTATTTTTTGTTGCTCCATGGCTTTATTTGCATCACCCCTTATTTCTTATAGCTACATCGATTTTGTTAGTTAGACCTCCATTGGAGTGTTCTCAAGCAATTCCAACTGCTATGTAAGTTCTAAAGTAGGGAGTTCTTGAGCTATGGATATCTTGGCTTCCCTCCCATGGATAAGCACAAAAGGAGAGTTTCCAACTAATTTCTTAGGAGTAATCTGCTTAGCCTATAAGGCTATCTTTAGCTTGCTATGTCATGCCCTCTTATTTATCTCCAACATTCTCTTGATTATTATGATGAGGTTTTTATTGGTGGACTTAGCCAATCCATTACCTTAGGGTTAATATTTAGATGAAGTGCTCAAATAGGCCCCATTTCTTTCTATCTAATCAAAAGTCTTGGCACTCATGAAGGCAAGTGCATTATCAAAAATAATGGCCTGAGGAGCCCTAAACCTTATTTTAATGCTATCATTAGAACTCTATGATATAATTTTCACTTGCCTCCTTCAAAGCAATAGCTTCCACCCATATTTTAAAGAATCAATGGTAGTCAATATCCACTTGTGTCTAGCACTTGATGGAGGATTGATCATGTTGATGAAATTAAGGCCCCATTACATGAAGGGTTGATCTACCTGGATGGGTCTCAATAGGAGAGTTGTAAGCTTTGGTTTACCCATAAAGAAGGCACATTGAGAGCATTTTATGACCCACTGGTAGTAATCTTAAAAAAGAATAGGCTATTAATAAATAGTTCTCATGATTTTAGCATCTATCATTCTAAGAGAGAAGTGGTCTCCATCTACACCATCATGGAACTTCTCCAGTAGCATATCAAATTTGTCATTGTCAACACATCCTAATAGAACATTATTTACATCTTTTTTAAAAATAATGCCATTTACCAAATAGTAATGGATGGCTTGCAATCTAAAATATCTTCTTTGAGATTTGTTTAATTTATTGGGACACTCACCATTTTGAAGAAAACCAATGAGGCCTTGTGTCCAACTTGGAGCTTGCATTTGATCAACTAGTTGAGGTTGAACTTGATTGGCTAAGAATTCCTCTCTTTGCTCTTGAAGATCCAAAGCCAGATGTTCACACAATCTTCTTCCTCTCACCAAGCTTGTCACTTTGATGTCCACAGTGTACTCCATTACTTTTGTTATCCATCCAACTCTCTTCTCATTGAGGTCCTTGCTCAAGAGAAAATCCTTGGTGCTAGGATGGGAAACCATGACATGTATCTTATTGTTGGAAACCATGTGCCTAAATTTATATAGCCCTCTAATAACTGATAGAGCCTACTTCTCAACAAAATAATACTTAACCTCATACTCCTCCAATCCTTGACTAAAAAAAGTAATTGGCTACTCAATCTCTTCATCATTTGTCTATATAAGCATGGTTGAGATTGTGTCCAAGTTACCAAAAATATAAATAAATAAATCCTTAGAGTAGTTCAAATTCAAGAGAGTGGAAGATGTTACAATTGCTTGTTTGATGGCTTCAAAACTACTCTTGCCTTCCTTCATCTAAGCAAAAACTTGGTTCTTCTTAAGCATCATTGTGATAGGCTTTACCATAGTTGCAAAGCCTAGGATAAACCTCCTCACAAATTTTATCTTCCCCAAGAAACTTTACAGTTCCTTCTTATGCTGAGGCAAGGACAAGTCCAAGATAGCTTCAATTATTTTAGGATCAATATCCAAGCCTTCCTTTGAAATGATATGTCCAAAAAATTTGCCTTCATATATAGTAAAGATGCATTTTTTTGAATTGAGGGATATCCCATATTCTCTACATTTCTCAAACACTTGTCTCAGGTACTCCATGTGACTAGTAGCATCTTTGGAAAACATGGTGATGTCATCAAGATACACTAGCAAAAACTCGTTGATTAGACCTTTGAAGGCCACATCCATTTCTCACTAAAACATTTCTCCAGTGTTTGATAGACCAAAGGGAATCTTGTTTTAAGTAAAGGTCCCCCATTTCATGGTGAAAGTTATCTTATACTTGTCTTCTTCATTGACCAATATCTATTTGTAGCCTAAATACCCATCAAGAAGGGAGAAGTGCTAAGAACCTGAGATAACCTATAGAATTTACTCCATAGAAGGTAGTGGATAGTGATCCTTAAGAGACACTCAATTAAGGTCTCTAAAATCCATGTAGAGCCTAATTTATCCATTATTTTTGTGTTCAGGTACAAGATTGGCTACTCAAGTTGAGTGCTTGATAGGAAATATGCTCCTGGAGTCAATTAGCTTGGTCAGCTCCATTTTCATCATTTCTTTAATCTTAAGATTGATAGGCCATTATTTTTATCTAACTAGCTTGGATCTAGGTTATAACTCAATGGTGTGAAGATCTAGGCTTGGATCAAACCCCTTCAAGTATTTTTACTCCCAAGAAAAGATATCATGTAATTATTTGCATAGTTTGGCAAAGTCCTACTTGTTAGACAAGGAACAAAGTTTACCAATCTTTAGGAGCTTATCCTTGAAAATCAAGACCCTCTCATAATGTTCCTCGTTTGTAGACATGATTACTCTCTCCTTCTTCTTCTAGTCATCCTCATTAAAGACACTTTCTAAGGTAATCAATCCCTTGGGTATTTTATTTGTCTTCAACTGTATGGCCTACTCCTCATATTGATCAAGTAATTTATTTTGGTCCCTTGAGGAGAAACATGCCTCATTATACAAGAAATGTACAATATGTTGGTCACTCTCAAACACTTACCATGACACTTTGTTATCAAGGATAGAAGGCCTTATAATTATCTTGATATGAGATTGATGCTTCTCTTTTGCTACATCAGCAGTTGTATCAAATTGTGCTCCAATTATAACCAACCTATTAGCATGCTTGTTTGAATCCCTTGGAATGGGTTGTATGTTGAAGGCATCAAAGTCCTCAAGTATATCCCATACCCTATGCTCATAGGATTTAATAAAAGGGTTCTTTGTTGTATCTTGACTTTTTACTTGATGAATGATCAGCTCGTTATCTCCATAGACCTTTAGATTCTTGATTGCTCTCCTTTTTTCCCATTGGAGGCCATAAACTAGGCCTTCATATTCTACTAAATTATAGGTACAACTAAAGTGGAATCTAAATGAGGATTAATACTAATTTTTTGATGGAGAGACAAGCATGAATCTAGCTCCTGTACCTACTCTACTTCTTAAACCATCAAAGAACATTTCCCACATTCCCTCATGCTCATGATCTTCATTGGTGAGTGAAAGGGTTGGAGCATCCTTCTTATGCATGCAGTAAACTCCCAAATTAGTCTCCTCTATGGTGTATGGATCGATTCCATGTGTCTCAGTGTTGTATTTGTTAATAAAAAGATCAAAAATACCTTTAAGAGGGGGGGAAGCTTCATCTTCTATGATTACTTCTTCTTCCTTGCTAATTAGACAATTTTAATTTGGAATTATCTCCAAGTATGGATTGATATGGAACCTTGCCAAGGGCTGAGTCCTTATGGTCACTTTGGTTCCATACCTTATTTTGAAATCTAGAAAGGACCAATTAGTAGAAAGGTATTCTCTTATCTTTGTAGTGAAGTCTCTTAACAAGTAAATGGTAAAATGTGTTGGAAGATCCACTACCACCATGTCCTATATAATAGGGAAGTTGAGGTAGCCATGAAGAAAACCCTTCAAACCTTTTTTAACCCCACTATTTTAGTTGGTGTCCCATCCAGCTATAAGACATATTTTCTATGTGGCTCATATTTTAGTCCTAATTTGTTAGCTACCACCTTGGGCATTAATGTAGTATTTGCTCCACTATCCACATTGCAATTGTGGACCAATTTGTCTCCCATAATGAGTGTTAGATAGAAGGGTGGAGGTTTCTTTGACTTGGTAGAATTCTCTAGGATATGACTTGGATCATTTATAAGAGCCACACCACTATGCATAGAAGCTTAAGGAGTCACATGAATGTTTTCAAGCTACTCTTACAAGAGCTCCTTCTAACCAGGCATGTGTAAGACTTCCCATAGAGATATGTTAGTCTTGGAATTATTCAATGAATCAAAAATGTTCAAAGGGGAAGAATTCACCCTCTCTTACATGCTTTAATGTAATGAATAAGTCTAAACTTACTATGTTTTAGGCTTGATAACTTCATTTATATTCTAATTTTGTGGAGAAGCATGGCTGGTAGTAGGTGTTGTATTAGAATTTGTAGCTTGGGGCCTTGGAGGGTCATTACTTGGAGTGACATGTGCCCCTATAACATCTCTTAGATCTCTCTTCTTGGCTCTTATGTTGGGAAAAACTAATATGCTTTGATTTAACATGTACTCATTTCTAGCTTGGAAATTCATCATTCCTATATTTTGGTTGCTCCCTTCTCCATGAACATCTCTTTGGCTGGGGCCTACTTCATCTAAAGTAATGTAAGGAGTGGACTCCTCTTATGTTGCTAAAGCTTGGCTGGCTCCTCCATAATTATGCATGAATTGATCTTGATGTTGTCCCCATTAATCAATATGATCTTCTCCTTGAACTAGATTAGCTATACTAAGACAACTATAATTACTAGAAGAGTGGAGCTAGGATTGTAGGCATTAGGCTACCTATTATAAGTTTTCTAACCTTGTCCCTTTCCTTGATAATTATACTAGGGTGGGGCTCTGTATCCTTGTTGAGGATAATATTGATTATTAGGGGGAGCACTTGCTTGGAATTGAACTTGCTTGAGCTAATCTCTCAATGACCAAATTTCTTCATCCTTGTCCATAGAATTTTCCCCCTTCTTGGGAAAGGATCTTTACTTCATATTATCACCAACAAATTATGATATGGCTAAAGCTTCAATTGAATTATGAGATAACACAAGAATGAAAACTCTTGAAGGGAGTTTCCTAGCTTGTATTAAACTATTTTTAGCTTCAATTTTTAGTTCATACATGCCTAGCAAAGTAAAACCTCCCATAGACTACAACATAATATCTACATCTATGCCAATACCTTTAAGGTATGTGGGGAACATGAAGCTGGGAGGGGGTCTCATGATAGGTGGTAGTTTATGCCACATCCTTTGGAATCTCTCATTGAAGTCCCCCATAGACTCATTAAGACCTCTTTTATTAACATTTAGTTGATGAATTAGTGATGTGTGGTCAAATTTGTTTTCAAACCTTGTAACCAGCAATTCTCCAAAACCATCCCAAATTGTAATATAGCCACCTTCCAATATTTTATACCAGTCAATTGTTTTTCCTTATAGAGACATGACAAGAAACCTAATGAATATGTTAGCTCTAGTGTCATTATGGAAATTATAGAAGTTAGAGATATCTCTGATATGTTTAGATGGTGTGATAAGGCCCTCACCATTAAAACTAGGGAGGTTTTTAGTGGCATTAAGAGGGATAGGGTCATACATGAGAAGGTCTATGGGATTTTGGGTGTTAAAATTAGGGAAGGTTTGATGTTTATCCATCTCTCTTCTCTCCTTTTTATTTTTTATTTCTTCCTCTTTAATTTCTTCCTCATCTTTAATTTCTTCCTCATCTTCAATTTATTCCTCTTCTTGAACTTCTTCTTCCTCTCCAAAACCTCCTTGCCAAGGATCTCTCAGGGGTAGGAGTGGTTTAGGGCATTTCTCTTTAAGAAGGTCTTTAGCTAAAGGGGATTGATTAGAAATCCTAGAGGATCTTTTGAGGACCATGTAGGATAATGTATAAAACTTTGTCTAAAACTAGGGATTCATATTAGAGTTTCCAAATGTTGGGTTAGAAGTATTTTTACTAGTTTAGACTTTTCAAGACTAGCATTCACCTTGACTTATCAATAAATATTTATCCCACTGGGCATGCCAAAACTATTAGGCCCAAATCTTTCACCCTAGAAGAGACTATTCAGTTCTCTCCTAGATTTGGGTAACATGGGAACATTTCCAAGACCTATGGGTATGCCTATGATAGAAATGATCCTCTAGGTTGAAAGGGATAGCTCCCTATATAATTCTTTGTAAAAATAACTCACTTAAAAGGAAAAGATTTAAGAATTTGTAGGAAAAGGAAAATTTTAGGAAAATAAATCCTACTCTATGGGTGGTGATGCACTGAAACTATCTTTCTACATGAATGTCAAATTCCTATGCATGATAAGGTAAAATAGAACTATTTATAAAGATTTAAGGAAATTAACAACAATATTTCAATGTAGAGGTAAGGCATGCAAAAAATGGTGCAAGGTAAATGAGATGAAAGGCAATATGTGCACATTCAAGGCATTATTACACAAGAATTAATTTCACTAGGTACACATTGTGTGACCAGTTAGACTAAGATTATTTTCTAGATGTGGAGGATAAATTATGCATAAGGATGGAAGATAATATCATACCACCATTATATGTCTCTCTCACATTCAGACCAAGAAAACACAAAAAGCTTCAAGGAATAATTCTATGCTAATTGCTTAAAGGCTGAAATTTTCTCATCCCAGCAAGGCTTCGCCATATGTTGGGTGGTTATCTTTTTCTCTTATCCAAGGGTGTATTTATAGAAAAAGGAGAAGATGTTGAAGATCCATTTAGTTCCAAAGGAAGGAATCATTTTTGTTTGAGGTCACCATCTTTGGTTGTAAATGATTTTGCCAAAGATGCTTGTTTTTTGTATTTTGTTTTATCCATGTCACTCTCTTGGATGCCCTTTGCTCTCCCCCTGAAGATGCTTCTCAAATTTCCTCTCAATAGAATGAGATATTTGATTTAAATCATCAAAATAGTTTCTACTAGAAGATCCACCTATAAAAAACTTTATCTTCATGTCTAACCTCTTCATCTCGGCCTTCTAAATGGAAAAATGATGTAGAGGAGGTCATTTTTAGCTTATATCTTGTTTTGACATGGAATAAGTGCCAAGACCACATGTATTCTCCTTTACATTCTTTGTTTGGCACCTTTTTATTGGTTCATGTGGGAGAGACATTATAGACACCAAAATTGTGTTGACTCCCCTTGGTCCCCTTCTAACACTTACATACTTTATTAATTTAAAATAAATTACTTATTTTAAATTAATAACATCACCTTTGACATCACCCTAGACACCTCACCCTTGGACACCTCACCACTAAGACCATTTCCTACCCCATGACTCACCCTATGACTAAGTCCTTCATATCATAACTACCTAAGAACCATTCCAACCTTCTAACTAACTCTCGTGCTTAATAACCCATCATTTGACCATTCACACCCAGCAAATGCACTTGGTGGATGGAGAATAGGCTTCTTAGCCCTTTTACTCATTCTCCACTTGTCGACATCGGTCAACTATTGGCCGATGCTGGTGGAATCACCGACGTCGATTACATAAACTGACTTCTAACGATGAGTTATAGGTTCTCTTAGATGCTTCGCTCTTGGACTCTCAAATCAACTTCTCTCTCACTCAGATCTAGCTCTCTCACTCTCTCTCAGACTCTGAGACATCACTAGGCATCAGACTTCAACTAACACTCCCTTGGCATAAAGACTCTATGCAAATCACTCTAGATTAAATTAGAACATTGCACGAGGTCTTCAGCATCAAGCCACAATAGGTATAAGCGTTTAACACCTTGGTTCTTCATCTCACTAGAGCTAAGTATTTCTTCTACCCTTTCATTTCAGTAATATAAAAAGCATTAGTAATTAGTTTCTATTTACTATTTCTAAATACTATCAACCAGACCAGACCTGACCTTCAACCAGACCTGATTTTCTCCCTGGAGAGGCTGAAAAGCCTTCTTCTTAACCTTACTCTTTTTGACCATCTACCCTCCATCTTTGTCCCTCTTAAGACCTTATTGACTATCTTGCAACCCTACATAGATGTAGACTCCTTCTAGACCCCTCTATTGACCACAGACACATTTTGAAACTCATCCAAAACCTATCCAAGGCCATTGCCCTGACTGACATCGACCACAGCTCCAATCGACATCGACCATAACCCCGACCAACATCGATAACATAACTGATGTCAGCATATTAAACAACTGATGTTGATAAGACTATCGATGGCGGTGACTATGAGAGGTAGATTACAGGAATTAGGTACACATTATCTATTTCTCTTCTTTAGCCTTTCATTATTTCTCTTTCTAGCAACACTCTTTTGTCAAATAAGTGGACTGTCATCCCTCAAGGAAGTCTTTGCACTTCTGGGGCCGAGCTTTGCTTGGTAGTCCACCATATACCTATCTAACATTTTCTATGTTTAAGTCTTACTCTTTCTATAGGTGTCTTCCTCCATAGCCAAAGAGGAGTTCCTACAATGTCTAGATACAATGTGTAGCTTCATCTGAGTATGTACAAACCCCTTTTATTATCTTTAGTTTCTTATTTCTTCTGAATGTAAAAGCAAAAATGAGTTAGAAACATTTTGGCATGCCCAGTGGGATTTGTGAGGGACACTTCAATGGTAACTCACTTGTTAAGCGCATCCTCTCGCTGGGCTATTATTGGCCCACTATTAACCGAGACTGTAATAACTATGTTCGGCATTGTACCCAATGCCAACAACATACCAACTAACCTCACATCCAACATCGACCAAAACATGCCTACAACCATAATCTGAAAGAGTGAGATTTCAAAATCCAAGATCTCATCCTTACAGAAAACCAATATGGAAAGAAGAAAATGGGGCAAGTTTGCTCTTAATTGACTCAGACCTTACATAATGCACAAGCATAGATCAGGGACTTATCATTGGTATTCTTTCAAAGGCCAGCCAAAACTTGAGCCCCTTAATGCCTTACATCCTCGACCATTCTATTGTTAATCAAGTAATCATTCACTTGATGTTTAACTTGAGCTCATCCCTTGAGCAACCCCTCATCATCATCATGCCTATTTCTTTTAACCCTTTTTCCCAACAAACATTAGTCGACCCTTTTGTCAAGCATGAATGCTTTGTCCTAATAAAAGGGAAACCTCCAAACCTCTATAGTCAAGTCCATGACCAAAAGTCCAGTTAAAAACAAAAAAAATAAATAATAAAATTGGGTTGCCTATTCAAAGGTCATAAAACTATAACTATATACTGCTCCCTCAAAGGACAGCTACATCATTGTTGTAATAAATAGACTACTCCCTTAAAGGATAGTTATTCAACGACATCAACACATACAAAGTGAAATATAGACCACTCCCTCGAAGGATGGCTATACCTAAATTTTTCTTCATAAACAGCACAACCTGACCATAAAACAACACAACATCCCCAAGTGGACTTCTCGCATTGATTAGTCTACCATAAAAAATAAATAAAAACTGACTGACAAAACTATTAATTCATGGACTTGCCTATAGTCATTCTCAGGGTCACCTATAAAAGGGGCAAAGCTATCCCTACTAAAAAGGGTTATGCTATCCTCACCTATCACAAAATCACACCTATCACCCCAACATACACAAGTAATTTTAGAGCTCACTTAACATCGAGTGATTTGAATACTTCTCTAACACAAATAATGGTCAAAGACGTAATGCATGAATGGGGTTTTTATTTGCAATAACCCTATCTATGTTATCATTATGGTCCTTGTCAATGAAAGAGCAACATGCCTTTCACTTCTTATACATCTTGGTCACACATAACTAGACCATTATCTAACCAAAACCACCCAAACTAAACCAAACATTTTCAAACCACTAACATGACATAGCCCATTCACGCTAGTTTTTATGGACAACAATACACATAGAAACTATCAACCCAACACAATTTATGTCAAGCATAAACTAGTACTTACTGAAGCATAAATATATTCCTTTCATTTTTGGCATACACCATCACTAATATGGAAAATTTCTAGGGATGAAAAACTACATCACCAATGTTACAGAATACACCATCACATAATATGGAAAATGCTGTAACATCATCATACCCTCATCATTTCAAGCATGTACCATTAGACATATGGGAAGTGCTAAACCATTAACATGACCAAACCAACCATCAACCTCTTTGACCCTTCCTCCCTTTTGGGGAGAACTACATAGGTCTGAGGCCCATAAAAACATGGGCTATGCAGGTAGCACTCGGTTGACATGAGTCTTCTGGGGTTCGCTCAGCCACCCATTTGTTCATCTACCTGATGGACAAACCATATAACCTTTAAACCATGACTTAACCTAGTCAAAACCAATCCATAACCTACACTCTTCCTCACTTTTTGGTAATAACTACATTGGCTTGAGGCTCTTAAAATAGGGGCTATGTAGGCAGCACTCAGTCTTCTGAGGTTAGCTCGGTCATTCACTTGTTTGTCTCCCTAATGACAAACGGCCATTTGTTCATTAATCTACCTAATGGATGAACTATATTACCTTTGACCATGACCAAACAACCAGCCCTAACACTATAGAAGTCACCTTTGACTTCTCATGGGGCACATTGGAGATCACACACATCTCCCTGACCACAACACACAACTCTTGAGATCACTTATATCTCAAATCGACTCGACCAACAACTTTGGAGATCGCAACTATCTCCTCAGACCATGACCACTTCCGAGACAACTTTGCCTTGTTTGTTTTGATTGAATGTATGCTACCTCATGAATAGTTAGCAAAATTATTTGTACATCACATTATGACCCTCACAAGTATCGGATCATGCCCAAGTTCATCCCCACTACTTGTGACATTTTTGTGTTTTCTAGGAGCACTTCTTGAGCCTGAGATACTTGGAACACGATGACCAATTGGAGCTATAGCTTTGATCAATTAACCCAATCAGCTATGACTAAAAGTTGGGGACTAGTTATTTCAATTTTAGCACTCCTCAACCTTGCCTGTGATAATTTGACCTAACTATCACATGAAGTGGTATATGCACAATCTCAACTATTGTAGCGTTCACACTCCAACTTCACCATACTCATCCACTACCTATCAAATTGGCACCTGATATTAGGTTATCTTCCCTCGACTCTCGCTTTGAGGGGGGATACCTCATCATCATACTTGGGGAAACTTACACCTTATCCTATACCTAGGGCAACTAACACCTTATTTTTGCCTTGCAGTTCATCAAGAACAACCAACAAGACAAAAAGGGGCAAATGTAGACACCAAAATTGTGTTGACTCCCCTTGGTCCCCTCCTAACACTTACATACTTTATTAATTTAAAATAAATTACTTATTTTAAATTAATAACATCACCTTTGAAATCACCCTAAACACCTCACCCTTGGACACCTCACCTTAGACACCTCACCACTAAGACCATTTCTTACCCCATGACTCACCCTATGACTAAGTCCTTCATATCGTAACTACCTAAGACCCATTCCAACCTTCTAACTAACTCTCATGCTTAATAACCTATCATTTGACCATTCATGCCTAGAAAATGCACTTGATGAATGGAGAATGGGCTTTTTATCCCTTTTACTCATTCTCCACCCACTGACGTCGGTCAACTGTCAGTTGATGTTGGCAGAATCATTGATGTCAATTACATAAACTGACTTTTAACGATGAGTTATAGGTTCTCTTAGATGCTTCACTCTTGGACTCTTGAATCAACTTCTCTCTCACTCAGAACTGGCTCTCTCACTCTCTCTCAGACTCTGAGACATCACCAGGCATTAGACTTTAACTAACACTCCCTTGGCTACAAAGACTCTATGCAAATCACTCCAGATTGAATTAGAACATTGCACGAGGTCTTCAGCATCAAGCCACAATAGGTACAAGCATTTAACACCTTGGTTCTTCATCTCACTAGAGCTAAGTATTTCTTCTACCCTTTCATTTAGTAATTTAGAAAGCATTATTAATTAGTTTCTATTTACTATTTCTAAATACTATCAACCAGACCAGACCTAACCTTCAACCAGACCTGGCTTTCTCCTTGGAGAGGCTGAAAAGCCTTCTTCTTAACCTTACCCTTTTTGACAACCTACCCTCCATCTTTGTCCCTCTTAAGACCTTATTGACTATCTTACAAGCTTGCACAGACCTAGATTCCTTCTAGACCCCTCTGTCAACCACAGACACATTCTGAAACTCATCCAAAACCCATCTAAGGCCATTGCCCCCACTGACATCGACCACAGCTCCAACCGACATCGACCATAACCCTGATTGACATCGGTAACATAATTGATGTCAGCATATTAAACAACTGATGCCAGTAGGACTACTGACATCAGCAACTGTGAGAGGTAAATTGTAGGAATCAAGTATGTGTTATCTATTTCTCTTCTTTAGCCTTTCATTATTTCTCTTTCTAGCAACACTCTTTTGTCAAATAAGTGGACTGTCATCCCTCAAGGAAGTCTTTACACTTCTAGGGCTGAGCTTTGCTTGGCAGTCCACCATATACCTATCTAAAAAATTTTGTGTTTAAGTCTTACTCTTTCTACAGGTGTCTTCCTCCACATCCAAAGAGGAGTTCCTACAATGTCTGGATACGGTGCATAGCTTCATTCGGGTACGTACAAACCCTTGACCATTATCTTTAGTTTCTTATTTCTTTTGAATGTAAAAGCAAAAATGAGTTAGAAACAGACATGGATCACTCAAACATGGATCACCCCTGTTGTGTTGTCAATATGACTAGGCATTGATGTCTACAAGCATCCTTCATCTCATTTACCCTTGTCATGTGGAGGATCCTTATTTGCTTGATCATGACTCTTAATAACTGTTGATCAGCTATTCAATATTTCTTAATTGCTTTACTCATAAAAAATGATAAGTGAAGCACCTTAGAAATCTTGATTTTGTCTTTGCTTACCAATTTAGGTTTTTAGAACCACACTTATAAATTTTATAAGTAAAGCCTTTACTCAAACCTGATTTGCATTATAGTGACCCATTCAAGTTTTTTGGACACACCTACTTCACTTCAGACTCTTCAATCTACTCTACTTATGAAGTTTATAATTAAAGCAATTGGATAATCTCAATTTTGTCTTTACTGACCCATTTGAGTTTCTCATTGCTCATTACTTCAAGCTTTACCCTACTTTTTTCTTCAAACCTTCTAGCCTACTTTAATTATAAATATTATAAGTAAAGCCTATGAAAAATCTTGACTTGCGCTATAGACCCAATCAAGTTTTTCCGATCCTTTACTTCCATGAAGAATGGAATTAAAGTATTTGAGAAAATTTGATTTACATTGTAGAGTCTTTTGCCTACCCATTCAGGTTTCTCATCACTCATTACTTGCTTTTTTCCAATGGCTATTTCATGATGCCAAAATTGACATCCCCTAACCCATCACAAGATATTTGAATCCCAATGGCTACTTCATGATCTTAATCTTGACATCTCCCAACACGTCATCTTGGGCTCCTTCCTCAGGCTTTCATTTCCCCCAAGTTTTTTTTCTCTTTGGGCCTTCATTTCCCCTAGGATTTTTTCCCAGGTGAATTCCTTTGGATAAAAGGTCTAAAGGAATCTGTCTGAGTATTGGATCAATGGGAAAAGTCCCTTTATAAATTTTTTCAATGGTACTTTGGAGGAAATTATCCCTTCAAAACTTTTTTGAAGGGTACTTTGGAAGGGGGAAAGGGACAAAGTGACCCTTCATAAAAATGTTGAAGGACACTTGAACACAAAGTGTCCCTTCAAAAAAAAATTGAAGGGCATTTTGAGAAGAAAATAACCCTTCAAAAAAATTTGAAGGGCACTTGAAGATGAAGTGTACCTTCAAAAATTAGAGAAAGAATAGGAAAAAGTGACCCTTCAAAAAAAAATTGAAGGGCACTTGGACAAAAAGTGACCCTTCAGAATTTTTTTGAAGGGCACTTTAGAAGGCAAGTGTCCCTTTGGAAATCTTTCAAATGACACTTAATCAAAAAGTGACCCTTCAAAAAAAATTTGAAGGGCACTTTGGAACGTGAGTGTCCCTTTGGAAATCTTTTGAAGGACACTTAGGCAAAGGAAAAGCTAAGGAAAGAGCCTTTTGAAGGGGGAAAGAAGGGCCACAAGGAAAAATAAAGAATAAAATGAAGGAAGTGAAGGGAAAAGTAAAAACAAGAAAAAGACAAGGAAAAGGATGGGGAGAAGGAAAAAGGAAAGAGGGGATAGACAAAAAACTATATTTAGCCAATTTTCACAAAGGGTGAAAATTGATTGACAATGCTTTGAGTGAACTCTTGGTAAGTAATCACTCTGAATGGTAACAAAAGATCAAGAGGTATAGTTAAGATTTGGAGTACCAAAGGTGAGATAAATATTAATTCAAGTCAAAGGTTGTAAGTAAATATTTTAAATTTTATATCTTGGAGGCCAGTTATTCTTAACAAAACAAGTGAATTTTAGAACAACCCATTTTGACAGAAGCCATCAAGTTGTACTCAATAAGAACATCATGATGAAAAGTGAGATAACTAAACCAATATGAGTTCAATTGGGTATTTAAAGCTTTCTAAGAACCCCATCACCCTTGTCTTGGTCCTAAACCCTCAATGGATATAAATTCCAAATATCTTCATAAGAAAACTTTAAAAGGAGACTAGAAAAACATGTAGAGTCTAATTTTTGAGCCTTCCTCAAAAGGGTTATTCATGCAACCTCCATCATAGGCTTTCCAACCTAGATCATAATAGAGTAAGGCCTTGAGTGGGATAGAGGTATCTCTATTAGGGATATAGATGTATGGTTATTAGTAGAGCAATTCTCATATCATTCCCCTCTAAGCCATATAACCAATCAATCCCTTTTAGGAGATCTAATGCCTAGTTTGACCTAAACTTGTTTACATGAAATCTAAAAATTGAATCAATTGAAAACATATTACCTCACACACACTGATGGTTTATTTTGGGAATAAGGCTTAGTATGTTACTTATTGTCCATGACTTTAGTTCCTTCCTTTTTTTATATGTCTACATATTTCCTTGTAGTTTGTATTTTGTGTAGGAATGAAGATTAGCAACTTGTGTTCTAAGTGCTTGACACCACTTTTCCCATAAAATTCATCTTTTTTGTAATGAGCACACCCCCTTTTAATATAAATGGGAGAACCCTCTTTAAAATTATTAAACTTAGAGCTCCCATACCTTCAGTCTTATTCCAAAAAACTCATTTCTAAGTGAATCTTTGAAATCATTTTTTACCCTACTTTTCGTAAGCATGGTGAGTATTTTTTGTGAATAAATGGTCCTTATTAAGAGCCTTGATGACCTATAAAGTTAACTTAGTCAAATCCTATCCAAACCCTAAATTTAACCATGTGATTTCTTACTTAGAATATTTAATGTGTTATTTACTCTGTAGGTTTAATCCCATATTTAGGTTATTAGAGACTCAATATCCTGGAGTGTCAAAATCTTAGATTCTTACATGACACCTAATGAACTTAGCTAGTTGGTAAGTAAGAATTTATATTCATTGAATTTATTTTCCTTTTACTTAATCTCTTTTGTGGATTTTTATAAGAGGATTAGTTAAATGAAAGAGTATTGCATAGATCTTTGGAAAAGGTGTCAGAGATGTGAAAGCTCAACCAATCATGGTACCCCATAGTTAGAATGGTTAGTGTCCTAGATCTATCATAGATGTCATAACCCAAGAGATCCTAACCTAATGGGAAAGTTCCCCAAAAATCATTATCATATTGGTCAGTCTCCTAGATCTATCAAAAATGTCATAGCTCAAGAGACCCTGATCAAGTAGAAGAATGCCACATGGCTCAAAGGTTAGAGTTGTTAGGATCCAACCAATGAGCTTTCCCCAATGTTATACATTTAAATCTCCTTGGTTTGAAAAATATTTCATAACTCAAGATATCTTGACCAATTAATAAAGTGCCACATAGCCTATTATCAGGCTTTTTGGTTTCTTCGACCTGACAGAGATGTTAGATACTAGGAGGACCTAACTTGTAACATTATGCCATGTGTAATTTCTATGGATATTGGTAGTAGAGCCCATAAAACCCTATGGTTGTCACAATAAGTTACATTCAAATTTAAAATTCTAATTAAAATATGCCACATATCCTCCAACTGGCATTTTCTACTCCAAAGTGTATAAAGATGAAGCATAGGTCATACCTAGGTGTTGACCATTATAGTAGGAACCAATTAGTAGAGTACACATGGCATAAAGTAATAACTAATAAATAATCCTTGAGTATGATATTTTCATGTTCCTACCACACTTTAGGCATTAATTAGATGAGAAATTAGGCCCTAATAAAACATTTTAAAGTGTTTCATCATGATCTCTAAATCTAGCAGGCAGTGAGGGATCATGATTTCCATGTTTATGTCCATATTAGGAAATAAATGGGAAAGATAAATCCACCAAATCAAATTTGAATTCATTCCAAGTGATTTTCCAAATTCCATCAATATATATGTATAAACATCCTTATAAGTTCCCCAAGGTGAACTCATTAGTCGTTATTGCTCCCAATTTTCCAAAATCTACTATTACACTTTTTGTTCATACAAGTGCCATTCATGTTATTTATTTGCTTAGTGTTCTTTGTAATATAATTTCATCCTAGATATAATTTCAACATCATCCTCAAACCCTAAATTTGAGATAGAGTATAGAGACACAAACTTCTTAGATGGTTTGACATGTTTCAAGCACTACAATTAGATGTTTAAATCCATCAACTTGGTGCCTAAATCCTTAAGAAGTGATCATGAAGATGAGGATGAGTTTTAAGATTCCCTACAGGAATATGAGAACTGCATGCTACATTTATCTATAAATAATCTTTAATTTTTTACCTATGTCAATGTGTTCATTAAATTTCTACTCATAGTGAAGTGGGTGCAGGATGGTATTCATGACATGGTCTGATCAGTGAACTCTCATCATCAAATCATGAATATATATCAATCTACCTTCAAGTCTTATTATAACCTCCTAGAGTTTATGGTCACCTATAATTTGGCCATCGTGACCACCTAAATTAGAACTCACCAAATTCATGACATCCTAAATGACTAGGTAGAGAACCTTAATGCAAAATGGGTCAACAATACAAAGGTGAATATGTATACTATATATACCTTTAAAGAAGAAATCCATTTCAATATGATCCTACTTAATTTATTGTTTAGGGATGGTGATTATCTGCATGTCAACCTCTTATGGATTCCCCTACTTCACATAATCCTTTAAGGTGAGTAGGTCCCTAACCTTGGAATCATAATCAATTTTAATATGATTAAAGTTATGGTAGATGCCTAGGGAGGAATCAACTTCTACAATATGAGTTACCTAGTAAATGTGGTTTTTTATATGTTCACATTTAATCCTTATGCTTTTCTAACATGGGTTCTTAGAGGTGAAATGGTCCATGTAGTTTTATAAAAACTATATGGTCACCATTATTAGAACCACATCTAAGATATATGTGAATCCTTATACCTAGCAGTCTACATGGCCATCAATAAAGCACCCATGCCTCACTTGTTGAAGGAACTTCATGACTCTATCACTTTCATTAGGGACTATAGGTATTGTAAGGATGATAAGATTATTTGGGTGGTAAGAACTCTTAAGGATCCTCTTTGCCTACCCTATCAAGTCCTATAATGCCTAGAAAAATAATAAATTACATACCATATGGTGGAATTCATCTTTACACATTACATAAACCACCAACAAAAGGCCTACATACCCCTCTTAATCACCATCTAAAACCATGTTTTTGTATCCTTTACCCCTCTATAGAATATGGTGGTAAGAAGGGACTCCCTTGACCTAGGAAGGGCATATCATAGGTATTAGGACCCATATGGTGTTATATAAGATCACCTAGCCAAATATCAGGCCCATCTCAACCTTAATTATGGCCATTAGTCTAAGGATGATGACAAGCTCTACCTAAATCTAACTAATGATCAATAAGTGTTCACTAGGATTGAGGCTTAAAAGAAAAATAAAGGAAAGTAGGCTTAGCCTGAGCCATCTACCTAGGCTAGCCTTACCTCTTCCATGTCATCATATCCTAATGAGGATGTTTTGGTGAATCCCCCTAGACTTTGAAGAGAATTATATAGGGATTCCAAATAGCTTCTCCTCCTAGGGATCCTACCCATCAGCCCTTAGCTTTACCTCCACCACCTCATGTGGTTCAAGCATCTTGTCCTAAGTTAGTTTAACCCTAGTCAACCCAACCTTAAAAGGTTTATCAAGTATTCAAGTTCAACATCTCAAGTATCTCAAAGATAAGTCTAAGGGAGGACCAATAGCTAACACATAGGCAAATCCCTTTCCCTACTCTCTCCACTCTCTAGTATCCTCTCATGACACCACATAGTTTCCCAATTATCCAATATCCCATTCAATTGGTGCCTCTCCTCTTCCCCATTTCACCCCTTTATAATTCACCCAAGTGCCTCTAGCCTCAGCCATGCATAATGTCCTCACCTCCTTATTTTTGTTTGCATTATCCATCCCATAAATAGGTCTCTATGTGCCTCTTCTATTCATTCAACCCTAGGTTTAGATACCTACAAGATATTTTACCTCAATAAGTGTGGTTTTATCTCCATTAATAATTCCACTTATGTGTACATCTCAAGTATCTAGGCCATTCTAAATATACCTATGGTTACCCAGTAGATTCCTTAGTCGATCTTTATAGACTCTACCACCCCTACTCCCTTAATAGTAATAGCTAAAGATGATCCAAGTAAGAGGCCTAGAAATAAATATAAGGTAATCAATCTTCATCATAATATTTGGTTTTAATTTTTCCCTCTCAGCCTCTCCCACTGGCTCTCACTAATCATCCTACACCGCCTTTGGTGTCTCCCCACATCATTCCTTGGCCTCCCTTTTCCATCATCCCATGTGCCCAAGGATTTGGTTTTAATAAACCAATTTCCTCTTATATACTAAATTCCCCTCTCCCTAGATTCATATCCCCATAGGCAAGCTTATCCTAGAAGTAGTACAAGCATAGATGTTCCATTGGGTTTCTCATTTTGTCTTCCTTCTTTATGCCCCTATGCATCCTTCTCCTCCATTGATTTACTATTTCATCCCTCTTAATTCATCCATTCCCCCTCCAAATTATCCCCCCACATATCATGACCATAATTTTCACCCCACCAATACTTATTCCAACCCCAATAATAGGTATGGTGTCACAAACACCTGAGATGATTATGTAGGGGGACCCTGATGTGTAGTGGGACTTTAACTATACCATAAGAAACATACAAAGGATTCTCACCCAAAATTTAATCTAAGAGGGTAACAATATATTATAGAATAATCAACAAGATATATTATCCCTCACCAAATTGAAGACATCCATGGGAGAAGAAAAATTAGCTGAGGACCCAATCTTAGTCCTTTGGGCTATGCATGACATGTCAAAAAAGTTGATAGATGATATTCAAGAGAAATTCTAAGTGTTGAAGGCTTAAGTTAAGAGATCATTACCTATGAAACTAATTGTAAAAGTTAACTATAACCTCCTACAACTTTTCTCCACTCTGGAGAAGGTGGTTGAGACTCTAGTAGATGGAAAGATATAGCTTCAAAGGACTTAGGCCTTCTTGAAGAGAGTTGCTCTAGTAGAGAGAAAGTGTAGGAAGCTAGTAGTAATTGTGCATAAAGGCATGTTCTTAGAGTTAAGGATCATAGCAAATTTATACCTGATCTTATATCAAATGTATGTTATAAACATGAGAGCTATAATTGAGGAGTAGTTGAGCCTAGTATAAATAGTAGTGGGCCCACGAGAAGAAGGCAAGAAAAATGTATTGGCCTACTTCAAGGAGGTCAACATGATAGTGATATTCTACCCAAATGTCATTTTTTTATAGTATTTAGTTCAAATTTCACTTGGGTCTCTTAAACCAGGTCATGAGAAAGAAGGTGGCTAGGGCTAATAAGGTTGGAGCCTAGTTGGTGCTCAAACTATCTATCCAATATACTATGAGCATGACTTAGGTTTCTAAGTCAATATTTCCATGGGGGCCCCACTCCAAGTTTATAATGAGTTAGTGGTCCAATCAAAGGTGATATTTTGATATCCATTTATAATTTTTTCCAAGATAAACCAAGAGTTTGACCTAATATTAGTTGTGTTAGATACTAGGGAGGTAGAGTCCAAACATTTGAGAGGTGGTTCATCTATGCCCCCTACATGTATCAATTAGGTGGGCCCTATATTATATTTTGGAGATAGTTAGGAGGATACTCTCTTTATTTGAAATAAATATATTTGTAAGAAACTTTGGAAGGCCATAATGGCCCAAGATGGGAATCTTGTGCTACTTGGAGGTGATCCCCAACCTTATCTATAAATGTATAACTGTATTCCATTTTGAGAGTCAATAATTCTTAGTTTAAAAATGTTATCAAAATTGAGCCAAGATTTCACCTAATTATTTCACTCTTTTAGATTGTGAATGTCTACCATGATCAACACTTTTTTAAATAAACTTATTTTAATTAATGAAATTTATAACTTTCTATAAAGTTTATAGTTTATTTGATAAAATTTGTCAATTGTTTCTAGTTCTTTGATATATGATAATGCTAATAAAATTGAGCTAATGCCCTGTTACTTAAAGACTACATTGGTTATAATGTGCTTCATTATTCTAACCCATTTGTGAACCATTTTTTTTTTACTTTTCAATATATGTGATATGTGTGTTGATCTACATATTATGTTTGAAGAATTTATGTGATATTTACTATAGGATTCTTGAATATTAGTATCTAGTGAAGGGTTTATAAATTAAGTATTATCTCTTATTTCCTTAGACTTCTCCCCTTTATGTAAAAATTGAGTCAAAACCTTTGATGAAAATTATCACATTGTGGTATAAGTGTGGTAGGTTACTTATCTTGGTTCTTAAAGCATTAGTATTTTCCATGCCCAAAACACTCTCTCTTGCCCTACCTTTTCCTCCTTTTAAGTTTATTTTAGAATCTAACCATTTTCCCTTATTTTAAAAATGTGTGAGGTGTAACTAATTAGTAAATTATAAGTATTAGCTCCTTTAGCTAGTAATTAATTTAGAGTGTAGTTACACACATCTTGAACCTATGGTGGTAACAATAATGACTCTTTGAGTATAAAAGGTTAACATGTTTGTTCCTTGGACTACACTAGCATCGATTCTAAAATTAATGAGGAATAATTTATCACATGCATTTTCACACACTTTCCTCTTTAGAACACTCAATCTCATGAGTTCCTTCAGAGGCAAAAAGGATCTTGGGGATGATAATATCTACCTTGTATGTCTACCCAATATCCAACATTACTATAGGCACTGTTGAAGGTGGAAACCCTAATTGATCTAGTAAGTGAGCAATAGGATATGGATCCACCCACTATATATTGACCTATAATACAAACACATCCCAATCCCTAAAACACACTTAGCCATGAAGTATAACTAATTGTAATACCTACATATAGTTACCAAATAATCTCTCCCTAGGTGACCATCTACAATATTGGGGCATGTGGTATAGCTTGTAATACATGGTCCTATATCTATCTTAGAACATGAGGTAAACTATCATATATAGTATAGGGATTACCCATGAGATGATACATAAGAAACCTCTCATAAATCCAACTATTCAATAAACTCACAAGGCTCATATTCATCTTCTTGTAATTTAGGATACTATATATCATGGACTAACTACACCCAGATCATTGACCCTAAATCATACATAGTACTCTACTCTAATAAAAAATAACACAAGGCAACCACATAGAGTGTAACTTTCCCATATGAAGTGTGATAGATCACACAATCCATCATAAGGCCAATAATGACATTTTGGATATCTAGAATGGCCACCACATAGATATCAACTAAATGCACTCATAAACCACTAAAATATCTCTTTGGGTTGATCTTCATAAAATTGAGGATCATCTTTGAGCATTAGTTTCAAAAGTATCAAAAATAATAGGTGTCCTTATAATAGGAAGTCTTAATATAGCACAAACATCCTCTAGGGAAATACCCACCTCAATGATATCCCCATCACCACCCACTTAAAAGTGTTGGTTAATCACTTCCATGTCCCTAAGAACATTTTGACTAGGCCAACACTTAAGGGAATAAAGTACATCTACATAATTCCTTTAAATCCTAATGTTGGTAACCATGTTATATCATCTACTATTAATCTATACAACAAATCTAGTAACTAAACTACATCTACGAATCACCATATTCTTCATTATCTTTACAAAATAGTAAATAACAAATCATGTATTAGTTATCTATATTGATAATCATCAAATTACACTACTAATATCAAAAATACATGCATTTAAACAAAAATAATTACTTTATCAACCTATATTGCCTATTTCTAACATTTTATACTATGTCAACCATATATATAACTATGTCAACCAGGAATATACATAACTAACTATGTTGACTAGGTATCTAACTATGTCAACCATTATCAAAATAAAACTACATTAGCCACTTTATACAAATTCAAGTAACTCATGTAACTATATCATCCACCTATTATAAATCCATACAAATTATCTAATAACATCATCCACTCTATACAAAGTCATCAATTTATTATAACTACATCAGCCACTTGATGCACAATTAAGCAGATAACCCTACTATGTTTTCCACTTCACTATGAATTTTGCCACCAAACCAACCCAATCAACCATTTCCAATATACATTCAACCACATTAATACATTACTAAATCATCCACCTATACATTATTACACTAGATCATCCTACATACATGTATTCATCCACTTAATAACAAATTAGATCATCTCAATACTACACAATTGGCCACTCACATCAAACTGTCAAATTACAACTATGTCAACTTGGATAATCCCATTCTTTTTCTATGGTGATTTTTAACACATTTGTCATTAATGTCCTAGGTATTAATGACCTTATTTTAACCCTACCTATTTTTCATCCTAGTTTTTACTCTACCCTAAAAATTAGAGGAAATTCTACTACACAGATTTGACATGGTAACTAATTTTCTGAATCTACATCATTTTATAATTAAAAATGATAAAAATTTGAATTCAATACATCCCATACCTGGATCATGCTTGTATAAGCTTTAATGCATCCTCCTCCTCATGTTCCTCACATATTTTCCATTTTCTCTCTTGCCACTCCTCTAAGTCACATAGAGCTCTAATTTCTCAAAATAGTAAATTTGTAAATGAATAGTTAAAATTATATTTTTATTTAAAATTTACATATTATTTACTTGGTAATTATTTTCTAGAAAAAAATAATTTTTGGCTCATAATTATATTTCTATAAGCTCTTTTTACAAACCACAAGAAGTTATGAAATCTTGATAATCTAGAGAATTTTTTATATTTACCCCATGTTTTTGCCAAAAAATCAATTTTTAGCTTATTTTTTAGGTCCACCTAATGTCTCATGCATTGGATGCCTCTTCTACCTATTTCTCACATAGCATCTATTACATATAAAAATGTAAGTGAAGGTATGTATTTTCAATTCTTTACTTTCATTTATTTTTCCACTTTTTTCTATAATTTATTAACTGAGCATTTTGCATTGTTGTTATTTATCGAAGCACCATCCCATATTAAAACTACATGACATGTGATGAGTTTTTACTGGGGCATATGTATACACACAATATTTGTAAAAATTTATCATTTACAGGCATTTCCTCTCTTACAGGAACCTCTTAAGTTTTAATCTCTCTAAGTGCACACCTTAAAGGGTGCACCAAGAAAGGGGTAGACAGACCTTTAATTCTTTACAAGATTATTGGTCCATATACCATTACCTAAAATTACTATAAGTTACTTTTGTCTAACTCCTTAAGAAAATAAAACCCATTTATCCACTCCTCTAATTGATTAACCTTCCTAAATATCCCCTAACTAAGAAAACACCCATTTTATCCATTTTCCTATTATGTCAGCTAGGTTAATCTTGTTATGGATTGAACACACCTTGTGGAACTATGTTATCCGAACCAACCTAGTTCAAGACCTAATGGCTATCTTTACCACCTAACAATATCCAACAAGTTGATCTTATCAACTAAATTCCTAAGATGCTTTAAGATCAATCCTTGGATATAAATACCCACTTCATTTCAATCTAATAAAGAGGAACACTAATTTTCACATTATTACAGCTTGTAATTCTGATATTTCTATACTTGAGGAGTCATTTCTTAAGTTTTAACCTTAGAAAGAAATAATATTGTCTATAGAAAGTGTTGCATACAAAATAGGATTCTTTTAGCCTAGAGATGATTCTATAGTGTGATCCTTAGAAAGCCACAATGACCTCTTGTAAAGCACCATTGGCCAAGGGAGAGATTAAGGCATAACAGGTTTAATTCAAGGTACGTATTCTTAAATTTTACTCTTTCATTTGGTAGATAAATATTACACAAGGTAACAAGATGAATGTTTTACTCCTTACTTAGTTTACCTCTACATTGACTTGATAGAGTTCTCTTTACATGTTTTGATTTATTTTTTTAAATATCCCCCTTATGCCACAAGCTTTAGTGAGCACTATCTTATATTTATTTTATGTATTATAGGCCTAGCTAGGTTTATTACATAATACCAATTTCCTAGAGGCTTTTTAATCCTCTCCTTTGGTGTTGTGTATTAGGAAATCCTTTAGTTAGGTTTAGTGGATCTGAATTGGTCATGCCCTAATATAAATAGCTATGCAATGAATTATTTGGTAACATTTCCTTCTCTAAGATTTGAATACATAATTATAATAATTTATAGATCCATCCTAATTCATTTCATATAAAACCTATGTAATTTAACAAAATATTCATTTAGGAGTGTATTATTTGTAGGAACTGTAAGGAGCACACACCCTTTTTTTGCCTCTGTATCACTATTAACTACTAATAGATAGCTCATATGGCACTTTACTAATGTCTTTGACTACTCAGTCCTTTAAAAAAATGACAAATGTCTATCTATAATTCTATAGGTCTAGCTTCTTATCTTTTAATTATGTTTTAAAGTCAAAATAGGTGTCCTAATTGAGCCCCTTAGGATTTTGACACTTGTCCATTTGTTTCTTGATCAGGACCTATGTGGAGTTTCCTTTAGCACATATACTAAAATTATTCTAGATTCTAATTCATCCTTAAAATTATAGATTTGTCCTTATAGTTATCCCAAGACCCATCTTCATATCTTTAATCCACTTTGTCTAGAGAGTGGCATAATGTCATCTATTTTGGCCTTTTAGTCACTTTGCTAAGCCATATGATTTTCCACATATGTATTTATCATGCAAAAAATTCTTATTTTTCTCTATCCATGTTGTTTTATTCATAGCTTGACACTTGGATTTATCTCACTCTTGCATTGGGTTTAAAACCATCACTTAGCATCCTAGGCACCCTTTAGTAGTGATCAAATAAGATGTTAGCATGTGGCATGATCTCACCCTTTCACTTGACCACTAAGATTTGATGTATATCCCCTTGGAACTTTGGCCCTAGTTTATTAAGACATCAACATGTGGCACAATCCTATTAATTTTGGGGTTGGTGACATTTGTATAGTTTTTTTCTCTATCTATAGGCTACAAATTAGTAAGATGTTACCATGTGCATTCCCTTGCTTATCTAGGTGTTCTAAGAACCTCAAGACTTAGGCTTGTTCTTGATATTTGTAAATGACTAGGATCATATCACATTGCATGATCTCGGTTATCTATATGATTATGGACCTCAAGACTTGGGTTGTTTCACTATTTTGTTATGAATGAATGAGATGTTGACATGTGGCTCAATCTCATTAATACATGGGCTCATGGGCTTCATATTATATTTTCTAAGTCTACAAGATCTGAATGAGTGAGATGTTACCATGTTGATGTCCCTCACTTTTTGAGGGGGTCTTTGATCTTTGATTGTGAGACTAGCCTTGGTCTACCTAACAAACCATAGGTGATAGGGATCATGCCATGTTGTATAATCTCACTTATTTAGAGGATATCCTAACCTTAGAATATGTATATTTATCTATGGGCTTTGGATGAGTGGAATGTTTCCACATGGATGGTCCTCACTCACTCAGATGATCAAGGACCTTATGATTTGGCTATTTTACTCTAGAGGAGTACAATGGGGACATGTGGAAAGATATCAAAGCTCATTACCTCATAAAATATTGGACTTATTAGTTTGAGTTGATATAAGAGAGTAATTAGGATAAATATGCATAGCACAATCTTGATTGTTCTAGTGTTCAGACAAAAAAGAATAGAATCTTTACCTCATAAGCCATGGAGAAGTGAAATGAAGACACATGTATCAATCCTATAAATCCATGGGATCATCAAAGGAAAATACTTGGTCATTTCAAAAATACTTCATGATGAAGCTATCTATCATCATATGTAATGATATTGAAGCTCAGGACCTAACTATTAGAATTCAAACCTAGGGATTTAGTGATTGGAGTTTGAGTTGCATTACCACTCTTAAATTTGATGGTTATTTTTAGTGTGAGAGAGACATGTAAATAAACTTTTAATAAAATTAATAATTTATGAAATTCATTCATATTATATGGGGATATTTCTGAGCTAGACCAAGTAATAATTAACAAGGTGGATTGATGGGGTTAGAACACTCCTATGAAGAATAAATAACCTTGGGTAAAAAATAAGTAAGCTTAGTTAGTCCATAACACTAGAATCTAAATTTGATGACCATCATAGCACTAGAAGCCACATAGATGTGTAGAATAACTTCAATATATATGTTCATTTAGACCTTTAGTCTCTGATATCAATAAAATTACTATATTAGTTAAGGGAACATTCAGCCAGCTTAGAATCAAATCAAGACTTAATTCTAAATAAATAACTTGGACTTAAGATAATGACTTCCAACATAGACTTGTAATTTATTTCACAATAAGACCTGAACATGGAATTTAAGCACAAAGAGGGTCCTAATTTCATATTATGAAAATGGGGCATATTGGTCACAATAAATAGAGACTAATGTGGGTAAAATGTTGCCTCAACATTTAGAATCTAGACTTCAAGAATCAATTATTGAACTATGAGATAAAATCTCCCTTGAGATGAACTTAGAGGAAAATAGAGTGTTCAAATTTTCTTCAACAAACAACATATTGGCCCAAATTTTTGCAAAGGGTTATTTTGTGTAAAGAGTGATCTTATTTTTATTTTGAATCCACTAGTGAAACATAGACATATCTTAGGTACTCAAAGATCCCTGAAAAGTAATTTATTTATAGAATTTGGTTGAGGAAAGGAAGGATAAAGCATTGCTCTACTACTATATAGGTGTCTATATCTCCACCAAATATGCCTTTTCTCCCACTCAAGGCCTTGCTCCATTTCCATTAGGCTATAAATACTATGATGGAGATTTCACAAATCACCATTTCTTAGAAAAAAACTTACATTTTCATGAGATTCAGACTTCCTTTCATTTTGATGTTTCTTATAATAAATCTAAGAGGGTTGGGGACCAATATAGCCAATTTTTAGGAATGGTTCAATTAATTTTTTTCACTAAGAATGTCATTTTAATTCTTAGTGATTTGGTTTTGATTGATATATCCTTTTTAATGGTGTGAGGACCTTTATTAAAATAGGGTTTTTCTTATTTCACATGCTCAGTTCTAAATCAATGACTCTTGATTCTTTTATTGTCTCAAGATAAGTTCATTTTCTTATCATATTATTTAATAATGGGCCTCACCTTATATCTTCTAATTTTGTGACTGTATTTTTAGTGCCTTGTCAATTTTTAAGTGTAAAACTTGGGAGCATGGGGACTAAAGTCTAGATTGGACTCGATCTTATCAGAACTAGATTATCTACTTTTCAATCTAAATCATGGTAATAATGTATAATCACTATAAGGCTATCAAGGGTAAATAAGGGGGGAAAAATAGGAATCCTTAAAGCAAAAAAATGCATGCCAAAATAACACAAATTAAGAACAAGATATTGAAACCACAACAAAATAGAAGCAAACATAATTAAATCAAACTAGTTGATTATAATATAATATTTACATCACCATCCTTATCCCTCAATGGATATTATAAAACTACATTATAAGGGATATTTGATAATTAATGCATTAACAATTTTCCATTCATAAGTAGTGGGAGGTCATTCCCTTCAAGGTCTTTCAATTGAAATACATTCTACCCTAACAACTCAGAGATCTAGTATGGACCAATCTAAAGTGCATCAAGTTTAGATTGTTTCCATTTCTTCTCATGTGTTTTATCCCATAATAAGACTAAGTCTAATATATAAAATGACTTGATCTTTTTCCTCTTATTGAACCATCTTTTGGTTGTCACTTAATGTCTACTAAAGTTATAAAGCCTCTTTATGTGTATCCTCCAATTAGATGATATCCATTAGCTTTAATTTTGTCTTTTTAGTATCTTTATGTACTCTTGTATAAAATTTTAAGTTGGAAACTTAAGTTTTATTGGTAATATGGGATCTAACCCATATACCAGTTGGAAAAATAGAGATTTTGAGGGCTTGCTTATATCTAGTGCAGTCAAACCAAAGAGCATATTTTAATAGTGAATGTAGTCTCTAGACTTATTTTATGTAGACTTATTGATGGCATCAATCTGGTTCTTATTTTTTGACTCAACTAAAAAATTCCCTTATATGTATTAGTTTTATGATAACCTCAAGGAAATCCCATTCAGTGAGCTTAATTGACTGAAATGCAGGTCTATTATCATAGACTAGTAAGGTTAGGGTGCCAAATCATGTTATATTTTCCTCAAGGAACTTGATGACTTCCTTGGCTATGTTGTTCTTGCTATCTACTACCTCTATCCATCTTGTATAGTATTTAGTGGTTTTAAATATTAATTTATGTCTAACTTATGAGTTTGGGTTGATTAATACAATGAATTCAAGTCCCCATTGAGCGAAAAGATGCTCTTTTATCATAGGTTGGAGGGGCATTGCTATGTGGACTTCCTTCTTAGAAAATGTCTAACATTGATGGTACAAACACACATGAGCATGGACATATTAGAATATAGTGTGATAATAATACCTAACTCATATATTTTTTGTGTAGTTGTAGTCCATGAAGGATGGCTACTACCCAATTTCTCATGGAAGCTAGTCATGACTTCCTTAGCTTATTCAAATATACATCTAAGATAGATTCCTTCATAGTTATTTCTATAGATCACTCACTTCTTAGGAACGTAGTGGAATACCCTCAACCTAAGAGATATTTTCTACATTTTATTGAGTCTTAGAGGAGGAGTTCCATAAAGGAGTTAGTGGATAATTGGATCATACCATTATTGATGAACCATTTCTAACTGGTCCAATTGCACCACCATGATCCTTGGGTCAATTTTAGTGATCAATTGGTTAATACCTTAGCCTTAGATTAACTTAAAAAGTTTTAACTCAAGGTCCTACTCTTGTAGTTTGGCCATTCACTAGCCTATGCATTCTCCTAGTTCATTTTTCCCTATCATTAGTTTGATGCCTAGGTTTAGGATGATGGCATGTACTTTGTTTCTAAGGATGTAGTGCCTAAATTTCTCATATCCTTGATAAATTCATAAGCATGTTTGTAAAATGCATAATAATTGAGCTCTACATCCTTAAATTTTGTGCTTAATAAAGTGATTAGATGCTCATCTTCATCTAGATTTAGGTGAGCACTATAGTTATGGTGTGCTATGATGTGAAGGAATAGAGTCAGAATTCCTTCATGCAATTTGGGTTGATTAAGACTGGTACTTGGATGATGGTTTTCTTGATATCTTTGAAGGATTACCTAGTTGTATTAATCTATTATACCTTTTCTTCATGTTTTAACATGTATTCAAAGGTTTAATTATTTTGGCAAAACTAGAGATGAATTTTTTTACAAAACTAATCTTACCAAAGAATGAATTTAATTCTCTTTTTTATTAGGTATAGGTATCTTTGAAATCACATTGACACAATCAAATTCGATATAAATACCTTCATTCATGATGATGTGATTGAGAATATTAACTTTGGCAATACCAAATATGTTGTTATTTGGGTCAATTGAAATACCATATCTTTTGAAGATGGTGAATATGATTAAACTTGCATTCTAAAAAAATAGTCAAGTCATCCATGTAAATAACAAAGCATTTACCTATCATAACTTCAAAAACAAAGTCCATGTCTCTCTAAAAGGTGGTTCAAGCATTAATAAGGAAAAATGGAATTTGTTTGTAAGGTAAGGTACCCCACTTGGTTTTAAATTTCACCTTGGCTTGGTCTTATAGGTTTACAAAAATATAATTATATCCTAATAACCCATTTAGGAAGGACATCATCTAAATACCACTTACCATATTTATTACCTCATCTAAGGAAGGAAAAAGATAGTTATCTTTGTCAAAACTCAGTTCATATTTATTAAATCCACACACAATTTGATTTATCCATTCTTTTTTTGGATTAAAACTAAGTTATCTACCTAGGTAGAGTGATGAATTGGGAAGATGACACTAGTTGAGAGGATATTGTGGACCTCCTTATGAGTAATTGGTTCCAAGATTAGGTTCACGATTCATTGCCTTTATCTAAATGGATTTTTTTCCACTTAAGTGGGATAGTGTGGGTTATTAACCTTGGGTCTAAGACCTTAAGGTCTCCATAGGCCCAAGTAATAACATCTCGATATTATAGTAGTAATTCCCTAAGTTATTTAACTTAAATAAGAGTGCAATTTAAAATAATATGAACATTATGTAGCTAGTTTAATGATCCCAAATTACTCATTCTAAAATTTTGTTCTAAGTGTATTAGCCTCTCAAGTTTATGTTTGGGCTTGTTAAGGTTAAACACTCTCTCAAGGGAGATCATCCCTTTTGGAACTTTATTTTCCTTCAAGTCCATAATGTCATCCTAGTCAAATTCTTCATTTCCACTATCATATTTTTCTACCTCATCTATAACTTGGGTCTAAAATACCCCCAAGTTATTAATGAATTATAAAATGTGGTGGTCATATTAAAATACATATAATTTCTTCACATTTTTTATTACTAAGGGATATGGGATGAGCTCCACTGAAATGTTTTACAACCTTAAATCATCTAGGGGTGTCAAGTTTACAACAATAGTTGTGAATAAATCAGTCATATGATTTTATTCTCTAAGAATGGATATGACATTGAAATCATTGAAAAATTATATCAAATCCCATGCCCTATGTTTATACTTCCTTAAATAAGATAACTTACATTATAACTTACTCTTAACTTGGTTCACTACTAGTTCAAAATATCCAAACACTCTTAGTTCTTTGACTCTATAGTTTAATGTAAATTGTAGTCCTAAGATCAAGGATTCATATTCTACCAGGTTGTTGGTGTAAGGCAACTAGATCCCATAGGTAGTTAGGTGTCATTTCCCTAATAGGTCAATGAGAAGAATTTATACTCCATAACATTGTTTAGAATGACTTTTATCAAAGTATAAGGACCATAAACCTAGAAATTTAGGATCTTTATCAGCTTGGTTTTTAGTACATTATGTAGATAAAGTATAAACACTTATGTCAAATGATATTAAATTTACTCTTTCATTGATTGGTGTTGTATTCCATGATCATGCATTTCATTCTAAGTACTTTATCAATGTGGATCTGATTAACTACACCTCTCCAAGGTAACCACATATGGGAGAAGTTTGTATCCATAAACTCATTCAAGGTTTTAGACCAATCTCTACTAAATAACATCCCCAAAGCATTTAAGATCTCCACTACTTGAATATCCATAAATTATTGGATCCAAGGCTCAGATTATAGCTGCATATGGACATTAAAGAGCTTGTTCATTACCTTAACTTCAAACTTATCCAACTATACCACTATTTTGTATGACTTAATAGGTGTTAGTCCTAATTTTTGATAAATTACTATAGGAATGACATTCCTAGAGGCTATAGAAATAAATAAATAGTTATGAATATTCTTTTCCCAATAGCCTAACCATAAGGAGGAAAGGCAAGACCTCATACTTATTATGTTTTATCAACATTTTAGTGTGCACAAGTTTGGGTTTGGATTGAACTACTTTTTCTATGAATGACTTTAGGAGGATATCGCTTTGCTTAGTGATCTAATCAAGATCAAGCAAATTAATGTTCTTATTTATGTCCTTAATTATTTTTACCCAATATTACTAATGGTAGGCTAGGTATCTTTAATTGGCTTAATATTATTTACTTTTAGGGGTGGAGGGTCATTCCTTGATATTATATTAAGAGTGGTGCCATTTTTAGGAAGGGTTGACATGGTAAGGGGTTGTTGTTGTGTCTAATTCCTAAGATCATAGTTACTCCTTTGAAATGTTTAGAAAGCCTACATCCCATTGGTGAAATATTATGGTATGTCTACCACTAATGGGTATTTATGTATGAGCATAGTATTCTAAGGATCTAATGCATTCTTGTATATTTCAAAGGCTAACTAGCTATCTAGACTATATAGCATAGTGATTTGACTATACATCTTCTAGAGCTTAACATTGAAATTTCTTCTGGGATCATTGGGTTTAGTTTTGATGTAGATAAATTATTAGTATAATACATTGGATTAATGAATTTCCCAAACTAAGTGAGGAATATTCTACTAAATTGGTCCCATCTTGTGATAGAGCTTTCAAGAAATTTTAGGAACCAATCATACACTATGTTTATTAGAGTGAATTGTAAAATCCTATATGAAACTCATAAGATTGAGAGTTGTTTTATATGAGGTTACATGTTCCTCATTAGTATGCCCCACACATAGTTAAAATATTTGGAGGTACATTTATGGGGTCCTAAATAAATTATGCATAACTCCAACAATGTGAATACTAAACCCAACCAACCACACCATAGGTGCAATTATAGGTGAAGGTTTATTATGGATAAATTGATAGAATGAACTAGTAGGTATAACCATAGGTCTTGGTCTTCCTCTAATGGTTCTAATAATACTATGGAATTGTATTGGGGATATTATTAGTCACCTAGGACTAGATCAGGATCTAGTGATCTGCATAATATACCCCATATTGCTCTTAAGTACACTAGTAGCTTAAATATTTGTCAAATAGTGAGAAATAGGGGCATCCTTCTAGTGTTAGTTGTTGTTCAATCAAAAATATTTATCTTAATTGTAACTATAAGGCTAGATGCATTACACAAGCTCAAGAAAAATTGGGGGACTTACATCCTCTCATTTTAAGATTGTTGTTGAGATAATCCAGGGCATGATATGAAGGTATGGTGATCTATTATATATCCTACTTGAAATATATCTCTAATAGATACAACACTGCCACCATAGGTCTAATATTGATTTTCTCACTAACTTACAGAACTTCTACACTTCTAGCTAGACCCATTATGACATATTGAATTTAATAGCCCTTCTTTACTTCACTTCACCATTTCTAAAGAAATAGAAATATCACTTGTTAATAAATAAACATCAAAATATATGGAGGGTAAGGTAGAAATAATTTTTTTATTAAAAAGGGGAACACAAATGCTTCAAGAACCAAAATGTGATAAGCTACAGTTGTACCACTGTATGATGATTTTCACAGTGTTTTAAGATTCTATCATAAGGAGAGAGCCTAATGATAAATTTAAAATGCTTAATTATATACTATTTTAATGAATGAAATATAAATAGGTTTGTATTTAATTACAAATATCCTTGTAGACTTCAAATAAAATTAAATAAATTGAATAACCAAACTAAAATAGTAGAAGCACATCTTAGTTAATGCATAAACTCTGCAAAAAAAACAAATTACAATCCTATAACATTAGTGTTAAGCCATTAAATCAAAAATAAAGTGGAAGACCTTCAAGGAAACTATACACATTTACATAGAAAATCAATTTTGAATTATTTTGAAAGCATTTTTTTAAATAGAGTCAACCCTTATAGCATACTAGGTAGCAATATATATAGAGCAAAAATATGGGTCTTTCCTCTAAGAGGCATGAAATCCCACTCTTGGCCATCATGGATTGAAATCATAAAATAAAATTATGTCAAAATATTCCTCATTCTAACATGGAAAAGATGAAATAGAATCCCACATCCTACTAAAGAACCTTAAGGAGATATTTGATGTGGACTACGTCCTAATAGTTCTGACAGGCTCTATTGGGTTGCCAATGATCATTCAACAAGGTCAAACCTATGTAAGTTTATAAAATACTCATCAAGGAGAATATTTCTTAGGTATATTATATGTAAAAAGTATGAGGAATGCATTCCCTTTTATACATATGTGGCACTATGAATGACTAAGGGACATTTTATACAGTGATTTACTAATGTCTTTGACTACTTGGTGTGAACAAGGAATCCAAGAGGGGAGATTAGTATAGTGTTAGTCAAAAAAATAAAATTAAAAAACACACTAAACACTAACACCTCTATCCTAGACACTAGGGAGAGCGTATATAACAATTACACAATGAAAACACAACTAAAAAACAAAAGAAATCTTCATTTTACCTTCCTTATAGCTCCAAAACCACTTGTTGAGTTGGCTTACTTGACTATGTGCTCAAGAAATATTTGTCAATGAAGCTCCATTTCTCCACCTTTCCTTGACTCTTTAGTAATGTTTGTTGGCTTAAATTGGCTTGGTTTATGAAATTGGCATGGTAAAACTACAATGAATCTTTTTGCATCTATTTGAGCATAATAACTTTACACCAAGATATATTAAAGATCAATAGTTGAGGCCTTCCATTTATAGCTTCCAAAGTTAACCCTCACCCAAGTTGAGTTAGGTTGAAATTAAGCATGAAATGAGTTAAAATTAACCCTATGTGAGTTGAGGCTAACTCTAGTTGAGTTAAGAAGGTGGCATGTAATTATGATTTTAAATTATTAGGCATGGTTCATAAATTAGATATTGTGTGAGGGCTTGATAACTCATAAAAGCAATGATGAAGAAGATTGATATTTTGAATTTTTGAATTTCCATTTTTAGATATTCATTCATTTCAAATGGATTAATTATATAAACAGTTAATCTAGTTTAATTAGTTAATTCATTTTTATTAGAATTTTATCTTTTTAGGAATTGTTTAAGTGCCCCACTTAATGGGTCCATAGGCCAAACTACCAGTTGTTAGGTTATAAGGTGACTAGAGATGAATCCATGAGATGTTATTATTGAGTACAAGATAATACCCCAAATAGGGATGCCTCAACATAATTCTAAGAAAAAATGAGTGATTTGTGGATGAAATTGGGACATTCAGTGATTCTTAGGCTTAATTTGCATTATTTAGTAGAAATCGGTCTAAAGTTTTGTTGGAAACCAATTTTGGCCAAAATGGCATGTCTAGAGTTTGCCCCTATTTGGAATGGCATTGCAAGATATAGGCATAGTAACATATTCTCAAATAATGAAAATTTCTTTAATGCCTAATTTCCTAGATGGTGATGGATGATCCCTAGATGTTCCCTTGAGGGAGTAGATGACAAATAAGGTTAGTGACCATTCCCTCAAAAATAAGGAAACAATAGGACTAAAAGGTAAATGGGGTGGAAAATACTAATTTTCCTAGAGGTAGTTATAATTGGTGGCACAATAAAATACCCCATTTATGCAAATAAAAATGTTGACTTTTTAAAAGGTGGTTATAATTAGGCATGGTGAGGTAAAAAACAATGATTTGCCTAAAGGAGATTATAATCATTAACATAAAGAAAAATTTCCCAATTGGGTGGATATAGATAATGATTTTCCCAAATGTGGTTATAATCATTAGCATAATGAAAACATGCCCCAGTAGGGTTGGAAAATGATAATTATTTTCCTAAAGGTGGTTATAATCATTATCACAATGAAAACATGCCTTTGTAGGTTATAAAAATGGTAATGATCTACCCAAATGTGGTTATAATCATTAGCATAATGAAAACATGCCTTTGTAGGTTAGAAAAATGATAATGATTTACCTAAAGGTAGTTATAATCATTAACATCCAAATAGAGTAAAACATAATTATTTGCCCAAAAGTAGTTATAATCATTGGCACTATAGTTTGGGACAATATCATAAAGTGGAAAATGGGGCTTGCATACTAAATTCATAATTATATAGTAAGAGTAAGATAGTACAAAATATAAATATGAATTTGGGTAACCTGCTAGTATGTATATGCACATCTTGACTAACAAGGATTAAAATTCATTTGTGATTTAATTACTCTATATTTGGGGGATATGAAGGTAGATTAAGAATTTATTAGGTGACCAACGAGAAGTACCATAACATCATTGCTTGTAAGATTCCCTAAACTAATTTTTATTATAACACGTGATGGTATGCACCATGATATAAAACACCATGATAACTTAGTCAAAATATGCATAAGGACTAACACTCGATCCAATAAATAATAAAAAATAATGCACTAATGATAAAAACCATTATGATAATGTTGACATATGAATATGAATGGACTTAAGTATAATGCACAAAGAATCACCCAATGAATGCATGTATACTAAGTCAAGGCACAATAATGAAAGTAAACAAATAGGTAAATAAATGAACAAAAAAAAGACAAAAAACTAATAAACTAAAATCACAATAAAACATAAAGAAATAGAAAGTGAAAAAAACAATCAAAACAACATGAAACAAACACAAGCAATGGTTAATCATAATGTTAGTGTAAATAGAAAACAAATTATTCATGCATGTGTAATAAAGGTGTTACTTTTGGTGATAGGGTGACCCCTAAGCTAAACAATAATTATGTAGGTATAAAAACGCAATAATAATAGCACAAGGTTACCCCTAGGCTATAGGGAAGTAACAACATAAACAAGATGATAGACCTTGATCATAGGACTTAGGATATAACAAAACAAACAAATAAAATGAGGGGAATAGAAGAAAAAGAAGGGGTAGCCAATTTAACTCTAGATGCATGAGGAAAATGAACATTTCCTACATAGTTACATGGACGCAAAATCCAACATGAACTTTACCCAAAATGTAGTTATCCAAGCTGTGGGATAGAAGAAAATGATGAGCCATAAAAGATGATATGGGAATGATCTCATAAAATGGTCAGAGTGTTGAAACAGAGAATACTCACAAAATGGCAAGATCATAAAGCGAATCTAAGTAGGCATGAATGTATCAAATTTGAATACATAATGTGCACAATATAAACTCACAAAATAGAGAGTATAATCCTTAAGGCCAACAAAGATGGGGAAACTAAATGACAAGTGGTTATATGTGAAATAGTTAGGGGTTTTAGGATCCTTAAAGCAAAGAAATGGTCAAAAAGAAAGGAAGGTGTGGTCAAGCTAACCTGGGATACCCCATGTATCTAAGTGATACTTACATAGTTTATATGAAACTTAGGCCAATGTATTTCTCTCAGAAATGGGAGGAAAAATACCAAGGTGGTCTAGAAATAAATTAAACAAAGAAGATGACACAACCTAAAAATTTTGATGCCTTTATATCTCTCATGGAAATTTTAAGCCAATTTTCATGATTTTAGAATTTTTAGGATTTTTTAAATCTTTCATAAATGTTTTTAAAATTTTACAAGTGTCTTAACTCAAATAAGAATTATGAGATACTAAACAATCCAACTTGCAAAATAGTGAGAGTGTGACTTAGGTTGCTCACAAGATGGTGATAGCATTTAAACTTAAAGTGCTCACAAAATGTTGAGAGAATTGATAAGGGGTGATTGAGATAATCTCAACATGAATTGAGTGATGTTTATATAGTCCTATAATGAAACCTCAAGTTACTATAGTTTTGCTTTACAGTAGAGGAATCTGACTAGGTAGTAGTAAGTTCATGAATTTAGGCAAAATGACATAGTATAGCATAATAATGACAAGGTGATGTGGTATGGCATGGTAAAGGGTGTTGTTCCTAATGTTACCATAGGTGGTTATAAGTAGGAATTAATAGCATAGATTAATGATACTAATTTTCCCAAAGGTGGTTATAATTAGTAGCACCAAAGATGAGGTAGAATGTGTCAACAATGAAGGATGTAATTGCCAAAACATTGTCATACTGGTCCAAGATATTGTCTCTATGTATAATACTAAATCAACTACTAAAAATTAATCTAAATTTTGTTGTTAAAAGTGCCTAAAGAACTACTAGAGTATAACCAAGTTCAAAAGGGTGGGTAGGGAGGGAAAAAACAACTTTGGTTGATAGTGAAGGTATGGTAGAAATGGTATAAGGTATGGTACAAAGAAGATTATAATATGATATAATTTAAACATGCTTCATAAATAATACTTCAGGTCTCTCAAGTGAAATAATATTTGAGGTGTATGATGTTTGTCAGCTCCTCAAGCTCATCTTTGTCTAGTGTAGTGAGCTTATATGCTTTAGAGCCATACTTAGAAATAATGACATATGGGCCTAATCAACTGGGTTTGAACTTTCTCTTCTTATTCTTCTTTTCCATGGTGTTCATCTAGTTTTATTTGAGGACAAGATCACCAAGTTTTAACTCTTTATGTATGACTCACCAATTATATTGACTATGGAGCCTATTTATGTATACTTAAAGGCTATTGACAGTGGCCATGCATTTTTCATAAAGTAACTCTAGCTATTATAGGTGAGCTACTCTATAATCATCATCATCTAGGATGTGTTTCAAAAAGATACATAGAGAAGATAATTTGACCTCAATGGGAAGAATGGCCTCAATTCTATAGACTAGGGAATATGGAGAGGATCTGATTGGAGCATGGTAATTAGTGTGATATGCTTAGAGTGCACAAAATATTTAGAGGTGTTAATCATAGTTAGCATTATTGACAATATTTTTAAGGATGTTGACAATGGTTTTATTGGATGCCTCTGCTTAGCCATTACCTTGTGAGTAATATGTAGGAGAAAAATGTTGAGTGATGTTATACTCAGCACATAGTGCTTTGGCATCTTTATTTTTATATGATCCAACATTATTAGATATAATTCCAGATGAGATATCATAGTGGCATATGATATGGTTGAATATGAACTTGGAAATATAATTTCTAATCACATAATTAAAGGGTATAGCTTCAAACCACATAGTGAAATATTTGGTAGTGGTAAGGATGTGTTTATGGCCATCATATGAGGTAGGGTTAATATTCAAAATGGCATGAATCCCATGATAAAGTCCCAATGGTTTAAGCATCTATTTTATTGTTTTGATTATGGCATGAATTAGATTGGCATGCCTTTGACATTTATCACACCTTTTGACATAAGCAATTACATTTACTTTCATAGTTAGCTAATAGTAACTAGTATGTAAGAGAATTTTGCCAAAGATAGCCCCACTAGTGTGGGAACCACTTACTCTTTCATTAGCTTCCTATAATGCTAATGTGGCTTCTATTAAATTTAAATAGTGAAGCAAAGTTCCATCAAAGCTTTTGCAGTAAAGGGTTGTTCCAAGTAAGGTATAGTGAGATGTTTGGTGTGTAAAGGCCTTTTGTTATTTACGTGATAGGTCTGGTGACATGATATGGTCATGAAGGTAGTTATAAAGGTCTGAATATCAAATAGTGGTGGGACTAATAATATCATAGATCATTGTGATGATCAAATATTCATGAGTAGGCACTAGAAGATTTTAAATGAGGAATTGATATTATTTTTCCTTGTCAGTGTTGCAGGATCAAAGAACCAATGGTGGCCATGACATCCATTATCCTATATGTTGGTGATCTTCTATTTGAGAATGTTTACCATGGCCTTTTAAGTAACTAGCTTATCATCCTTGGTTTGAAAGTGGTTCGTAACTTGATAATTAATTGAGAATCACCATAAACCATAAGATGATGAATATTCCATTATATTACTTAATGAAGCCCTATAAATAATGCTTCATATTCAGACATATTATTAGTACAAGGGAAGCTAATATAAAATTATTTAGGAATAATATCCCTCTATGGTATAATAAACAATAGGCCTACCCTTGATTTATATGATGTGAATGATCCATCAAAATATAGCTTCTAATGCTACTCCTTAGGAGATTTTTCTATGATGGTCATGATGAACTCATCTAGGAATTGAAAAGTGAGTGGTTTAATATCTATAAGGGGAGCTTCATCAAAGTGATCTCAAAGTACTTATCCCTCTATATATTTCTAGTTGGCATACACGATCTCAAACTCACTCAAAAGCATGATCCATTTAGCCATGTGGCCTTGTAAAGTTGTCTTAGATAGTAGATACATGAGTGGATCTACTTTGGTAATAATTATGGCCTTTTTGTTAAGCATGTAATGTTGTAGCTTCTAGGATACAAAGACCATAGCTAAATAATCTTTTTTCTATTAGCATATAGTTGTGTTCATATGTGACAAGTGTATGGCTTAAATATTACATGGCATGTTCTTTCCCATTCTTATCATGCTAAGCTAGAAGTGCCCATAGGGCTTTATCTGTAGTAGATGGGTATAGAAAACATAGATTTATTTGCATTGGCAATAACAAAATAGGTGGATTGGCAATATATCCCTTCAAATGTTGAAAGGCTTTTTGACAGTCTTAATCCTAATGAAATGTGACACCCTTCTTTAGTAACTAAGTGAAGGATGACATTTATCAGCCAACTCTAAAATGAAGCATCTAATAGATTAAATTTTCCCATACAAACTATGGAGCTGATTCAAATTGGAAGGTGGTGGAATCTTAGTAATGGTTTGTACCTTAGCAGGATAAACTTTAATTCATCAATGAGATATGATGAACCCCAACAATTTTCTTGAAGTGACACCAAAGATGCATTTATTAGGATTAAGTCTAACTTTATACTCATGAAGCATTTAAAATATCATTCATAACCCAGCTAGATGATTGGTATGAGTCTTTAATTTACCCAATATGTCATTGACATAGTCTTTAATAATGTCATGCATCATATCAATAAATATGATGGTTATGGATTTTTGGTATGTGGCCCCAGCATTCTTGAGGCCAAATGGCATAACCTCATAGTAAAACATTCCCCAAAGAATGGTGAACATTATCTTATATTGGTCTTTTGGCACAATTATGATCTGATTGTAACCTAAAAATCCATCCATAATTGAAGGAATTTCATACCCCATTGTAGAGTCAGTTATCATGTTGATATTTGGTAGAAGAAAGTCATCCTTGGGGTAGGCCTTGTTGATGTCTCTAAAACTAGTGCATATTTTGATTCCTTATGGATTCTTACTAATAGGCATAACATTTGAGATCAACTTTGAATATTCAATTGGTTAGATGCATGTCACTTCTAATATTTTTTCCAACTCTTTATTTACTAGTACAATAATATGAGGATGCATCTCATACAATTTCTATTTTACATGTTTGGCATCGAGATACACAATAAGATGGTGTACAACTAAGGTGGGGTCCAAACATGGCATGTTTGAATAGGCCCATATAAAAATGTTAGCAAATTCCCTCAAAAGGGCTTTAAACATTTCACACTCTTCATCAATGAGGGACATACCTAATTTGATCCATTTTGGGTCATTTAGAGTCATATTGTTGACTTTTGTAGTAATTTTTACTAAGAGAGTCAAGCCATCTTCAATAATGGTTGGAAATAATTTCAATTGGTCTATAATGGCAAAGTCTTCTAGTTAGACTGGTTTTTCAAGCTCCCCCAAATAGGTTGAATCTGAATCTCCTAATGGCAATGATAGCCATGTCACAAACACTATAGGAAATTCTTTAGAAATTAGATCAAAGGCATGTTTTTTCGTAGAACTAAACTCATACCCAAAATCAAGTTAATTTTTGGTGGTATCCTAAGCTTCATTCAAGAAAAGGTGAACACCCTCATCTAATGGTGCCTAAAATAGGTTTTCACCAAAATATTGTCCTTTCTCTTTAATTTTACCCTAGTCCAAAAGTGCCTCAAAGAGGTTTTAACTTTGGGACCTCAATGTTTTATTCTTTCATTTTTGGCTAAAGGTGTTCACCCACACTCCATTGATGAAGGATCTAGTTTGATAGAGAACACCTGTTTATGGTCTCCCAATAGAACATAATCTCTTAGGTAGAGAAAATCATAAAAGTCCTCATCATTCTCAAACTCATTTATTGGTACTATGGATTTTTGTTGGTCCCAGTCTATAAGTTGAGGATGATAAAAGGGAAGTGAGTTATGTTAGGTTACTGGGGTAATGGTACAAATGGTATGGGGATCAAACAAGTTGGTATTGGTAAGGTCTTTTTAAATACTATGTTCAGACTCTACTTCACTATCAGCATCATCATTACTAGATATTGGTTTTGGAACATGAATAAGGTATGTGGGGTTACACCTAGGTGGTTTAAATTCAAGACCATAAGTTCTTTTGTACCTAGTGTTAGAAATAGGTTCAATATTACCTTGTTGGTTTACCCCCAGACTTCCTCCTTCATAGGCTTGGTTATCCATGATCCTATTAGGGATGGGACATTTATCACTTTTATAGTAATTGGCCATTTTGTCATTGTATAACTAGGATTCATCATTGGCAAGTGGGTCCTCTTCTTAGCCAGTGGTCTATGTGAAAATAATAGGTTCTAGACTATGAAGCTTGCCTTTTCCTTTTCATTTCCAATCTATATAAGGTGGCCTAAATGTAGGTCCTCCATAGGACTTAGGATTCTATGGAAGTTTGGAAATATGGAATGTGTTGTGGGTCAAATACTCTTCTAGACCATTGGTTGAGATGGTAAAATTATTAGACATTTCAAGATGAGGAATATTTGAAGATGAAGCAAGGTTATCAGGGTTGTCCATCATCAATTTGATAAGTATCTCTTTATCTTTATCTATCTTGGGCATTGAGTTTAGGCCAAAATGGTAGTTGTAACTTTCATACTCAGTCTCTGAAAGTTTTCAGTATTCATAGGGCTTCAAATATCCATTGATAGTGACCTCTATGCCTGAGTGTGAGAACTTGAAAAGCTAGTGCAATGTTGAAGGGATTACACAAATTTCATATATCAAAGTTCTACCCAAAATCAAATTTTAATATAGATCAAGGTCCATCACATGATAGAGTGTATCATGGGTCTAATGCCCAATGATAACTAGTAAGCTTATGGTGCCTTGTGATTCCCATTCTTCATTGGCATAGGATTTGATAGTACTTATTTTTGGCTATAGATTAATTGTTATATATCCTAGAAGTTTGATGAGATTTAGAGACATAATATCTAGGCTCAATCCATTATCTATGAAGGCACATTTGACTTTGTGGCATCTAATGACAACTTCAATGAATAGGGGATTATTATAGAGATGACATATCACTTTCGTCAAAGGTTAATTTTTGGCTCGAGGCTAGATGTCCAACCAAAGCTTGTAATTTTTTTGGGGTTGTGTCATTTGTAACTTGAGATTGGCCTAAGATTTTTGTTAGAATATTCTTGTGGATAGTAGACATATGTAACAAATCTAAAATGGAGATTTATGTATGTGTCTTCTAAAGTTATTACACAATATCATATGGTTTTTCCTTAATAATGGTAAATGGATTACTCTTAGTGAACATAGTTGGTTAGATCATTTCACTAGAAGGAGATTATGGGCCTAGAATGATAATCTTATACCATTGAGTTGTGATTACACAATTTAGATTAGATATAGGACTATTATAACTTGAATATGTATTTGGATCTGATAGGATAAGTCTTGATTGTCAGTGCACTTGGTTATAATCATAGGGTAATGATGAGTTATCAATATAAGGAATTTAAATAGTAATCCCTAGTTGTGGTTACACTTGGTTACAATCTCTGGTCAAGGAAGGATTACTAGCATAGATAGGTTGATCGGCATTATTTGTAAATGGTCCTAGTCTATTCGTACCTAGTCTAGGATTAATGGTGATGGTTAAAATGTGACCTCCTACAATATGACCTAAAACTTTATTATAGTCATGTGCGACTACATGGTAATTCTATTGGTTATTTAGGTTAGTTTGGTCTTGGTTATTCCCATTAAATTAATTTTTTTGTTGTCACTGATACTATTATTATTGTGGTGCACTTTGTTATTGTTATTATTAATTATTATTTTATATTACAAAAAGAGTTTTGGTGGATACCCAAGTTCTGACTGGATGTAGATGCTCTATTATCCAAATTAATCTCCCCATTTTCTAACATATTCTAAATAAAGTGCTTTAACTACATACAACATCATATGGAATGCCCATGAACATGGTGGTATTCATAAAAATCATGTTATGTTTACTAATCTGGGTATGGTATACCCTCAGGATAGTGATTTGGTATTGGCCAACTAATCATATTAGCTATGGATAACTTAACAAACACTACTTTGATAGGTTCACCAAGGTAACTAAAGAATCTAGGAGTGGGTCTTCTTCTTGGAGGAGGGGTTTTCAAAGGTGGTAGTTATTGCATGTAAGGAGCTGATCTAGGTTGTTGTGTAAGATACACTTGTTGAATAGGCTACATTTGTGACATAGGCTACACACATGTTATTTTCACCATTTTAACATGACATGACTCAATGACTCCATTACCAAAAACATTCTTATTATAATTATCTTTCTTGGATTTATCATAGTTGCTGGCCTGAATTGGTATAGATGCTTACACTTAGACTTGGTTAGAGTTCTGACTTGGGCCTATCCCTTGGTTTCAATTTTAATTCTAGTTTAAGGAGGTTAAATTGATAATCCCTTTATTAATAATGTCATTTTCAATTTATGAACCTTTGTTGAGAATCTCTTGAAATTTATGCACACATTGAAGCTCCAAATGAAAGGATATCTCATTGTGCAATTTTTTAAGAAACATATCGGCCAATTGTATGTCTAGTAAGCTATGGGTGAAGTGATTAACAAGGGATCTCCATATCTATAGATATATTATAAATATTTCACTTACATTTTACTTGGATTGAGTCAAATATAATAATAAAATCTCGTGCTCAAGATTATAGAGAAAATGTTTCACAAATTTATCTGAGAGGTCATCAAAATAACATATTGAATTTTTTGGCAACTTGAGGAACCACTCTAAGGCCTATCCTACTAGACTTCAAAGAAATAAAAGGAGGCAAATGTTGCTATAAACCACTGGTTGTCAAGAGATAAATAATTTCATCAAGTGTGCCTTAGGGTATCCTTTACCCTTGTATTTATCAAATTTTGGTGGTCTATAACCTAGAGGAAATGGTATCTAAAGATACACCATGTTGAATGGGTATGAATACACATCATCTAGCTTTAATATCTTGCTTTTCTTCCCTTATTTAATGGTGGTAATCACATCCTTCATTTTTTATATTTCTTGTGCCAAAAAACTAGATGGTACACTTGGCTAAGGTGGTGGTTAGGTAGTCAAAGGTGGGTTACCTTGACCAGGGTATAATGTAGGTATGGTTTGTTATGGAATGTGGGTTTGATGGGTGAACCAACAAATAATATGCACTAGAATATTAGGATGTGATTATTGAAATTACACACATTATTTGGCTATATTCTTGTTTGAATTCGATATATAGCCTTGGTTTTGAGGGAATTGAGGTTTAGATAGAAGGATATGGATTTGGGTAAAGTACTATGCATGTTGAGGTTGAGTAGGGACTTATTTCCAATAAGTTGAACCTAGATGAATAAAGGGAGCTTGTTGACTAAGGCCCTATCTTTGGATCCATGGCATATACTGAGTAAAAGGTAATTGTTGCCTGATGGGTGCTTGTTAGATGTTAGCACCTCATTGTTGCACAAACACCTATTGTGAATTAGATGCTTGTTGGGTGTTTATCATTTATCTTTGACTAATAAACACAATTTTTTTATTATACAACATTTACGATTATAAATTTAGATTGGTCTATGACTATTGAGGTACGTTTGTCATTACCTATTAAGGTAGAACATTTATTGTCCCTTATTAAGGTAACATAGTGTTTTACCTCTATTGTGGTGGTAAACTAGACTATGTTTGTCATTGTTTAATGTTAGTCACCACTTTTTCAAGTGGGATATAATTCATCACTTTTTGTTGAGGCAAAGCAATAACTAGAATTTGATTGCTTAATCCCTTTTATTGTGTGCTTGAAAAAGCCACTAGTTGAGGATTGGAAGTAATTTATTATGGTTGGGACATAAGAGTTATTGCCCTTGATATTGTGAACCACTTGTGGTACTAACTAAATTCACTTGTTTCAAACTATTTATTAGTGTATTTAAACCACTTTAGCCTAGATTGGAAGACACTTATGTGTTATCCATCATGTTTGGCAAATTATTTTGTGTATAATATGCAATCACATCTTCAATCGATGGGATATTTCACATGTCACCAACTGAAGTGCTTTGTGAAAATAGGTCTATACCTAAATTAACTTGACCTATCAATTCAACTATTAATCCTTTTATATGAGATATCTCTATTAGTGGAGCATTTGACATGGCCATGATATTAAAATTATGTACTAGATTCAAATAGGTCTGATTGCTTGTTACATTTGTATAAAGTAGTCCTCTATGAGGCTCTTTCCTTTTAAAATAATATTTGGGTCTTGATACAACATTGGAATGAGTGCTTAAGGATATATAGTAGAGGCATGTTCAATGGTTTGGGTATAAGGCATGTTGAGAGGCACTCTAATTAGACTATGTATGTTTTCATGGGGGAAGTCTAGTGGAAACTTGGCCCCTACCTCCATGGATTTGAATAAAAACTCATCCTTGTTTTCAATCAAGTGAAAATCAAAAAAATAAGGATCATATGTCTCCAACATTGTGACATAATATGGTTATTTTTGAACTTGTTCTAGAAGTGATGGTATGCTAGCAAGATATTATGTAGTTTACTCTTAGTCTTGTTTTGAATAGGGAGGTGTGTTAACCAAGTAGTGGGATAACATATACTGACTTTATTCCCTAGATTGAGAAATGTAAGGAGGATAGGGATCCATCTCACAAACTAAATCATAATCATAGGGGTCTTGAACAAAGTTGTCATTCATGACCACATTATCATAGCTTGGATTGTACATAGTTCCACTAGGAGTGTAACAAGACATATCCAAATCAATGACTAACATTTTACAAAAAATGTATAGATTTATACACACTTTTAAAATTAGGTCAAAATGGAAATTTTCCAAAACTTTGGAACATCGATAACTTGGCTAAAAAACTTGGTCTAGGAATAGAATTATTTTCCAACAATAGTTAATGATAAATGTGGTCTAAAATGTTCTCAATGTCTAATGTCAAATGCCTCACACAAATGGTCAAGTGAATAGGATAAATCCAAATTCCAAACTTAGTAAAAGTGTTTCATCAAATCTAACCTATGTCTAAAAAAAATGGTTCTATGTCTTTGGTGACAATGCACAAAGCTAAGCTCAAAACAACTAGGTCTAAAAACTAAAAAGGATAGAAGTGCTAGGTCTTTTGAAAACACGACACAAAAGATAGACTTGAAACAACACTAGGTATAAAATAAAAGGGAATTTCTATGTCTTTTGGAAACATGACATAAAATCTAGACTTGAAAAAAAAACTAGGTTTAAAACAAACATGAATTGTTAGGTCTTTCAGAAACATGACACAAAATTTAGACTAGGCACAAACTAGATTTAAAAGGAAAGATAATTAATCTAAAACATTTGAGACACTTGGACTCAAACTAATAATTTATATTCAAACATAAACTTGACCTTTGGAAAAAGACATTGGACTTTAGTCACATGAAATATAGACTACTTCCCAAATTTAGGCACAAATATCACTAAGTTAAGCAAGGAAGTAGTTCAATTTGCACAATCCAAAAATGAGAGGTAAATGTCTAAGCCAAAATTACACAAGGCATAGGTATAAACCAATCAATGTTTGAATCTGAATCAATACTAATTTTTAACTCATTTTAAAAGGCTTGGTTCCTCAAATGGATAACAAACTAGACCAAAATGGATGGCATAATGATACTAGGCATATGATAAGAAGGCACACGTGGTTTTGAAATTAGGATTGGATATAAGGTAATAAGTATTTGAAATAATGTGAGTAGCATAATGATGATATCTTGATATAAAGGTATGAAAAAAAATTCCTTTAAAAAACTCTAAGGCATAAGACTTGGAATGAAATGGGTAGCATAACGATGCCCCTTTCAAACAAGTGACACACACATAAAAGTTTGAAAAATGAGTAGGTCAAAAAAATGTGGTGTCAAACGAATGACATAAAACCTCTTTAGACAAAAGAGTGATGTGAAAACATGATTTGTATTAAATTTGGTTTGACAAAGAAATATTTTTGACTCAAGACAATGTAAGTAAAAAGGAAAAATAACAAAAACACCTAAGTATAGCATCTAAATCCTAAAAACTGATAAGGTGGATTCATACTATCAAATTCCATGTATATACTTTATCTTAAAAGGAAATGATGTTTTTAATATAAAAATTTAAAGGTGCATGAAAATTAGGATGTTTAATACCCCTCTTCTCTCAAGAGTCTGTACAGTGACATAGAACTTTAGGCTACTCACCCTGCATTGACAATATATCCATGTTAAGTGGGGTTTTATCTAAAAACTACAATTTTCACACATTATAAATGGTGCCCTATGTTTGATTAACACTAGGGTAAAATGTTTCATTTGGATCCATGTTAACTAACTTTTTTTGAAAAGGTATTATCCTTTTCACAACCATTGCATCCATCAATTGCTCAATATAGTTTGATGTCTGAGTTAAACCTACATTTTGAGGTAGTCTCTTACTAACGGATCTTTTTTAACCTTTCAAACAAGCATACTAGTAATTTTAACTCAATTTATATACCCCTACCATGGATTGGGGTTGAAGTGATGATAGAAGATGAATTCTTAGGTCAATAATTCCTTAGATTACTCATGTGGAGGTTATAAACTTTCGTGCACAAGTCAAGATGTAAGAAATAAAAAATGTATGACTTTAGGTTTATTTTGGGATCACCCAAATCACTTGGATTTTGGGGAGTGCCTTAGAAACTTTCATTACATAATTAGATAAAGCAATAAAAGCAAAAAGTCAAGCATTTTTTATCACCTAAGTTCCCTAAAGGGGATGGCGGGAGAGCATACATGCTTGACTTGGTTTGTAAAATAAACACGCAAAAACAATCAAAAAGAAAAATATATTAAGAGAATTTAACTAAAGTTTGAGTTATTTTTATAATATCAAATGAAATATGAAGTAAAATTTGCTTTTTTATTATTGTGAAAATAACCACTCTTTAGCTAGCAAAACTTGCAAGTAATAAGTTAGGAGTTTTAACTGAGGTCTTTGGTAAGTGAAACTTATGACAAACAAGTTAGATTAGTAAACATATTAACATGCTTGTATATTCTATTTTATGAATAATACATAAATTTTGGAGGCAAAATAACTGCATAATATGAAAACTTGTGACAAAACATGTAGTTTTAAAAAAATCATTTAAAATGGAGTCCAGATGACCCCAAATGAGCCTTCAAAAGTTGGTCACTTTGTAGCCTAGTGATCTCACTGATATATAAGGTGAATTCAATGTGTATTAGGGTAACTTCACCATTTGACAAAGTAACTTTGCCATTTCAAAGGTCATTCTCATTATTTTATATAACAACTTTGTTGTTTAGCAAAAAAGGTCTAACTAGTTTGAATTCACCATTTTGATCACAATATCATTATTTATCAGAGCAATTTTATCATTATCATCATGAAACTTTCATTCTCCTAAAAACATGTTAGCACCTACTAATTTCTATTTTTTTAAAAATATATACAATATGAAGCAAAAATAATCACATAATAAGAAATTTTAGGAGGAGGCATATGGTTTTAAAAAACAAATCATTGAAAATAGAGTTTAGATGACCCCAAATTAGCCTCTAAAAGTTTTCACTTCATGGCCTAGTGACCTCACTAATATGTAAGGCAAATTCACCATTTTCTTTATGATTTCACCATTTTCACTCCAATTTTTCTATTATGTAAAAACATACAGATAGAGATAGAAAAACACAAATGTTAATTCTACCATTTTCATGATCAATCTCATTTTTACATAGGGAAATTCAACTATTTAAAAGGCTATTCTCACTAATTTTCAAGTCAAATTCACCATTTTATAGGTTGATTCTACCATTTTGTCTAGAATTCATAAAACATGTAAATTAGAGAAAAATAGGATCAAAGTATCCTCAAAAGAGGGTCTAAGTGGTAAATCGAAAGGGATAAAATTGACATGTAAGGTGCAAGTCCCACCGGGCATACCATAAATTTGAACAAGGAATCCAGGAGGGGAGATTAGTATAGTGTAAGTCAAGAAAATCAAATCAAAAAAAACACACTAAACACTAACGCCTCTAGCCTAGACACTAAGGAGAGTATATATAACAAGCACACAATGAAAACATAACTAAAAAACAAAATAAATCTTCCTTTTACCTTTATTGTATCTCTAAAACCACTTGTTCAGTTGGCTTACTTGACTATGTGATCAATAAATCTTTGATAACGAAGCTCCATTACTCCACCTTTCCTTGGCACCTTGGTAATGTTGGTTGGATTAATTTGGCTTGGCTTATGAATTTGGCATGGTAACACTATAAGGAAGCTTTTTTCATCTATTTTAGCATAATAAATTTACACCAAAATAGCTTTTATACCTATTTGAGCATAATAAATTTACACCAAGATCGCTTAAATATCAATGGGTGAGGCCTTCTATTTATAGCCTCCACATTTAACCCTCACCCAAGTTAGGTTAGGTTAAAATTAAGCATGTAATGAGTTCAAAATGACCCTACGTGAGTTTGAGGCTAACTCTAATTGAGTTAAGGAGGTGGCATGTAATTATTTTTTTAATTAATAGGTATGGCTCACAAATTAGATATTTTGTGAGGGCTTTACAACTCACAAAATCAATGACAAAGAAGCTTGATATTTTATATTTTTGAATTTTCATTTTTTAGATATTCATTAATTAAAAATGGATTGATTACCTAAGCACTTAATATATATTAATTATTCAATTCATTTTGATTAGCATTTTAACTCTTTTTGGAATTATTCAAGTGCCTCGCTTAATGGGTCCATAGGCTAAACTGGCAGTTGTTAGGTCACAAGGTGATTGGATATGAATCTATGATAGGTTATTATTTAATACAAGATAATACCCCAAATATGTATTCCTTAACATGATTTTAAACACTAATGAATGATGTGTAGATGAAATTGGGAAATTTGGTGATCCTTTGGCTTGATTTGTATTATTTGGTAAAAATCAGTCTAAAGTCTAGTTGGAATCTAGTTGTGGCCAGAATGGGGTATCTACACTTATTCCTTTAAAAAAAATATAAATTTTTGGATGTAATACCTTTGGATCCACCTTATTATCTTTCACTTATGTTTTTAAGTCAAAACAAGTGTCCTAGTCGATCCCCTTGTGATTGTGACACTTGTCTATTTTTTGTGCGATAAGAACATGTGTAGAGTTACCTTTATCCCACTAATTAAAATTTATTTAGATTCCAAGTCATCCTTAAAATGAAAAATATGTCCTTATAGTGATCTTAAGACCCATCTTCATGTGTTTAATATTCTTTGTCTAGAGAGAAACACATGGTACTATGTCACTAATTTTGGCATCTTAGTCACTTCACTAAGCCATTTACTTTTCCACATGTCTATTTGTTATACAACCAAGTCTTAATTTTATTTTTCCATGTTTATTTATTCATAGTTTTACACTTGACCTACTCTCTCTCTTACATTGGGTTTTGACTCAGCACTTAGCATCCTAAGCCACCTTTAGTAGTGAGTGAGCAAGATGTACACATGGCATGATATTACTCTTTCACTTGGCCACTGAGATTTGATATACATGCCCCTAGGACTTTGGTTATAGTTTAATGATATGTTGACATCTTGCATGATCCTATTATTTAGGTGCTCACAAGCTCCATATAATCCTTTTATTTATCTATATGTTGTGAGTTAGTAGGATGCCACCATGTGGACGGCCCTCACTCATTCAAGCATTTAGGGAACCTGGGACTTAGACCTTTTCCTTTTAGTCATTGATTACTGGGATCCTACCATGTGTCATATTTTTTGTTATATTGATGATTAGGGACCTCAAGACTTGGGTTACTTCATCATTTTATTCTAAAGTAATGAGATGTCAACATGTGGCTCAATCTCATTAACATAGGGGCTTTTAGGCTTCATATTTTTTTTCAAGTTTACAATATCTAGATGAGTAGGATGTTTCCATGTGGATGGCCCTCACTTGTTTGGTGGGTCTTCAATCTTTGACTGTGAGACTAGCCATTGGTCTACTTTACAAGTTGTAGGTGAATGAGATCATACCACATGGTAAGATCTTACTTATCTAGAAGGGAACACAGCCTTAGACTATGTATATTTATTTGTGGGATCTCAATGAGTAGGATATTACCATGTAGATGAACCTCACTTTTTTGGATAATTAGGGACCTCTAGAATTGGTTGCTTTACTATGTTATTCTAAAGTAATGAGATGGGGACAAATGGAATGAGCTCTACTATGGTGCCTCACAAAGTCTTTGCCTTAGCCATTTCAATTGATAGAAGCAATTAACTTGGATGAAGACATGTGGCATAATCCCAAATTCTCAGGTGCTCAAATAAAAAGGACTTAGAATATTTATAATCCATAAACAAGCAAGATCAATACATGCATCTTAATATTGTGAATTTGAGGGGTCATCAAAGGAAAATATAGTCATTTTAAAAATCCTTCACAAAGAATTTGGGTGTTGACACATGGAGTGATTTTGGAGCTCAAGACCTATACATTTAAATTTGAATCTAGGGACTTAACTATTAGAATTTAAACTCCATTATCGATCTTAAATTTGATAGTTGTTTTAAGTGTAATAAAGATGTGTGGTGATAGTCTATGTTAGGAACCTTTCATCAAAATGACTAAGTATGAAAATTAATTCATATTGGAGTGGGATATTTTTTATTTAGACCAAATAAGCTTTAACAAGGTGTCCATGTGGGGTTATAACACTTCTATAAAGAATAAACAACCTTGAGTAAAAAATAAGCTAGCTCAGTTAGTTTATAAAACTAGAATCTGAATTTGATGAATGTCATAGCACTAAAATCCACATAGATTCAATAGATATGTTCATTTGTACCTTTAGACTTAGGTTTCAATAAAATTACTAAAGTAATTGTAGGAATATTCAACCATCTTAGAATTAGATCAATACTTTTTTCTAAATAAATATCTCAAACTTAAGAAAATGACTTCTAGCTTAGACTCTGATAGATTCATTTCACAAAAATACCTGAACATGGATTTAAGCTCAAATAGGTTCCTCATTTGAAATAATGAAAATGGGGCATGTTGGTCATAATAGATAATAAATTTGCCCTCAAGATAATTTCATCAATGAAATTATTTGAGCATAACATTAGTGTCTAAGAGACATGAATGTGGATCTAATGATCTAGATATGTTTGAATAAGATATTTTATTTGTTTATGATATGCCCTTAACCTAAGGTATACCCATGGATATGTGTGACCAACTTATGGATTACATACTTATTATATCATCTTTATGCATCTCTTTATGTTCTTAGTAAGGTTGACCTATGGAATAACCATGGCTAAATAAAGTATATATAGGAGGTAGTGGTTAGTATTCAATTATCAAATTATAAATTTGTATCTTGTTGTATTATTGTGTAGATTTTCCCTTTGAAGTGGCTCAGCTATATTTATTAAGTATTATACTCTTTTGTCAATTATTGTTTTGAATCTACATATTCTAATTTTATTTATGTTATGTAATATTATATTATGTGAACATCTAAGTAATTTCATTACAAATGATATCAGAGCTTTGATTTAGGAAAGTTTTTGTGGCATCATTTTTTTAGGATCTAGTGTTGTAGGTCTCATGTAAGTGAAAGGATTGAAAAAACATAACTTTCAATCAAGGAAAGACTTAATTGTTTTGTCACTACAGTATTGTTCGAAGTGCTTTTTTGAAGGAAAATAGTAAAAGAAAAAAGTCTGGAAAAAATTCACCCTTTTATAAATTAGTAGTTATTGGATTCATCTCAGTGAGATGATCACAATGGTATAATTAATTGGTACACTTTTTAGGCTAAAATTTTTCACCCTTATGAACATTAGCAGTCCTTAGATTCACCTCAATGAGGAGATCACAATAGCATAATCTATCAATACACTTTTTTTGAGGTTGAAACCATATATCATAGGGTTTGTGCATAGCTAGTCCTAACACACATAGATACAAGAAAGTAAAATAAACTCCAAAAACTCCTCACAAGTATCACATGTATTCTATCACTTCTAATCTATTTATTTCTAAAGTGGTTCACTAACTTCAATCAAATTTACAAAGAATGGTGTAGAAATATGACCTTGATGTGGTCAAATGTGATATCATTGGGGTAAGAGAGGACCTAAATGTTTTTAAGGATCAACTGACACTTATAATTGGGAAATTATCTAATCTTACAACTTAGCCTTCAAAAAATAATCCTTCACTACTCTAGTTTGGTTTTCCCCATTCAAAAAATCATAACTCTAATCCTAGTTTGAAACAGTTATTTTCAAAAGTGTACTTATGCAAGTTTAATGGTATGGATCCACTCACTTAGATTAATCAAATAAAAAATTTATTTAATCTACATCAAACTCTACGTACATAAAAGGTGGTCATGACCTTTTTTACTCTAAAACCTGAGTGGATCATTTGGTATAGATGGTTGTGTGCTCAAAAGACAAAAAGGTCCTTATGGTTAGTCAGTATGTATTTTTTGAGGAGCTTCAACTCCAATATCAGAAATGTTTTAAAAAACTACTTCAATCAGCTATTTAAAATATGTCAAATAGGGACTATGAAGGATTATATTCATCAATTCCATAATCTCTCATTATTAAATAACCCTAAAACATAGATATGGGAACCTAGCACTAAGGGGGTAGAGATAGCCTAGGGCACAAGGATAGTAAAAAATATCTAAAGCAGGCCAATTTAATTGTAAAACTTAAATAAACATATACTAAATTTATTATATTAAGATATGTTAAAAATGGAAATTATATATATGCTAGATATTATAATGATAATGATAATGAAAATTAGATACTTATCTAATTTTGATAATAATGTAGATATAGATCTAGAATAGGTAGATAATAGACTAGATATGGATTCTGGATTAGTCCCCTAATTATATAAATTATACATCTATACCTATGGACACTTATGTCAACCTTGGATGGTTGTGTTAACACTACTATCTTACTTAGATGAAGGTTTCTAATATAGAATACATGCTGAAATTAGATGCAACCACCTAGATGCTTCTAGGTTTTATGTCACCTTCACTCTGATGTATTTAAATTTGCTTCATGTACTATCTCTCCTCATCAAATAGTAAAACCATTTTTCTTCATCTTCATTGTGGCTATAGGAAAAATGGTTTAGTGTGCACTTGGTATCAAGTTTCCATAAATACCCTTTTATCAATGATAACTGCTTACATAACTAATGCTCCAAAGAGAGACTCAGACTTATGTAGTTCTCCCCTATGTGTTGACTTGTGTTAAAATCATGAAATGTGTGATAATCAACTATAATACTGACCTAAATTTTAACTTGTCAAATTTGGATCATAGAATGTTCCTTCAGTACTTTAGACTAGTAGATATCTTGTCCTTATGATTTATATATAAATACAAGAAAATAAGAAAACTTTGCTCACTTGAGTGCTTGATTGAGTGTTTTTTGGTATGTACTATGTAGCATTTTGAGTAAGTACTAATTTTACTAGGTGAGTAATTAATTAGGGTTAATATTATATTTATACCAATCCCTTTAGATAATATCTTGCATTAAATAACTTAGGCTAGGCTTTAAGATACATTTCATTTATAAATTGGATGAATTTAGGGCACTAGACACTTGCATCGACATAGGTGTCTGACTTAGACTCAAGTGTATGGATAGTTGGAAAATAGGTGTAGGTCCAAAATTTGTAGAAATGTAAGATAAGTAGGTTTATAGTATTTTGGGCAAGATAGGATGTCTAAATCATTAGTATAACATTGGTCAAACTAAGACATAATAAATTATGCATATAGAGATAGTGTATGAGTATTTTAGTAGTGTAAAAGGTCTATAAGTTTAAGGTAAATCCATGATATTTATTTTCCAAGTGTACAAGATTAAAGTTATATATAATTCATAAATAGTATCTACATTTTTCTCCATTTAATCTAGTGATGAAATTTATAGTTTAAAGGAAAAGAAATGCATACCTATGTGTGTGTATAACACACCTTATTTTTACTTGAATCCAACTTGAATACCTTTTTGGTGACTAACCTACAAACCAAGAGCATGTTAAAGTATATAATTATTGCATATAATCTAAAATTGAAACCATTGACATGATTGAAATTGAAAGAGAGTAATGTTTAGGGTTACACATGTGTATTGATACAAGTGTCTTACCTTTTGGCAATTTGATTTCAAAATATATATCATTATGAATCATTATATTTGAGATTAGGACAAATATAAAATATATAAATTGAATAGATATAAAGAGATAGAGATATATTAGAGAACACATGCCCCTAACCTTGGAGAAAAATAGAGTTTCCACTTGCCTATTAATATTATCTCAACCATGCAACCCAATCATACTTATAACACGGTAAGTGTGAGTGAAACAAGTCAACTCACACTATAAAATTAGTGAGGTTGGATGATGTAATCAAGTCCAACCTATAAATTTGTAAATATTGAGTGATTTAATCACCTCAACCATACAAAAAATTGAACCAGCTATTGTAGTCGATTGTCTCAATATAATCTATAAAATTCCAACCTAGTGGGTGATGGCAGTCCCTAAAAGTGTTTGGAATATAAAACTAATTTTATTTTACAATATTATGCACACATGGCATAGCATATGAATCTTAGATATGTTTCATTTTGAATTGTATATAACAATGGTACCAATGTATATAATTATGCCAAAAATGTGTATCTAAATCATATAACTATGAATTTGGCTAATTTGTAATTATGTAAGTGTGAAGAACATGTTTCCATAACATATCACAACTATATATCTAAAATTAAAATTGATGTGTGGAGAAAAAATTTCCATAACATGCCTCCATTTTATATATAAAACTCAAACTTCTATAAGTGTGGAGAACATGTTTCCAGAACATGCCCCCATTGTATATAGATAAATCTAAAAATTGATATAAGTGTCAATGTGGAGGACATATTTCCAAAACATGCCCCTATTGTAATATAGGTATGATGCATACTAAATAAGTATGGAGAAAATGTTTCTAAATCATGTCCCCATTGAATCTAAAATCATGATAAATGTGGATAACATTCCCCCACTACAATCTGAATTTTAAAAATTGGTGTATGTGTAGAGAACATGCTTCAAAAACATTCCCCCATTATATATCTAAATTTGATGAAGAATGTGAAATCCATGTCTCTATGGCATGGCCCCACTAATATGACCCCCCTTTTGAGGTAAGGGTAAATATAAATTGGTAGTCACCTTACCTCAAAATGATAAGATAATTGTTTAATATGTGTATGAACCAAGTATCATCTATAAGGAAAATGTCTAGGTAGATATATCATTGAAGCATGAAGAATGTGATCATACCAAGTCCTAAGATGCATGATTTATAACATGACATTATTTAAATAGTAATAGTACAAGCTCAACAAGTAATTAAGCATACACACAAGAGCACTCAAAAATAAATCAAAATGCAATGGTCTAAGCAGACCTCAAACAAGGGGCATGTTTAAATACCACACAATCAAAGGGATATGACTTAGTCAAATGTCTGTAAAATCAATAATGACATTTAAATGTCAACATAAAATAAACAATGAATAATTCAAATGTCAAAGAAGCACAAATGCATAGGGGTCATAAATAATGGAGTGTATTTAAATGGTCAAACAAGCGAGATAATATTAAGGTAAGACACTCAAAGAAGTGCATGAATAAATGCATATGTAACCAGCATAAAAATAACATATTAGCCCTTAGATGTGTGTTAGCAAAAAATGTTAATTATATATCATATCAAGTACATTTCAAAATATATAAGTATGGATAAAGACATGTAGGTACATAAACTCAAACATGATAATGAAAAATGACTATAGAATGATATAACCTAGATGTATCATAATCAAAGAAGTGAATTCCACAAATGTATACATGATATGAGTAGAGGTAAGGCCCAAAATTTAAAAGTACATATATCATGTATATGTGTATGTCTATATCACACTTAAATGACTAGTGAAACACATGTATATATAAAATATTGATATGCTATCTACCAACATGGAACCAATAATAGATATGCCAAGGAGCTAATAATACATGTAGATGCTAAAAATATTTTTAAACTTTTGAAGTTTTTTTAATGTTTTTGGTATTTTTAAATATGCCAAATAAATAATTCCCATATGATCTCATATAATGGATGAGAATCTTCCTATGATCTCATCTAATGGATGAGAATCTTCAAGGAGAGGGAAATATGTAACCTATCATGAATGATATGTGCCATATATATGCATAACAAAATGAGAAAGTTTATTATGCTCTTTTGGTAAGTTTCTACTTAGTATATTTAGTTTGCATTTATCCACATTTGGTTTCTCATTTGTTAGTGATGGATTTAATTGATAGGTACCAGGTCTTATAGATAATAATAGATTATATCAAGTGGATCAGAATGTAGTTTGTTGAATTTTTCATTTAAAGATTGTTTACCATCTATATGAGCAATGAATTTGGCCTAATTTGAAGAAAGGCTTATAGTTTCCTCCTTTATATCCATATTTTGAACATTATATTTTTCAAGTGTCTCTTGATTTGTAACCTATTTTATTAGAAACCATGTTTTAAATAGTCAATGTTCCCATTTCTCTTTTTGTAATGTTACCTTTTCTATTTGTTTTTTATTCTTTGACTTGTTCACATTTGTAGGTTATTGCTCTTTAAAAAATGTATCTTTGAATGATTTTCATCAGTATTAACACTATATCCCAAGCCTTATCAATCATCATTATCATATGTGGAGATAGGATGAGTTATGCCTAGGGAATGTTTTCCTGATCCTTGACCATGATAACCAAAGTTTTGTAAATATTTCTTTCCAAAATCATATTGTTTGGAAAACTGATTATCATTATCTAGAGGTAAATTTGTATCATTTTCTTGATCTTATTTTTCTTTTTGAACCATTTTTTGCTCTAAGTTTGATATTTGCAACTATTTTTTATTTGAATTTTTATTTTTTACCCATTTTTTTTTAGTTTTTGTAGTTTATATGAGTTACTCATAATTTGAATGGTTTTTTTTGTTGATGTATCTTTTTATATGATCACCACTATCTTTGTGAATTTGTATTTTTTTCTTTGATACAAAACAATAATCTGTGTGATGCCCATATATTCTATGATATGCACAATAGTATTTGGATTTCCTGATAGGATGTGGAGGTAATTTTATTACTCTTTATTGAATCATATTTCTTATAATTTCACTTGGTCTCTTAGTAACCTTTGGTATAATATTCGGATCACTTGTTTTAGATGTGTTTTGATATAGCTTTGAATTTGGATAAGAAACCTTGTTTGCCACAACATTGGTAAATGAGGATGCAAACATATGATTAACACTACCATGTGTTGGATTTTATAGGTGTGTGATCTAAATTTGTAAATTTTTCATTGACTTTTTATATTGGTGATTTGATCTTTTAGGGCTTCATAAACATAAATCCTAAGTACCTCACATTGAATATACATACATACACCATCTACCTTACCCCTTAAAAGAGTGATAGCATGGAACTGATTATAGGTATGGTAGCTATCACCCTCTTTAGGTTTATGATCAATAGGCTTTATATTATTTTAACAATATTGGTAAAGATAAGTTTGAGTTTTATCTTTATTATGATCCTTCTTTGGTTTTATGGTTTTTAAATTTATAACAGTGAGATACTAGAATAAAAAGTTCTCAAGATATATATCCATATTTAGCATTTATTTTAGGAAAAATAAGGTCTAATTTTTAAAGTTTAAATATTTTTAAAATATAAATTATAATGTAGGAAAATAGGAAATCAAGAAACCCTAGGTCAACTAGAGTTTATAGACCAAAGGTCAGGTTGACCAAAATGTGCCAAATGAATAGAAAGAAATATAAAGTTATTGATAGATAAATTTTGGAATATGAAATAGATTTTTCAAGGAAAAAAATAAATTAAATGAACCTATAAAAATAGGAAAACAAAAGTTCAATGTATGGTTTGTAGGTCTAAATTTACTAAAAAATATTGAAATACTAAATTCATAAAATCTACATAATATTTTGGCAAATAAAAATAAAAAATGGGAATTTATTTTTAATATGTGAGAGAGGTTTTTGAATAAAATAATTTTTTTATGAAACTTATAAATTTATTACAAAATAATACACCATTCACCTTGTATGTCAATATTTACTAAAAATAGTAAATTGAAAATTTTGAAAAATTCATAACAAATTTGGGCGAACAAAAAGAGGTTTTTGAATATACCAACATGATTAGAAAAATCCTTTGAGTAATTTTAAAATGGATCTATTTGAATTTAAAAATGCATCAATAAAGGGAGAACTAACTTCTCAGTAGATGCACATGAATCCCTTGTAACTAGAAGAGGGTAAAACTCTAGGGTAAAGTTTCAAATCTAAAAATCCATCATAACAAGCTAAAACCCTAGGATGTTTGAAAACCTAAAATAATAAATTTTTTGCATTCACCATAGGTCAGGTTCACTAAATTTTTAGCCCTAAAATATATATATGGGAATCAAGGGTTAAATGGATAGAGATAGCCTAAGGCACAAGGATAGTAGACTATCTCTAAAGTAGGCCAATTTAATTATAAAAATCAGATAAACATATACTAAATTTATTATGTTGAGATATGTTAAAAATATAAAGTAAAACTATACTTTATATTATAATGATAATAAAAATAAGATACTTAGTTATTTTTTATGCTAACATAGATTTAAATCTAAAACAGGTAGATAGTAGAATGGATTTGGCTTCTGGATTAATCACTTGATTCTAGAAATTATACATTTTGATTTGTAGACATTTATGTTGACCTAGGATGGTTATGTCAATGTTATTATCTAACTCAACTGTAAATGTCTAGTATGGAATACCTATTAAAACTATATTTGAAAACCTAAATGCTTTTGGTTTCCATGTCACCTTCACTCTAATGCATTCAAATATGGGTCAATAGAAAAATGTTAGTTCTTCATATTCATAGTGGTTGTATAAAAATTGAGTTAACAGGCACATGATATTGACTTGTCCCAAAAATCCCTCTATAAATAAACATGTCCTACATAGGCAATACTTTGAAGAAGGCCTTAGACTTATGTAGTTCTCCCTTATGTGTTGGTTTGTGTGTGAATCATGCAATGTGTGATAAGTAAGTACAACAATGATCTAGCTTGTAACATGGTAAATGTGGCTCATGGAATTCTCATTCACTACTTTAGACCTATACATATTTTTTCCTTGTGACTAATATAAAAATAGGAGAAAATAAGGAATTTATTCTCACTTGAGTGCTTGATTGAGTGATTTTTGGTATGTGTTAAGTAGCCTTGTGAGTAGGTAAAAAGTTTGATACATGAGGAATGAATCAGGGTTGATCTTATATTTATACCAATACCTTTAGAGACTATCTCACATTAAATAATTTATGCCAACCTTAAAGATACATTTCATTTGTAAGTTGGATGACTTTAGGGCACTTGACACTTATGTCAAAATAGGACACTTGCATCGATGTAGGTGTCTGATTAGAATGCAAGTGTCCAGGTAATAAGAAAATAGGTATAGGTCCAAAACTTATAGAGATGGAAGATAAGAAATTTTATAGCATTATGGGAAATATATAAGGTTTTAGTCATCAAAATAACAATGGTTAGACTAAAAGATAAGTAATTAGGTATAGAGAGATAGTGTATGCAATCCTTTTGGCAGCATGAAAGGTCTAAAATTTAAAGGTACATCAATGATATGTGTTTAATAAGTGTACAAGACTAAGGTGTTATATAATTTATAAATATTTTATAAACTTACTTATGAATGACATCACTAAGGAATTTGACTAGCATGTTCTTGGGTGGCCTTAAAGATAACATCTAAATGGAGTTTCATATATTTAATCACAATTCAGTATTTAAATCGATACCAATGGTACACATGGTAGAGAGAAAATATATAATCAAATAAATACATTTAACTAATGTATATGAATGTAATTTTCTATCCCCATCATTTCGTCAGCCTACAAGATTAACCCCTTAGTAAATTTAAGAGAAGCATTAAAAAGGGTTATGTTTTGGCTATGATATCAAATAGAGCAAAGGACATAGATGTGCTAAAAATAAGTTGTTTTAAATTTAAGGTGCCAATGAGGATGAAGAAGATGATAAAGCCTCAGGTGTAGGTATGGAAGAACCCAAGGATGAATTAAATATTCTCAATCTAATATTTCCTATAATACACTTTTAGGTATTATTACTCTTCAAACTCTTAAGGCGGTGGGTTTCCTCAAGAAATAAAAGGTGACTATGTTGATTAAGCCTAAGAGTACACACAACTTTATCAATAATAATTTGGACTCATTTGAGCTATTTTATTTACCCAACTCTCTAAGTTTAGGTCATGATTATAGATGGTGGTACAATCAATTATTTTGAAAAATGCCATAGTATTAAGCTTGCTATGGGAGACTACTTGTTATATTCTCATATGTTTTATATTCTCATGCATGGGGTTGACATTATTTTGGGAGTGCAATGGCTCACCAATTTAGACATAACTGAGATGAATTTCTAACAACTATTCGTGCACTTTCATTAAAAAGGCAAGACATTTGAACTGCATGGTTTACAAGCTAAATCTCCATAATTGGTTATTTCTCACCATATGATGAAGATGCTCATAAAATGTGTTGAAGAATATGTTATGTGATTATTTTACATAGAATTTCTACTAGCAATAAATTTACCCATCCTAAGTTACAACTAGTTTTATATGACCATTCTATTATTTTTGGTGCCATGCCAAAAGGAATTCCACCAAGCAAAGCACATGATCATACAATCAAACATCACAATTCCAAGTTTTACACCACCCAACATCAGACCGTATAGGTATCCATATGCCCAAAAAAGTGAATTTAAAAAAATGGTATAGGAGATGCTGGAGGCAAGAATTATCAAACACAACTAAAGTGAATAGTCCTCCATGGTGGTCATGGTGTGTAATAAGGATGACACTTTGATGATGTGCCCTGACTACAAAAAACTCAAAAATTACACCATCAAATATAATTTCCCTATTTCAATAATTGATGATTTTCTAGATGAATTGCATGGTGTTATTTATTTTACCAAATTAGATATTCACTTTGGGTATCATAATATTTGAAATCATGAAGAGGACATACCTAAAATAGCTTTATGGACTCATGAAGGCCATTATGAGTTTATGTTCATGAATTCTAGTCTCATAAATGCATCATCTACATTTTAGAGTTTAATAAATATTATTTTTAGGCCATTTTTGATAAATTTTGTGTTAGTGTTTTTTAATAACATTCTCATTTACAGTAAAAATTGGGAAGACCATTTGAAGCTTATGAAACATATACTTTTAGTTTTGGAACAACATTATCTTTATGCTAAACCTTCTAAATGTGATTTTGGCATCAGATAGGTGGACTACATAGGTCATATTATTTCATATGAAGGTGTGAAATTTGGTCTAAAAAATATCCAAGTGATGATGGAGTGGCAAGTGCCCATGACTTTCAATAACATTTGGGATTTTTGGGGATAACAAGTTACTATCATAGGTTTATCAAAAATTATGGCATCATTGCATCCCCAATCATATTTTTGTTGAAGAAAGACTCCTTAAAATGGATTGAACTAGTTACCAGGGTATTCAAATAGCTGAAAATGGTTATGTGCATCACTCTAGCTTTGGCTACCCCTTATTTTTTAAAACTTTTGTTGTTGAATGTGATGCATCAATATATGGCATGGGGGTTGTACTCATGCAAGAAGGAAAATAACTTGCATTTGAAAGTCATCAACTAAAGTGAAAAAATAGGCTCAAGTTAATCTATAAGAAAGATATGATGGTTATTTTTCATATAGTCAAGCAATGGAGACCTTATCTGATGGGTCAACACTTTCAAGAAAATATTGATCATGATATCCTCAAATATTTTTTAAAATAATGATTATCATTAAAATAAAAATATAAATGGGTGACTAAAATGTTAGGATATGATTTTCAAATAGTATATAAAAAAGGAAAAGAGAATGTGGTGGTAGATGCACTATCTAGGTGGGATGAATCAATTTAGGCATTGTTATGTGAAATGACCATTAAGCAGGTAGATTAGCTAGAGGAAGCAATATCATAATGGGAAAATGATAAGGATACCCAGGGTTTGACTTAGAATCTTTAGATTAGTTTTATGGGCTCTAAAAATTTTGAATGGAAGAGGAACATAATATGGTATAAATATTGATTATACATCTACAAGCATTCTCTCCTCAAAAATAAAATCCTTCAAGAACTTCATGCATCTCCAATAGGAGGTTACTGAGGATTTTTGAAAACATATCATAGAATCAAGTAAGATTTATTTTTGGAATAATTCAAAGAGGGTGTCCATAAATATGTGGTTGAATGCATGGTATGTAAATAGAACAAAGGTGAAACCATTAAGACTTCATGTCTTTTACAACCTTTATCCATCCCTAGCTAATGTTGGGAAGAGGTTTCCATGGATTTCATTACTGGGTTACCATAGTTTAAAGGTAAAAATGTTATCATGGTAGTTATGGATCGACTCACCAAGTATGTTCATTTTTTTTCCTTATCACAACCATTTTTTTCCAGTATAATAACTTTTATTTTTCTCAATATAATTTAGAAATTGCATATTAGTCTAAAGATCATTGTAAGTGATCGAGATCCCATATTTACTAGTAATTTTTTTACTAAATTATTTACATGTTTGAGCATCCAGATGGATCATAGCTCATCTTATCATCCTCAATATGATGGACAAATATAGTTAAACAAATTTATAGAAGGGTATATTCATTTTTTTAATCCTAACAAATAGGATAAATGGGTTCATTGGTTGCCACTTGTTGAATGGTGTTACAATACTTATGTTCATAGTTCATTTAAAATCTCTCCCTTTTTAGCCTTATATGGATATCAACCCCCATCCATCACTTCAACCTTGAAGTTCCATCCCAAGGTTTGAGATATTGAGGAACACATTCACTTTTAATTGAAGTTACTTTATTATTTATGAGAAAATTTAGCCGTGACACATAATTGAAAGAAGTAGCAAGAGGATTAACACCATAGTGAGTGTCATTTTAACATAGGTGATTGGGTATTTGTATGATTACAACCATATAAGTAGATGTACTAAAGCAACATAAAAAGGATAGAAATTTGTCTCCTAAGTATTATGGCCCTTATCAGATCTTACAAAAAATTGATAGTGTGGCATATAAGTTAGAATTTCCCTTATTTGTGGCTTACATGCCTCTTATATTATCTTGTCATATATTTTTATGTTCTAAGTAAGGTTATTGGGAATTCTATTCTTATTGCATTATTATGGAGGTTGCCCCCTCAAAGTGGCTCAGTTATATCTATCAAAAAATTTAATCTTCTATCAATTATTGTTATGGATGTACACATTTTACTCTTATTTATGTGATATAATATTCTATTATGTGAATATTGAAGTAATTTCATTATAGTTTGACATAGTTTGAGAGGTTATTATAAGTGACTGATAGCAAAATGAGAAGGTTAGACTCATAGAAAGTATGTGGATGTGAGAGAATGGAAAGTAAGATGTATATATGTGTACAAAAGTCATGTATGGTGAAACTAGGTCTAAAGTGACATTTTTAAGTGTTTAATACTAGATTTTAATACCTACACCTCATAGCAGTTGGGATTATTAAGTGGTAGGAAAATCCATGATGTCATGGGAGTAGCACATGGAGATTTACACACCATCAAAACTAATAAGTTTCCTGCCTTCATCATCAATTTGGACCTCTCAAAATTATATGATAGAGTCTCCTAGTTATTTTTTAGACTCAATTGTATTCATGTGGGCTTATAACTTTCTATGGATAATTGGGTAAATAGATGCCTCAATTCTCTATGTTTTTCTTTACGCATCAATAAATTCACTAATTTTTTAAAACCTACTAGGGGGCTTAGGAAGGGATGTCTTATGTCCCCTTCATGTTCTTAATAGTGTAAAAAGGGCTCAATAGGTACTTGATCCACTTGAGGAGTTAAATCAATTTAAAATGCATTAAAATTGGTAATCAAACATCCATATCTTGTCTACTTTTTTTTATGATGTCCTTTTATTTGGGAATGGATCTATAGGGGATGCCAATCTATATAAGGAGATTCTATAAATCTATATAAGGGGATGCTAATTTGTATAAAGCTATTATTAAAATCTTTCTTGCCATTTAATGGTATTATTAAAGGGTAACATAGGTCTCTTAACACCATTTTTTAGTTCTTAGAAATCCATATCATGGAAGCATTCAAGTATTTGGGCTTCACTATTAAGGTTAATGATTATGGTTATAATTATTGGATTTATATTTATACCAAAATTGAGAAACAAATTCATATTTGGGTTCATAAGTGGTTATCTTTGTGGGGGAGGGTCACCCTCATTAAATAAGTTCTCAAGGCAACACCTATCTATTGGCATTCCATGGCCTATATTACAATAAGAATTCTAAAAAATATTAAAAGGAAATGCTTTAATTTCTTATGGAGAGGTAAGAAAGATAAGGATGTTATGGCTTTAGTGAAATGGAAAAAACTTGTTAGACCCAAACCTTTAGGGGGTTAGGGTCTTAATAATATTTCAATTTTTGGACAATCCCTTACTACTAAAAACCTCTAAAGACATAATAATGAGGTACAAATACATTTAACCCTTATCTATTGAGGATTGGATCATAAAAAACCAAAGCATACCCAATGATGTTCTATCTTTTGGAAAGCATTGACCTCAGCATTCCCATTAATTAGTTCTTGATTGGGTTGGAAGATTATTGATTGTATGAAGCTTGAGATTAGATAAAACCCTTGCATTAGAGTCAAAGGGAGCTTCAAACTTTTTTTTGATCTTCTAAATGCACTCCATGGTCAAAATATTCACCTTATGAGTGATGCCTCCACTTCTATATAGAAAAATCATTAGAGGGAAGTCATAAACCTATTAAGGAGTTGGGTTTGGTTGGAAACCTAGATTATAAGTAGTATTATTACACACAATTATTAATTTATAGTGCTATTAAACTAATGCATGGGAAAGATGTCCTTTTTTGGTCTAAAAATTGAACATCTAGAATGTACACTACTAATGTTGGATATTTACTCTTTTTTGGAGGAAGTTGATGTTATAAAGGAATGATGGTGGAATGAAGTGTAGAATCTTATTGGGGCCCTCAAGACATGGTTAGTCTTGTCTATCAAGTTCTTAACTTGGGATGGTCTCTAAAAGTGGGCATGGAAAAGTCCTAGTATGAAGAAACCATTTATCATATTTTGGTTGATTGTCACTTTACCATGGAACTATGGGTAGAAAATAGTGGTTTATTGGGTGGTGATTTCTCTTAGGAAGGTGTTTCTTTATCTTAAACATTTTATAACTGGTATGAGGATGCTCAAGTTAGGGACTTCAATGATTTTTTGGTTTCTTTAAGCAGGGGTATTTGGATAAGTATAAATGAGATATTATTTTAGGGAGCTTCCTCATCTCCAATATAAGTTTTCTATAGGGTAAAATTTTGCTAAGAGGGCTAACAAGAAATGATTAATTCACACCACAGGGCCTAGGACAAAGTGTGCAAGGAGAAACCAAGCTTGGTTACGTAAAGTTAATGTGTGGGGATGTATTCAGATAGAATAATCAAACACACATTCAATCGAGTGGAAGTATTACTTTTAGAAATTTAACTTCTATTAAAAATAGTGGGAACTAGTACAATGTGATATAGTGCATGTGTTATAGAATACATATATTGAACATGTATATGTGTTATGCCTATGTATTACCTTGACCTAGTTGTCCATGGGTATATGCATATGTTACATGTTTAACATGCATGATTATAAGGGTAGTTACAATAACTATTGTAGAATATAACGAAGGTAGAGTTAACACATCTCACCCTCATTACATGCTGATGGTAGAGTTTCTAACTGGACAGTGACCATTGATTTGGTTACATAATTCTCAATTGTTTACTTATGGTCATGATCCTAAGAATCCTAACTAATAGATAAAGGAAATCAATCTTGGTAATTTGGGTTGATTTGGGGCCACTAATCGAGGCATGTGATCAAGGTAGCCCATCATTTAGTTATGTTAAAGTGTGCCTTGATGGAGTAGGATAGTCTATAAGTAGATCCTAGTGAGGTGTGTTGTACTATGAGCTGAGGAGTGCATAGTGAGATGTGCAAGTTAAAATCTAAGGGGATCAGTATACTTAAGTATATGAGTAAGCATTAGACTTGTGTATGGTAACATGAGTAATATTACCATAATAGAGTGCACAAAATTATGTGATAGGTGCAAGATCTACACAGATGAACAAATGAAGAGTGTGTTCATATATGCATAGATAATTTTTCCTTTTTTGAAGAGTAATGGTCTCCATTGTGATAGTGTGTAGTTCAAGAAACTACACTTGAAGTTCTCAATAAGTGTACCACTTAGATTGATCAGCATATTTCCAACCTTGACCACTTAAAAAAGTTGATGTGTGTCATGGTGGGTGCATGTCTATCACTTCGATGATCTAGTCCTTCTCTATAGGGCATAAGTGTTTGGGATATAAATCAAAATGATATTGTGTCATTGTTGGTTTAAGAAGTGGCAAACTTTAATATTTTAGAAGTTCCATATTGAATACTAGGTGCATGCCCAAGTACATAGGTAGATCAAAATCAAACACGTTCTCACTAGATACACACAAAATGGTGTAAGGACCATAGCATAGAGGCTTGATCTTATAGTTCAAACCTTTAAAGCATTCCTTCTGAAGGTGCAGCCAAACTTTGTCACCAACTAAAAATGTATGAGGTGTGTGATATGTGTCATGACACTCCTTGTACTTTGTTTGTGTATGAGAGAGAATTTATAAAACCTACTGATGAATAGATTGGATGTGTCAAAAAAACTTCTTGGATTTGTTTGCTTCTTATTACAACCAAATTTTTTAACCTTGGAGAATGTTTTTTAGACCTCTCCAAATTTGGTTAAACATTGGATTACCCCTAGACTTGTGGGTTATCTATAACAGGGGTAAACCTCTAGATTGAAGGGATAACTCCCCTTAGTGAATCATTTAAGATCACTTTCACTACTATATCACTTTCTTGTTTGTAAAAGGGAATAAATAACATGAAATAAACCTAACTATAGTGGTGATGCACCAAAATTTGTTGACCACTACCAGACATTGCACAATACACTAAGGCCTACAAGACAACATGAACATACACACATCCTATAATGAACCTATTTCATCAATGATTTATATATTAGTAAGGAATTTTAAGGCTAAGAGGGAAGAATAATTCCTCTTAAAAACCCATAACATACCCTTGATGACACCAACTATAACCTACAATATAGAAACAACCACATGAGGCAAGATAAATAGGACACAAACAAGGTGATATACATCTACACTTGATAAAATCAACCATTTAGAGATTATCACTACATGTAGACATAGAATGATGTAAACATTAGCTACTTTATTGATCATAGGTAGAACAAATGATCAAGGCTTCACAATACTCATGTGGAGGATACATTTCAAAGCCAAAGTGGCTCAATATATAGCACAAGCATGAGAGAAGAGAAGAAGTATGTAGGAGAGAGAATGTAGACAAGTTTCATGTAATTTAAATAATAAAATGAGTTAGGGAATAGATTTAATAGGTCTAAGATGCCATGTGTTGTTCTTATTCAGATGCTCTATCTCTCCAAGTGGTGTGGGAGGTTGAAATGCATGTTTGACACCTTAAGTAGCTTCTTGAAACTCTCATTCTTCTTGACATGTGTTGGGGATCAACCAACAATTTGATTACACTTATGAAAGCAATAAACCATAGAATTAAATTAGATAGATAAGTAACTAGAATGATAAATAAAAAGAACAAGAGATACAAGAAACCACCATGAAAACTTGTATTAAACTCTTTACAGAAGGAATACAATTGAATAAACTTCTTTCTTCCACACATCTCTCAGATGTACAGATCTCTCTCTAGATCTCTATCCCTCAAGAGCTCTATCTCTCAAGTATAATCAATTCCAACAACCTGGAATGATTCACCTATACAATTCTGTACTATTCTTTCAACACTCTACAACACAATAAGCTAAGAAGATCTAATCCTACATATAGAATTAGGAAACTTGAGCATGCATTTACAACCAACAGTTATGCCTCTTGAGAAAGGGATCTAAAAATAGTCTTACTAATAATAGAGACGTGGACTTAAGACTATGACTTAATCTCATCTTGCAAACACTCGGTTCTATCCACGAAAATAGCTCTCTGGACACATAGGTAACCGATGCCGGTTCCTGCCTGCTTGCCTGTGACCGATGTTGATTGATCCCTGTCGATGCTGACATCTTCTAAACTGCTCCTGATTGACGTCAGTCACTCCTGACCAATGCCAGTGATTGTGTAAACTTGCAAACTACCAAATCTGCTCTTTGGTGAAGCTTTTAGGCTCCACACCTTAACAATCTCCCACTTGGAGATAAACAGCTACACCAGTACCTGTATAGCAACATCTTCTAGCTCCTCCATCTTTAACTTAATCATGAAGACCAACAGAAGTTGAATGAAGATTCAACTTCTCCTTTGTAACCAGCTTGGTTAACATATCATCAGGATTATTATCTGTATGGATCTTCTCTAGCTTCAACTCACCATCCTCCAATACCTATCTTATGAAGTGGTACCTAAGCTGTATATGCTTTGTTCTTGAATGAAAGGCTAAATTCTTAGCCAAATGAATTGCACTCTAACTATCACTATATAATCTACAACTCTCTTGCTCCTTTCCAAGCTCTTCCATGAACCGTGTCATCCATATCATCTCTTTGCTAGCCTCTGTGATTGCAATATACTCTGCTTCTGTAGTTGACAAGGCAACAACCTTCTGCAACATTGATATCCAGCTAACTGCCATTCCACCAATAGTGAAAACATATCTTGTGGTGCTCCTCCTACCATCCAAATCACCTGCCATATCTGAATCTACATAACCATGTAGAGAAGTATCTGAACCTCCATAGCACAAATGCCTACTGCTGGTTCCTCTCAGATATCTAAAGATCCACTAAACTGCTTTCCAATGTTCCTTCCCTAGATTGGCCATATACTTACTTACAACTCCCACTGCTTGGGCAATATCTGGTCTATTACACACCATTGCATACATCAAACTCCCTACTACAGAAGAATATGGAACTCTACTCATGTACTCTACCTCATCATGTGAATTAAGACATTGTTCTTTACTCAACTTAAAATGTCCATCCAAAGGTGTGCTTAGCGGTTTAGCATCCTGCATATTGAACCGTTTCAACACCTTATTCACGTAATCCTCTTGAGACAAAATCAACCTGTGATTTTTCCTATCTCTCTTAATTCTCATGCCAAGGATTTTCTTTGCTACTCCCAAATCCTTCATGGCAAATGTTTGAGCTAATTTCACCTTAAGCTCAGAGATATCCTACATGTGTGATCCTGCAACCAGCATATCATCTACATACAACAACAGAATAATATATCTACCATTATCCAATCTCTTAAAATACACACAATGGTTAGATTGACACCTACTATAGCCATGCTCAGTCATAAACCTATCAAATCTCAAATACCACTATCTAGGAGCTTGCTTGAGGCCATACAAGCTTTTCTTCAATGTGCACACTAACTTCTCCTTACCTTTGACCTCAAATCCTTCTGGTTGTTCCATATATATTTCCTCATCCAAATCTCCATGAAGAAACATTGTCTTAACATCAAGATGCTCAAGATGCAAATCCTCAATAGCAACTAAAGATAGTATAGTCCGTATATAAGTCATTTTAACAATAGGAGAAAAAATCTCACCAAAATCAATACCTAGCTTTTGTGCAAATCCTTTCACTACCAATCTGGCCTTATATCTCATCTATCCATTCTCACCTTCCTTCAACCTGTAGGTCCATCTGTTCTTCAGTGTCCTCTTACCTGCTGGCAATTCAACCAAATCCCATGTTTGGTTCTCTTTTAAGGACTCCATTTCCTCAACCATGCCATGCTCCCACTGATTCTTGGACTCCACCTGTATTGCTTCCTGAAAACTCTCTGGTTCTCCACCATCAGTTAGCAATAAATAGAATAATAAAGGAGAATATCGAATTGGAGGCTTACTTACCCTTTTTGACCTCTTGATGGGTGTCTAAGACTCGTTCACAACACACTGTCCACCCAAATTCTCTGACAGTGACCGACCTCTGTCACTTCCAAGCCTATTACTAGCCGATGTCATTTCTGCCTGACCGACGTTGGTGCTTGTCCTACCGATGTTGGTCTCTATATGATCGACATCAATTTCTGTCCTGTCGACGTCGGCTCCTGCCTAGCCGACGTCGGTCTCTGTGTTTTCCTGCAAGTGATTATTTCTTCTTCCCATGAGCTCATTTTGGACCATCACCTCATCCAATTCTCCATTGCTCTACCTAGATTGATTCAGCTTCTTCAGCTGATCACTATACATCACTTTTTCATTGAAAACAACATCACAGCTCCTAATTATCTTTTTAGTTCCTAGATTCCAAAATTTGAAACCGAAATCATCAGAGCCATAGCCAATAAATGTGCACCTCATAGACTTAGCATCTAGCTTCTTTCTATTTTCCTTATCAATGTGCACAAAGGCTTCACAACCAAAAACTTTGAGAAATGGGAGATCTAGCTTTTTACCTATCCATGCCTCTTCTAAAATTCCACCATCTAAAGCTGTAGAGGGTCCTCTGTTAATCAGGTACACTACAATATCAACACCTTCTACCCCAAACTCTAAGGGCAAACTAGCATGCAATCTCATACACCTTACACGCTCCATGATTGTTCTATTCATCCTTTCAGCAATTCCATTTTGTTGAGGTGTCCTTGGAATCATCCTTTGCCTACGGATTCCATGCATATAACAATACCAGTTGAACTTATAGCTACAGAACTCACCACCATTGTCAGATCTCAGGCACTTTAATCTTCTGCATGTTTCATTTTCAACCATAGCTTTCCAAATCTAAAAAGTCTCAAATACATCAGATTTCTTCTTAATACAATAGATACATACCTTTCTTGTAGCATCATCTATAAACGAAACATAGTACTTTGATCCTCCAATAGAAGCAACCTGAGCCAGTCCCCACACGTCTGTGTGAACAAGCTATAACTTATGCTTCTTCTTTATTGACACAGTCTTGAGAAAACTCACTCTCTTCTATTTTCCAAAAACACAGTGCTCACAAAAATCTAGATCTATGATTTTCAAATTTGAAAGCTTACCTTTAGACTTAAGAATTGACATTCCCTTCTCACTCATGTGGCCAAGCCTTGAGTGCCACAATTTTGCATCCACATCTAAAGTAGATAATATAGAAGGAGAATTGTTAGTAACACAATTACATAAATAGAGAGTACCTACTCTCTTACCTCTGGCCATTACAAGTGCACCCTTGGTCACCTTCCAAGATTCAGCTGTGAATGTTACTGTACAACCCTCATCCCCTAACTTTCCTACAGAAATCAAATTCCTCTTCAAGTTAGGAACATGCATAACATCTCTCAACACCCATGTGTTGCCATTTTACATCTTCAACTGCACTTTACCTTTGCCAATAATTTTACAAGGCTCATCATCCCCTAAATACACTATTCCAAAATCTCCATGGATATAGTCACTAAAATATTCTCTATTAAGGGTAGCATGAAAAGATGCACCAGAATCTAACACCCAAGATTCTATATTATTATGCAAAGATAATATTAAAGCATCTTGTGCAATACCTGCAACCTTTGCTTCTTCTTTTCCTTCGTGTTGATTGTCCTCCTTAGGCTTTGACCAGCAATCTCTGCTTATGTGCCCCATCTTTCCATAATTCCAGCATTGTGGCTTCCTGCCATTTCTGGATTTGGATCTTCCTCTCACCTTAGACTTAGACCTTGATCTCCCTTTCTTGCTCTTCTCTTTCTGCCTTCCCCTACTCTCAAAATTTAAAGCATTCCCTGATGTTTCCTCTATGCTTTTCCTGTGAATTTCCTCATTCAAGATAACACTAACAACATCCTCTACTTTTAAAATATTTGAAGCAAATGCAGTATTACTAATTGCCATTACTAAGCTATGCCAGCTTTCAAGCAAAGAACATAATATTAAAAGAGCTTTAATTTCATCATCAAACACAATATTGACTAAACTTAATTGATTTACAATTCCATGGAAATCATTTAGGTGATTAGATACAGATCCACCTTCCTGCATATGCAAATTAAATAACTGCTTCATAAGATATACCTTATTAGAAGCTGAGGGTTTTTCATACAAATTTTCTAAAGTAGTCATTAACTCTACCATAGACTTTTCCTGTGATAAATTAGATATCACAGTAGATGCTAGACTCAGTCTTATAGACCCCAGAGCCTTTCTATCAAGAACTTCCCATTCTTCATCATCCATGTCTGTGGGCTTCTTTGCAATCCCACCTAATGGTAAGTATAGATCTTTCTGATACAGATAGTCCTCTATCTGTATTCTCCAATGTTGATAATTTTTGCCATTGAACTTCTCCATTCTTAGTTTACTTTCTTCTGCCATTGCTTCTCCCACTCAAATAGAAATCCCTACAGAAACCCCTGTGAATAACCTATAATCAATACACACTACACAGATCTGAACCACCTATTAGTGAACCTGAGCTCTGATACCACTTTTGGATATCAAGCTCTGAACCTACAACCAAGGCTCTGATACCACTTGTTGGGTATCAACCAACAATTTGATTACACTTATGAAATCAATAAACCATGGAATTAAATTAGATAGATATGTAACTAGAATGATAAATAGCAAGAACAAGAGATACAAGAAACCACCCTGAAAACTTGTATTAAACTCTTTATAGAAAGAATACAATTGAAGAAACTTCTTTCTTCCACACCTCTCTCAGATGTACAGATCTCTCTCTAGATCTCTATCCCTCAAGAGCTCTCTCTCTCAAGTACAATCAATTCCAACAACCTGGAATGATTCACTTATACAATTCTGTATTGTTCTTTCAACACTCTACAACACAATAAGCTAAGAAGATCTAATCCTACATATAGAATTAGGAAACTTGAGCATGCATTTACAACCAATAGTTATGCCTCTTGAACAAGGGCTCTAAAAATAGTCTTACTAATAATAGAGATGTGGACTTAAGACTATGACTTAATCTCATCATGCAAACACTCGATTTTGTCCACAGAAATAACTCTCTAGACGCACAGGTGACAGACGCCGGTTCCTGCCTGCTTTCTTATGACTAATGTCAGCCAATCCCTGCTGATGTTGGTGTCTTCTGAACTGCTCCTGACTGACGTTGGTCACTCCTGACCGACGTCAGTGACTGTCTAAACCTGTAAACTACCAAATCTGCTCTTTGGTGAAGCTTTTAGGTTCCACACCTTAAAAACATGTTGAAAGATAATTGAAATTATTGGTGATCATATCAGTTTCTTATACCTATTTCCTCTAATATTGACACATCTCAACTAAATCCAATAGGTTATCTTTGACATATCATATCTTTCTCTTTCAAGGTGTCTAGAAGGTTCTTCATCTTCTTAGGCCTATTTTGCACACAAGTGTCAAAACTTGGTTTCATTTACTCTAGATAATCAAAACTTCATGGATGGCCTATTTACATCATATTGGACCTAAAAAATCAATTTTGAGTCGTCAAACTAGCCCCAATAAGTCACTCTCTACAAAAATATCCAATTAGGTCTCATTTCTTGTAACCTTTCTTTCCTATGAATCTCCTTATGTGGGAGTTATACGAATTATATTGACAAAATAAATACATATTATAGGACCATATATTTCCTTATAATTCCATACCAAATTTACTAAATTGAATCTAAGTGTAAGTCTACTTTTTTGCCTATCTCTTCTTCCACTAAGGCCTAATTAGGCTTCTAGGCCTAGACAGTGGATTTTGGATCTAAACTCCTCCTGCACTTATGAAAACTATGGGAAGTGTTTAATTCACTTTACCCATGTCAATACCAAATTTAATGTAAAGTTTAGGATTATGGAACATTGTGCTTATATCATGAAATGGCTAAAAACAAGCCCTTCACAAGCTTGTTTGGACTACCTTGCAAAATGGAGTTTGTTTATTCACTTCTATGGGTTTTTGAGAAAATATGTTGAATTTAGGAGATGAAATAAATCATAAGGGACCTATTCCAATGATTTTAAAGAGTCCATCTCTCTAAAATCCCTATAAAACACTAAAAAATACACAAAATAGTGCATTTATGCCAAATTGTACAATAGTTCATACAACTCAAGTATATGTGGGTGATCCAATTGTATTTTAAAACAATTTCTAGGTGGTTTTCAAGTTTTTTTATTCATATGTAGGTATAAATATTTATTTCTCTCTCATTGGGTCTTTATGGCTCTCCTAGGTAGTGTGAAAGTACTTTGAACTCATAACGATTATTCATAAAGTTAGAGGTATGAATCCTCCAAAAAAATTCACAAACTTGAAGTACATTAGGGTGTAAAACTTCCCCTAGGATCTTATGGTCCCATTCAAATCCTCCTAACCATACCAAGCAAAACAAATTGACTTCTCAGGTTGGAAATAAGCATTATGAGGGGTCTAGGCAAGTTTACAATTTTTAGGTACTTGTCTAAGTTTGGTTTTGGTCTAAAATGACATAAATGAGGATTTTGACATTCCTATTGACATATTTCAATAGTTATATGACCACAACCCTTCACCAAAATCTATGCTTTTGCCACTAGACTATGCCTATAGTACTTAGATCAAGTTGACAATCATAGATTAAGTTTGTACTTTGCTTGATCTAATTTATTCATGAGTTGATATTCTCATCACTATCCAATCATTATTATACACTTGAGTCTCCCAAATCTTCTCACGTACCTTTAGACTCTTCAATAAAGCATAGACTTCTCAAGAACTAATAGGCATGTGTATGCACTTATTTCTTAAGTAGGTAGAGTTTTGATGATTTTATCTTCTATACTTATGTGATTTTGAATTTCATATGAGGCTCTGTTATTATTTAAATACTCTTTTCCAATTCACATAGTCCTTTCTCTCTTAAGTAAACAATTCCTTTCTTTGGGTTAGGCAGGCAGCACTATGTATGTTGAGGATTATATGTAACCTTTAAGACTCTTGTTTATTCTTTTCTCTTAAAAATCCCTATTTATAATCTATTTTATACTTTTAAAACATTCACACAAACATTTTTATTCAAACACATACCTTTCATCATTACTGTCTCAAGACAAGATTTTCAAGCCGCTAGGATTTGAATGGAGATTGACTATGTATTAGATTTTTCTTAGGTATTCAAGGTAATCCTCTAATATCCTAATGAATTAGGCATATAATCATTCATGTCTTGAAACACTCTTCGTTAACCTAAATTTAAATCTCCACTAATCATGCCCAAAGCACATTCTCAACTGATTGTAAGTAAGTATTTATCAAAGTCTGGTTGTGTATGTTCATTTGGGAGTTGTCTACCAAATTTGGGATATTCTAATATCCTTATTTAATATTGAAACATTATAAAATATTAATAAATATATTGAATGTATATATAAATTATTTTAATCTCATGAATCCTTGAAGCTCTGTGTTTCATCAATATACTGTCTCAAGACCAAAATAATCTTCTCATGGTTGACTATAAGTGTTGGTTTGGACAAACCCGACTATGTATGGTTTGTGTGATTCTTGTTTAAGTATATTTTAACTTAATGAATTTATTTATTTATTAATCCTTTATAACCCTAAAAATACACATTAAAATCTCAATATTTGAGAATCTTGAGTCATCTAATAGTCCAGCAGATGACTATGTATATGCCTGGGTTTATGTTCAACTAGAATGGTCTATAACTTAGGTATTTTAGGAGTTTATTTAAATAATTAAACCAATTAAGACTCATAACATGTCACTTTTTTATTTACTAAATATTATTTCTGAACACCTTGAATTTATTGTTACATTCATCATCAATGTCCAAAGTACATTCCCTCTCAGCAAGCAGGATTATGTGTATAAATTGGGAGTTTGACTGTACATATGAGTTTCATAGATTTTAAAACCACATCATGATATTTATAAGTGATTTACTCTCATTATGAGGTCTCTTTTCCATTAATTTCCAATCCATATAGTGTGTCAAAACACCTTTCTCAACCTTGTACTTCATTATTCATACATAGTCTTGTAGGTGAATGTGAGCCATTAGCTTATTTACAATTTTTTTGCTTTTAGATACCTTTGGAGACCTTCATTTTTCCACTGATATTTTAAAATTGGACCAACATGATTCAGACTTGGGAAACCTTAACTAAACATTGACAATATGGATTTTTCATGGAGTTGCAGACCTATAGGCTTATAGGTGATGGAGATTGCAACTTGTGTGTTGGAGCTTGAAAAGGGGCTTATATGACTATTATGACTCAAATATCCTTAACTCCATTACACCAACATGATAAAATTAAAAAACAAAATTTCAATCTCCTTTTAAACACATTTTCAAACACTCAAAATACCATGATTATGTAAATACACACAGAAAAAAAGTCTCAAGGAGTGAATGAAGAAGTGACCCTGCTTGTGACTTGTATGGAATAATAAATTTATTATAATACCATGAATTTATTTTAGAGATATTATAATACTATTAAAAACCATTCAATTTCACTTGACTACCTAGAAACTTAGAAACATAAAAACATGACTAGTCACTTGCAAATAATGCACAAAAGAAAAATTGCTTGCCAAAAAGACCTCCACACGTGACACCATGAGGAATGAATGTTTCTAAGGAATATAAATACATTTTATAATATTTTAAAACTATTTTAAAGTATCCATTATTTTAAAATTTGCACTGAAGTTACTCCAAACTTAGCCTATGGGGTTTTAGGACTTTAAAAAGTAGTTTGGGCTCTTAGTGATTGTTCATAAATATAATATAACCAATAAAATTATAAATTAAACAAATTTGAATCCCATAGGGCTCCAAAACAATTTCCAAAATATTATCCCCCAACTCTACCTATATGGCCTATATCATCTACTTGAAATTGGCCTTCACTAGTTTGTGAAGGGGATGATGAGAGAGAAAAGGAAAAATATAAAAATTTTGGAATTAAAACTTCTTATAAAGATATTTTTTTGAATTTTATAATATTAAAGTACATTATAAGGTTTTTTTCACCTACAAGTAACTTCAAGAGTCTGTATAACTCCCTTTAACTCCTCAAACAAGTGTTAAAAATTATTAATCTAAAGTTTTATGAATCCTATTATAGGTTTAATATTTATATAATTGATCCAAGATATTTTTAATTTTTTTAGTATATATTTTTAAGTTATTTAACATTTACACATACAAATTTTATCCAAAATCACATTTATATGCATTTTCAATACCTTAGAACTAGTAAATGGTCTTCAAACTTCATGAAACGTTGTGAAAAGGTATTTAGGACATAAAATAAAATTAATAAACCCATAATATCCTATGAAACATTTTTAAATGCACCATAAATGACCCATTTAACCCTTTTTAACTTAAGAGACCTAAATAGACCAAAACACATAAAAGAGATTTACCTTAATCTTTTCAAATTGACCTTAATAAATTCTAATAATGTATTTTTAACTCAAATAGGACCTCATAAATCACCTAATGTTCAATTTTTTTCCTATAGGGGTCCTATTTTGACCTAGGGGTCAATTGGATAATAAATTGGTGACTCATAGGGGTAACATGCTTACTATGCTGACTAGACCAAGAGCCTTGTCCTTCCATTGGGCTTATGGAGTCAATTACACTTTGAGGCAATAAGATCAAACCTTTACACTTGACCAAAAATACAACTTGATTACTTGGACAACACATAAAATAAAGACACACATAAAAACAAAGAAATGAATACACACACATGTGCTAACAAGTACTTAAGGAACATAACAAGAACTTAATCAAACTAGACTATATACAAACTAACCTAAAACAAATTTTCTCCTCTTAGATAAAAGGAAAAAGTTGCACCATCTTTTTTTCCATGACATGGAGTGCATGAATCAAGTTGCATTTTAAACTTTGGTTTTAATGTCCTCAACTCCTTCATGTTTGCCACTCTCTTTGGCATGATCTCAAATACAATGAGAGAAGTTGCAAACATATCACCTATGAAGGTGAATTATTATTGTGACTCAACCATCTTCTCACCATATCCTTTATCTATAACTTGACCCAATGATGCTTCATCTAAGCATGATTCATTGTCACTAATGGCATCTTAAATGATATCAAATTTCTTATCAATTGTAAGCTCATCAAGCTCCTCAAGAAGCTTTGCATACTCAACCCCATCTTTATCATTATCTTTAACTTGAACATCAGGAAGTGTAGGATTTTAAAAGGCATCAAATTTTATATATATCTCATTTATTATTGTCCATAATTCCTCTTATTCCATGGAAGTAGTAGCAGCTCTATCTCTATTATATTTTTAGATTTAACTTCTTAATCATTCTCATGAATATCAACCAACTTAGTTGATGTGATGTCTTTCTCAAGCACCTCCTCTCTTATGTATTGATCAAACTCCTTATGAATGACTAAAACTTGATATTGATCATCTTTTCCTTCACTCAAGAAGATGAATTTGAGTTTTTCTTCACTAATGGGACTTCCTATAGTAAACTCTTCATCATAGACACTTGAGTCATCTTCTTAATCACCTATAAATTTAGCTTGATCTTCTTTCCTTATCTCCAATAGGATGGGTTCTCCTTCAAGAAGGGATGAGATGGGAGGATGATAAACAAGTTCATGGGCTGGAGAGGGAGTATTAGTTGTGGTGGATGGCTCATGAATGGGCATGGGGATGGAAGGAATACTCTTGCATTTTTTGGATTTGGAAGTAGGAGATTCTTGAAAGAATTCTTGGAGGGAAAGCATGTTCAATTGGGTTATAGACATTTCATTTTCTTCAAAAAGCACCTCACTTTTCTCATAGCCTTCTTGAGGCTCTTCAATATCTACAAATTTATATTTCACCTTCTCAACTAAGGCCTCTTTTTTATGTTGAAAATATTCTTGGATATGCCTCCAAGATGGACAAGATATAAGTTCTTGGGGAGAAGGCAATGGGGATTGAACAAACATAAGGTTTTATTTCTTGACATTAACTTCTCGTTCCTCACTCTCTTCATCTTTATTTCCCCAAGACTTCACTACTTGGTTTCAACTTAGAACTTTAAAGATATTAGGTTCTTTTGAAGATTGGATTGGATCTCTTGGAGGCTTCTTTTTAGTGTAGTGAATGGTTTCATGAGGATAAAGAGAAAAATAAAATTAATATGGAATACAAGAGGGTTCTTGGAGAGGGGAGGGAGAGACATGCATAGGTTAAAATTATTCCACAAGAGTTGGCATAGTATAATTAGGAATCATAGTCCAAAAAGGCCTCCAAGATGATGAGATCTTGCTTTCATGAGGAGGGATAGGTATAGCTCAATGAAGACTACCTCCAAAATTCTACCTCTTAGAAGCTTGGACTTATTATTCAAGAGTCTTAATCATATCTTCTTATTTATATCCTTTTTTATATTCTTATTCATAAGGTTTCTCAACAACATCATGATCATATGGAGAAGGGATATGTTGGCCATAGGGCTTCCATGGCTCATAGGGCTGATAATAATCTTGATAGGGTTGTTGAAGAACATAGTATGGGTTATGACAAGGTTGTTAGGGAGGTGTATAGTAGGAACTCTCATCATATCCAAGCATACAAACTTCATTAGTCAAATGAAACACAATATTTTTATCAAATTATTTTATAATAAGTACCTAGGTTGCTTATAACCAGTTGATTTCATTCAGAATCACCATTGGTATTTGCTTAAATACCTCCAAAGGCTAATAGGAGGAAGAACACACCAAAATTTCTTCCACTTTTTTGGAAATCAAGTCCTACCCATCATTCCATAATTATTATAACCAAATTTTGAACCTTAAGGTAAGGTTGTTCAAACCTCTCCAAATTTGGTTAAACATGGGATTACCCCTAAACCTATGGGTTGTCTATAATAAGGATAAACCTCTAGATTAAAGGGATAGCTCCCTTTGATGAATCACTTAGGCTCAATTTAAATAATATATAACTTTATTTTTTGGAAAAGGGAAGAAATAAAAAACCCAACTATAGTGGTGATGCACCAAACTTTGTTGACCACTACCACACATTACACAATACACTAAGACCTATAAGATAACATGAAGATACACACATCATATGATGAACCTATTTCATAAATGTTTTTTATAAGGATAAGGCATTTTAAGGATAAGAGATAATAATAATTCCACTAAAAACCCACAATAGACCCCTGATGACACTAACTATAACCTGCAATAGATAAATAACCACATGAGGTAAGATAAATAGTACACAAACAAGGTGATATACATATACACTTAATAAAATCAACCATTTATAGATTTATCACTGAATGTAGTGATAAAAATAGGTAAATATTAGCTAATTTATTTATTATAGGTAGAACAAATGAGCAGGGATTTTCCATACCCAGGTGGAGATATATTTCAAAGCCAAAGTGGCTAAATATATAACACAAATGTGAGAGAAGAGAAGTGTGTAAGAGAGAGAAGGTAGAAAAGTGTCATGTAAGTTAAATAATAATAGGAATTATGGAAAGACTTAAATATATCTAAGATTCCATGTTTTTCTCCTATTTATATGCTTGAGCTCTCCAAGTGGTGTGGGAGGTTGAAATGCATGCTTGACACCTTGACTAGCTTATTGAAATTATCCTTATTATTAACATGTTGAAGTACATGCAGCCTTATTAGTGATTAGATAAGTTTTTTATACATATTTAATCTTAAATTGACACCTCTCAATTGACTCTAATATTTTCTCTTTGACACATCACCTCTTTCTCTTGCAAGGTGTTTAGAAGGCTCTTCATCTCCTTATGCCTATTTTGCACCCAAGTGTCAAAACTTCGTTTCAACTACTCTAGATCATCCAAACCTAATGGATGGCCTATTGACATAATATTTCACCTAAAAAAATCCACTTTTAGGCCTAAAAATACAAGTTTTTCTCTACCAAAATATCTAATTAGGTCTTATTCCTTATATCTTTTTTTCTTGTAAATCTCCTTGTGTGGGAGATGTATAGATTATATTAACAATATAAATAAATATATGTCCTTAAAATTACATAACAAATTTCATGGGATGAATCCAAGTATAATTCTAATTTTTATGCCTATTTATTCTGCCAATTAGGCCTCCAGGCCTAGAAAGTGTATTTTAGCTCTAAACTCCTCCTACACTTGTGAAAACTATGGAAAGTGTGTGATCTAATTTACCCATTCCAATACCAACCTCCATGTATGTTAGGTTTTATTCTCTTAATAATGTTTCTTAGGTGCTAAATTGTATCCCCAACTAGCTTATGCACTGGCCTTTTATGCAAGTTTAAGGTCTTGCACACTCACGTGAAGCACGCAGCAAGAGACCGGTTCCTATGGGTTATGTTGATCAGTAACACACTAATAATATAATTGAATTTATTCATATATTTTATTATAAATTACATATAAAAATAAATGCATGATTTTATACCTTGACTCATTAATCATAATAGCTAAGAACACAAAGACAAATACCATAAAGTACAAAGGGTTGTCTACATAAACTCATATAATGCATGTCCTAAACGTCTCATAATGAATGTTAAGATGTGGATTATTCAATACAAACTCATTTTTAATGCTTAAATATCTATTATCTAAAACAAAACACCTAAACTGAGTGTAATATTCATAAGTCTATATTATATAGTCACTATATGCTATCCATCATCAATCATCTTACATGATTCCACATAAGGAGTTTTTCCCTAACCAAGTAGTTACATAATAAATGATATATAGGTGATTGTAAAATGATATCTTAATAGACTTAGATTCATAATAGTATTTCAATTATTCTCTCCTAAGGACCTAGGCCTTTGTACCCCCTGTATTCTTGTTTGATGCTAGATTCTTGCTGCCAAATGTCCTCATTTTCATAAGATGATGAAAAATCCATGAGGATTAAAGTCTAGATGGTCCTTGAGAATCATTCCTCAACCATCACCCACTTCCCTTATGCTCCCTAAGTCTTTCATTATTATTTTGAGTCTTATATTCTTAGGTTATTCATAGTTATGTTCTATCTTTGGTTGGGTCTTATCATATGAATAACTTCTATATGTTTGTCCTCTCATGCCTCACTAGTTCCACACCATGATCTTCTTGTGCGATGCTAGTTTTGTGCCATGGTCTTCCTACACTATGTTCTTATTGCATTGTGTCAGTTCTATGCCAAAAGTTCAAAACATTTAGTCAAAATTTGGGCTCCAACATTACCCCACACTATGCATTTAGTCCATCCTAGACTAAGTCTTGGTCTCGGCCTTAGCTAAAAACTTAGGCCTAGTTTATTCAATCTACTGATTGATATTGTCCTAATGTGATAACATTCCAAGTAGCTTGGATGTTAGCTTTTCTATGGTTACCTTTAACTTCTTCATCTCCTCATGTTGTTTAAGACATTTTTTGGCTTTATTAACCAAATGTTTGAGGGATATACTAGCATCCCTCTAAACCTCTTCAAGTGTAGCGATCTCAAAAACAACCTATCCTTAGAGAGCTATAAAACTAGAATTAAGTTATTTTTTATACACATTTATTATTTCCTCCATAGATTCAACATATTTAAATGCCCTTATGTGCATAGTATGATCTTTTATTAGGAGGGTAGCATCCACCAACTACTACCATTGAGACTCCTTATCATTAAGTGGAGCCTCCAAAATTTTATTAGGTCATGCTAATTTTTCAAAAATCCTATCCAAGATGGGGACCACTTCCCCAACTCTTTTAAGGGTGCACTTGTAGACTTATACAGCCTTGATAAGCTACTCAACCTCCCATAATGATTTGTTTCTCAATATGGGTTATTCCTTGTAGCTTATCAATAAGAGATTTACAAGGGTCTCCAATTTATCCATAACTTCTCCATTTAGAGGTACTCCATCTACTAATGTTGATTCTTTTCCCAAAATGAATTTACACAAATTTAAAGTTTTTACTTTGGAATCTGTGGCTTCTTTTGTTTATTGGTTTAGCATGGCCACTTCTTCAAGTTCCTTTTGAGTGGAAACTTCTTTCTCATACATTTTTGCTACTTGTCCATGTTTCTTTTCTGCATCACACACATTAGAATCTAAAAGTATATTTTGTCACACAACTTAAAAGTCCATTTTCAAAAATGTGGTGTTAGCTTACAGAGGAGATATCTTCTAGGGATCAACCCAAAGTGGATTTGGTAGAATTGGTGCTTGATAATCTAACATGAGGTTGTTTGGAGGGATCTCAAAATGGTATTTTTCATTATACATGTCCATAAGGAAGGAAACTTGTTATCTTGTATCGATGGTTGCATCTTATAGAAGGAAATACAACCAAAAATAGAGCATCTTATCTAGGATTCCTATTTGATATTGAGCATGCAAGTTATTAGATGCATTAATCAAAGGTGGTTGAAATTTAGAAATGGTAGGCTCCTTTCCTTTATTGGGATCACACTCAAGGATTTTGACCTCCATATCTATATCCAAAGTAGTGTTATCGATGTCTATTATACTTATCTTTTGAGTATCAAAACCATCCCCATCTTTTCTAAATAGACCCCCAATGTCCAATTATACCTCATCAAAGGTGGTCTCCTCCTATGGCATCAAAGAGGGTGTCTTTTTAGATTTAGATTCCTTCATTTCTTCTTTATGGCCTTTAGATTCTCATTACACTGGTTTTGTAAGGGGTAATGGTGATGACCCCTTAGGTTCTTTCTCTGGTGTACTTTACAAGATAGCCTCTGATGGTGAAACTTTTAGTGGTGATTCCCTTAGTGGAGAAGCTTTAGGAGGTGAAGTTGTAAGTGGAGAAGCCTATGGAGATGAAGTTCTAGGTGGGGAATCTCATTGACGTGAAGCTTGTGGAGATGAAACCCTTGGTGGAGAAACTCTTTATGGTGGTGCCTAGAAAATCCTTTACTAATTTATAGGTTTTGGCCATGAACTTGTGTTGACATCATGCCTAGCCCACTTCTTCTTCTCAAGATGTGCTAGAGGTTGAATTTTTTCCCTTGCATGTTGTGCACCTTTTGAATATTTCTTCTTGGGCCACAGCATGTAAAATAGATTATACTCAATTTCACCAACCATGGTTTGCTTCATGTAATATCCCCTTTCAGTAGGGAATATCTAAACACAAATAGCTTTGAACAAGATATAATTTTTGCAAGATAATTTCAAATAAATATGAATAAATCACAATATAATATCTCAATAGCAAATCAAATATCTCATCACTTGTTCTTCTATATGATTACACAATTGAGTCTCTGTCATACAAATAAAAGAATATTAAAATCTGGTCTTAAAACCCTAGGCTTTTGCTAATCTGGCAATGAAACCTAAATTCTGGAAGGTCTCAGCATTTCTGTGTCGAACACACAGTCACCGGCGTTGGTCGATATACTACCGACGTCGGTCTCTGTAGTTCCTTCTCTACCGATGTCGGTCTTCAGTCAGCCTATGTCGATCACTGGGAGATCTCTGTCTATCGAGGTCAGTGCCTAAGTGGAACTGTACAGACCTGTACGGACTTAGTACGGCCGCTAACCTATCTATTTTCAACCCCTGGTAGCTGAACAACCTGATCTCAAGATATATGATTCTAATACAGAAGATCTATATCTATATAACTTATTGAATCAAAAACCTAATAAAATAAATACCTAGAATACTGTGATAACTTCTGTGTGAAGTTATCTCTCAAATCTATACCTCTGTGATAACTTTTGTATGAAACTATCTCTCAATTTGGCAATAAATCAACTGATATCTCACAGCCTCTAAATTGCACACAATGAAGAGTTGACGTTCTCATCTATAATGGAATCTTGGAACCCTTGGCTCAGTCTTCACAGAAGAATTCTTCAAAATCAATAATCAATAATCAATGCATAATCAATAATGGCCTCCATGAGAAACCCTTATACCCTCAAAAGATATGCTTGCCCTAATTAGGGTTTTATTAAATTAGAATTAGGGTTTCTAATTTAAAATCAGACCAAATAATTAAGATTTGATTAAATCAATCAAATGTTAATATCTCCCTCAATACATGTCCAATCGAGCCCAAACGAAAGCCAACTCAAAAAATTCTGCTAAACGAAGCCACGCCAATCTCCATCAAGACCCTCTAACCATCCTATCAGCCTATAAGGGTCACATAATAAGATAACCATGAACTCAGAACATGTCAAGTAAAAAGTGGACATGACAATCTGCCCCTCCTAAAATTGCTTGCCCTCAAGCAATCACTACATGATACACCCATCAATCCACCTGGATCCCAAATGTAGTCATGATCTGCCCTGCCATCAATCAATGCAAACTCCATGCCATGTCCATCCCTAGTACTAATATAAGCACCCCCACATCCCATCCATAAATGAAAATCAGCAAGCAACTCAAGCAAACTTTGTACCTGAATAATATCTAAATCTGGATTGTGAAGGCTAGAAAGAGTCATATCAACCTGTGATAATTCTTGAACTGCACTCACCTCAAGACCAAACTCATCCTCATATCTCCCCTGTGTTGGTGCCAATGTGCACTCGTCATCACACTCTATCATGTCATGTGGTATAGGCATCTCCATCTGATGAAAAAACATATATTTGAAACTACTGCCCCGTATTGCCTTAAGAATATGTGTCTTCCCATCAACATCAAAGAGAACCTCCATGTCCTTGAGATGAAGAGTAACTTCCTCAAATGAATGAAGCCACTTCATACCCATGACTAAGTCTATGTCTCCCATGTCTACCACATAATAATCAGCCTTGAACTCATAGTTGTTTAAGTGCAATGGGAGGTCTCTAATCATACGCTCACACCTAAGAGTGTGACCATTGGCTACCTTAACTTTAATGCCCTCAAAATCTTCAGTAGTGAGTCCACGCTTCTCCACAAATCTAGCATCTATGAAATTATGTGTGGCTCCTATATCAAGAAGGGTGATGACCTTTTGCCCTGCTAAAACTCCATAGAGTCTAAATGACTCATCCAACTAAATGCTGGATAGGCATGCCTCCTGTATGTGAAGCTCTAATTCTATCTCTACCTTAGGCCCTGATGCCTCTGCCTCTGCCCCCTCAAAACTATTCTACTATTCAGAATCCTCTGAATCTGAATCCTCATAATATGCCCACATCACATGATTCGCCTTGCCCTTAGGCCTCAAAGGACAATCGTGATGAATATCATATGGACCTTTGCAATAGAAGCAAAGCTTCTTCCTGCGTAGATCATTAAGCACCTCACGATCCAAAGGTGGTGCTACTGGATTGGCCTTTGAATCATTCTTTACACCTGATTTATCTATGTTAAAATCTGGTATCTCTGTATCTACGTTGGAGCACTTATGGTCTCTAGATGAAGAAGTACCTTTGGAGTTAAATTTATGGGATGGGGCTACCATCTCCATACTACACGCCTTCTTCATAGCTACCTATAATGAAGGAGGATCAAAGGATTTGATCTAACCCCTCAATGGCTCTATCAATCCTTCTATGAAGAGAACTACCAATCTATGCTTGGAAATATTCGGCACCATGACTGCCAATCTCTGAAACTCCCCAATGAAGGACTCCAAGTTACCTATTTGTCTCAACTATGCCAGATCTCAAAAGTAAACCTCAGGATCCTTCCTATCAAACCACTCAACCAATCTATCCATAAAGTCCTGGTACTCTGTCACCTAGTTATGCTGAAGTGTTACCATACCATGGTACCACCAATCATGTGCTACTCCATCCAAGTGCAAAGTGGCATATTTGATGGCCTCTATCTTTGACATTGGTCTCAATGCCAAAAAGGTGTCAAGCTTATGAACCCAAGCTTGAGCTGTCATCTTGCCACTGCCATCAAAAGTAGTCAAAGAAAGCTTACCAATAGCTTTCTTCAGCTCACTGAATTAAACTCTAGGCCTCCGGTCCTGTCTAACTAATCTGTAGTGCTCTCTCCTCAGAGTAACAAAATGATCAAAGGACATCTTCTCCTGAACATTAGGATCTAATAATTTCCACTCATCAGTTGCAGCCATGAGGGTATCTGTAAATAAGAAATAACCTGCCACCTCTTCTGCTGGAGCCTCTGGTTCATCCTTTACAAATGTAGGCCATGTAGGTCTATCAGCGGTCTTAGAATGGGTCTGCTAGGGTCTCTAATTAATAGTATCACTCCTATTATCTCCTTGTTCCCCATTCTGTCTATCAAGGGCGTTCATCCCCCTTATCATAGTCATGAGTGCTTGTAGTGTCTGATTCATCTGTTGTTGGCTTGTCATCATAGCATGATGAAATTCTCTGGTGTCCTGATCAGCATCATACCTATGGCCCCTGGGTGGGCTACCCTCACGTCTATCACTCATGATAATCTGCTGATGTTCTAATAGCTGGGTACCTTCAAGCAAGGCTCTACTGCGTGTGTTATACCTGTGTGGTCCCAACTCTTGTGGCTGCATAAGATTGTCGCACCCTCAGGATGGCAGGATTTAGCTCTAATACCACTGTAATATCCCCTTTCAGTAGGGAATATCTAAACACAAATAGCTCTGAACAAGTTATAATTTTTGCAAGATAATTTCAAATAAATATGAATAAATCACAATATAATCTCTCAATAGCAAATCAAAGATCTCATCACTTGTTCTTCTATACGATTACACAATTGAGTCTCTATCATACAAATAAAAGAATATTAAAATTTGGTCTTAAAACCCTAGGCTTTTGCTAATCTGGCAATGAAACCTGAATTCTAGAAGGTCTCAACCTTTCTGTGTCGAACACACAGTCGCCAGCATCGATCGATATATTGTCGACGTCGTTCTATGTAGTTCCTTCTCTACCGATGTCGGTCTTCAGTTGGCCGATGTCGGTCATTGGGAGATCTCTATTTGCCAAGGTCAGTGCCTGAGTAGAACTGTACGGACCTGTATAGACTTATTACGACCACCAACCTGTTTGTTTTTAACCCCTGGTAGCTGAATAACCTGATCTCAAGATATACGATTCTAATACAGAAGATCTATATCTGTATAACTTATTGAATCAAAAACCTAATAAAATAAATACCTAGAATACTATGATAACTTCTGTGTGAAGTTATCTCTCAAATCTATACCTCTATGATAACTTTTGTATGAAACTATCTCTCAATTTGACAATAAATCAACTGATATCTCACAGCGTCTAAATTGCACACAATGAAGAGTTGACGTTCTCCACTGCAATGGAATCTTGGAACCCTTGGCTCAGTCTTCACAGAAGAATTCTTCAAAATCAATAATCAATAATCAATGCATAATCAATAATGGCCTCCATGAGAAACCCTTATACCCTCAAAAGATATGCTTGCCCTAATTAGGGTTTTCTTAAATTAGAATTAGGGTTTCTAATTTAAAATTAGACTAAATAATTAATATTTGATTAAATCAATCAAATATTAATATCTCCCTCAATACATGTCCAATTGAGCCCAAACGAAAGCCAACTCGAAAAATTATGCTAAACGAAGCCACGCCAATCTCCATCAAGACCCTCTAACCATCCTATCAGCCTACGAGGGTCACATAATAGGCTAACCATGAACTCAAAACATGTCAACTAAAAATGGGACATGACACTTCACCTTAATGTCAATCCTATCCATATCATGCTTCTCCCTACATGTCTTCTTATTAGGATATACATACATCTTCCAAAGAGTGTGAATCTCTAAGTCAATTCTAACTACTTCCAAGGTAAGAGGTTATACATCAAAAATGTAATTCAATGAATTGAAAAAGTATCACATTCTAAAAGCATAAGGCAACTTTAACCATGTTAAGAGTTCTCTAGAGGGGGTCATATTGATATGGGCTAGAGAGAAATGTCATTTTAATATAAATTGGGATTTCTCACCAAATTAGATGGGCAAGTCTTTAGGAATGCACCATTCATTCCTAAAGTCCTCCTTCATTCCATCATACCATGACTTCATCTTTTTTTAATATTTTGGGGTGATATGATCGAGGCACATGAATGCCTTGTAGTGCTTGATAGGGGAATTTTTTTCTAGTAGGTATTCCCACTTCAACTCACTAGAGGTATAGTTTGGTACATTGATCATACATTGATCTCATCAAATACCACTAACAATAGAAATACCACCCATGGTAACCTATGGCCTAGTATCTGATGGGTTTTCTTAGCATCCTCTATGATTTTTTGGGCAAAATACATTACCCAATTATACTTTAGGCCCTCAGTCACCTAGTGGGAAATGTAGAGGTGATCCATATCCACCTATTTCCATTGATTAGTGCCATCGATCTTGGTCATGATGATGCACATGGCTACATAGAGAGTAGGATATTACAAGTTTGTGATATGCATGGCACAGCCCTACTTCTGGTACATGAGCATCATTGTTATTTTCTCTATTTTTTCTAGATATTCCAATTCAAACTCCATGTTCATGCTATATTATTGTAGTCCTGATACCTTACTTATTCTCTCAATGAGGCATAATCTACATGTTGTGCCTAGAAAATTAGATATAGTCCTCATGGATGTCCAAAAGTAGAGATTTTACTGCTTCCACCAATTTTCTAAAGTATGGAAGGTTGAAAAAATAAATTATCCTTGCAGAGTCTAATGCATTGAAAATTTTAAGGTCATAAACCATTTAATTTTTGGTGTTTTGGTGCTCAACTCGGTAGTCATTTTGTAATTCAACCTCATTCCTTGGTTGATGATGGTTGTAATCAAATATGGTACATGAGGGTATTTTTAACACCCAATTTTCCATGCACAACACTATTTTTGGGTATTACATCTCTTTTATCATCAATGGTGGGGGTAGAGATGCTTGTGCCTTATTTTTTGGCATGCCATCTTAGAGTCTCCACCTTCTATGCATTATCCTTGTTCTATAAGTGTTTCTTTTTTGATTATCACTACTTCCCCCAAAGAAGTGGTACTTCCTCTTCTAGAATGGTTAGTAATGGATCACTTCTGAAGGCCTTCTTCTTAGGTAACATCACCCTCCACAGACCCTGAAGGTTGAGGCACATCCATCCCATGTTCCCAAAGGATTATGTGTTTGTGGTGTAGATGACCCAACTTTTCCTACTTCATTGCTCTTCAATGGTAGATATATACCTCTGCAACCTATAACTACCAATTATCTCTATTGTAAGTCATGTTTTAGGGTTAGCTTATGCTTGATTACTTAGTTCATATCCTTTTCAATAGTTGTTCATAGGATTTTGATGTTCTACAATTGTACTTGCTCTATAATCACCTAGACTTAGTTCACTCTTTAGCTCTATAAAACTTAATTGAAAGTAAAGGTAAAGGTTGAAATGATATCTTAAGTCTTTTTTGTAAACACCAAAAATCTACACACCATGATTTTGAATATCAAAACACCCCTAAACCACCTTAGGACCCCTTAGGACCAATTTGACCCTTTGACCCCTAATTAAGCCTAACCATGGTTAGTTTAACCAACTCACTTAAACTACCTTTTTACCCACTTTATATTTGGACCCTCGACCATCGATGGTCAAGATGAACATTGATGGTCACCCTGACTATCAATAGTTAGGGTTCACCATCCTCATCATCTACATGCAAACACTCGCCTTGCTCTTCTAAAAATAACTCATCTAAATCCATGTGTGATTTATTACATGTATAGGTTAAAATTATAAATCCTAATTAATGTCTTGTTGTACCTTTCCTTCTTTGCCTATAAGAAGAGAGGAGTAGGGAGGTGAAGATTATCTATAATTATTGTTAAAAGCTTATGCATCTAGATTTTCATTTTTATAATTCAATTGTCATCAATGATCCAATGATCTAGCCATCATATCAAAGATCCAACTTTCCACCACCACTCTGCCAAAGCATCAAGTATTATTACTCTATCAGAATCACTCTAGAATCCACCAATAGGCCAACCACCTCAACCCTTCACCAAATCGACCTCTAATAAGATAATTATTTATTTTTTGATATTCATTTTCTTTGTTTCCATTTTTTAATTATCTCAACACCAACCCATCTCTTAGAATCCAACTTTGTGATCCCATCAATCTGACATTTATTACCAATAGCTAACACATAATAACTACTAAAAGTTATCTCAATTGTCGATGGTATGTCTAACCATCAGCAATCACCTTAACCATTGATAGTCATCTCAACCAATGATGGTCACTATGGCAAAAAATAATATCAAGTTACTTTCACCCTCTAACCCTCAACCAAATCTAATTTTTTTGTCCCTACCCCTACCTAATTTTTTGAAGCACACTTAACCCATTTAGCATGAGTGTTGACTTACTCATTTCTTCTCTCTATTTGAGTGGTGAGACTATTTTTTCTCTCTCCCTTACCTTAGATGGTTTTAACCTACCAGCAGTGAAAGAATCTAGCAGAGCAAAACCCATCACCAAGCCAATCAGACTCTTTTACCTCCTCACCCATGGACTATGTCTCTGAACCAATAGACTCTCTTTACCTCTTAGGAAGTCCTTCTTTCCCTTGATAATTTCTCCAAGGAGATATGGACTTTGCCACATTCTTAGATAATAACCCTACAGACCCACCTTATGGCATGCCTTCCCACCTCATGGGAAACACTTCTATTGCCATGATCACCACCCAACCATTATCTACCCAAGCCTCTTCATCCACCAACAATACCTTTGATACTATTGTGGAAAACCAACTTTCCAAACCTAAAAACACCCTTATACCTTCCACCCCCACCAACAACTCCTCTACCTTAGGAGCAACCCAACCACTATCCAACTATACTCCCCCCACCATGGGAGTACCTACCACTAGCATTGCCAACCTTCCATCAGTTACCTCTAAACCAATAACCACTACCCTACTTCAAAATCTCATGCTACCTATACCTTCTACCTTACCACTAATTACCACAAGGGTTACCACCCTTCCTTTGATCACTAAACTAACCATCACTCCTACCTAACAGGTGCCCATTACACCAAACCTAGGTTACATCCCTCACCAAAAAAAACATGTACATCTACCTAATACCCAACCACCTACATCTACCTACCCCTATATAGCTCCCACCTAACCCCCAATATCCACATACTAATATATGGCAACTTTTTAACCTCCAACTAATTATCAGTATGTTACCTAACCACCACAATAGTATGCACCTTACAAACTTTTAGGTACACAACCCCAAGCAGACCTCATGAAGATACTCATGGAAAAGATGACTACCCTAGATTCATCTATTTTTGGAGCTCACAACATCTTATCATATGATCAAATCTGTAATGAACAAATTCACCCATTTATCCCTATTATACCATATCCTCCTTAGTGGGAAATTCCCAAGTTCTCTAACTTCCAAAGTAATTAGCATCCCCAATAGCACCTCAATGCATTTATGCATGCATGTTATCTGATAACCTATGATGGTACCCTCCTTTGTACCTTCCTTATGTCCCTATCTAGTCTAGCCTTAGACTAGTATAGTGCCATAACCAAAAATTCTTTGTTTTCCTTCACCCAGCTAGCCCAAACCTTCTTGGATCACTTTATGATAAATATCTCTAAGAAGGCTTCCATCACTGACCTTTACTCTATCTGGTAATTTAATGATGAATCTATTACCAATTTTATATCTCATTAGAGGATCCTGATCAATATAATTTCCTTCTCCTTTCCCTAACGCAAATTGATAGAACTTTTTGCTCTAGCATGTGCCAAGCACATCTCTTCTACACTACATATCCAAAGCTTTAGAACTTTTAATTAGGATTTTACTATGGCATGTAATTTATAAAATATAGCCATTGATGAAGGAAAGATAAAATTGAAAAACAAGAACTCTACCTATAAAGCCAATGAGGCATCTTCCTCTAAACTTGGTAACCAAACCAACACCAAGACTAAAATCAAGGGAATTTTGAATGTGGTTGTCCCTAAATTTGCTTCTCCACCATCTATCTACCAACCAAATTCCTCTATCTCTTCAAATCAAAATAGGAAAAACCAAAACCAGAACACCTAAAAGCAATTTACTCCACTTAGACAATCTTATGCTTCAATCCTAGAGAAGTTATTGAAGGTCAACATCATATATCTTCCTCTTATCAAACCACATAATCAATTTGGCTCTTCTCATCTTGCACCTAGTTGGTATAATGAGAATGATCTATGCACTTTCCATTGAGTATTTGGGCATGATGTTAGTAGGTGTAATACCTTCAAAAGCATTATCAAATCTCTTATTGATAAAGGGGAGCTTGTGTTAGATAACCCTAATGTACCTAAAAACCAAGCCATTAATATATTTAGGTAACCTTTCCCTAATCATACACCTACTAAAAATGAGAGCAACAAGCTTGAGTTTTCTCATTGCCCATACTATCAATATGGTTCTTAACATGCTCATTACTAAAGAACCTACTACCCAATCTATATATTTTTCACCCTCTCCACCTACTAAGCTAGTGGAGTTACCTTCTCTTCCTTTAGAGACCCAAACTAATAAATTACCCCTTTCTCCTCCTTTACTTATTTAGGTACTAGAGCTATCAACCCCTCCTTCCACTAGCATACTAGAACAAACACCCATTTTACCTTCTCCCTCAACCACTAAGTAATTTACTTCCCCTTTAGAGATCATTCTCAAAGAGGAAGCCCCCATGTCTACACCTCCCATAGAGGATTCACCCATTCAAACCTTGCATCCTTTTATTAAGGAAAAGGATGAGGTTACCATCCCTTTGCCTCAACCTATGGGCTTATATTTAAAGTCCACTATCTAGGGAATAAAACCAACCTACAAACCATTCTTTAGGTTAATGCAAAAATTGGAATTTGTCTCCAACCCTAACATGGATTGAGCCACATTTTGGTATAAATTAGGGCTACCTTATATCACCAAGTAGGAACTTTCAGCCACACCTTTATAAAACCAACCCACCACTCCTATTATTCAAACCCTTATCTTACCAACCAAACTGATAAAAACCTCTACCAACCTAACAATTCCTCAACCATCCAAGGCACCTAAACCCTAAATAACCAAATCACCTTCTCAAATAAAACTAACCAAACCAACCAAAAACCTTGGCACCTTCTCTACATAGAGCCTTAATCATCTATTTGTGAAAGTGGAGCTTACCTCACCAAACCCAACAACCAACCACAAAACCAAATTGACCAAGGAAGTAAAGCTATCAAAATTCCAAAGGGCCAAAATCCTACCTCCCTTAACCTTGACCTCTATCATAGGGCCTCATCCCTCCACTTTGATTAGGAATTTAGTTGTTTTAACCAAAACCCAACGACCACTATTGGTTACACTAGCATACTTACTTTTAGACACACCTATATTCACCAAGCCATCAAATACCAAACTACCTACCTTAAAAACCTCTTACCTCTAACCTATCAACCTCCACCTTACCAAAACCCAAACCATCAACTAAGATCACTACCTTACCCAAACATTTTATGACTAAGCCCACTCCAAAATAGACTTCCATCTTACCAACCAAGACCAAAACCTCTAAACCCTCTCCACCTTTAGTTGAATCCTACTTGACTATTTTCCAAAGGTTATTTCAAGTTTATTTCTTGACCTTACCCCCTATCAAGACCTTTGACCCTTTTAATTCAAAACCCATATCATATAACAACTACAAAGTGTGTTCCTATTATAAGACACTAGGCCATGACACAGATAACTATAAAGCTCTCCAAACCATTATCCATCAGCTTTATGATGAGGATGGTCTATTACTAGAAGAACATCCCATGAGCCCATTACCAATCCAACAAATAATTATAACCACTATCTAAAACCTAACTATTCCCCCACACTCACCTTAGAGTGGCAAGGAACCAAACAACTCTCCTACCCCAATTCCTCCCTCTATCGATACCATCTACGTGGTCATGAGATCACAACAAAAATATAATGGGAAGGCCAAAGAGTCTATCCCATAGACATACCCATCTTATACCTCCAAACTAAACCCTACCCAAACATCTTCACCTTCATCCAAACCTAAGTTATCTATCTTAGGTGCCTCCCAATCCAACCCCTATGAATATATCAAGAGAGTGGTACTTAAATAGCTTCACTATACCTTGATGAAGATGAGCTTCCATGAGTTGATTAATACTTCACCTCATCATCACTAAGCAATGATCAAGGCATTGTAGTCAGTATAGGTCCAACCTAAAGACCCTCAACCTCTAACAACCTTTATTGGTGCTCTCCAAATTTCCAACCTTATCACCTTCAAGGATTTAGAAATAAATTCTATCCATCCTGATGACCCAGATCCCCCTCTCTTTATTACTACTTACATTAACTAAACATGCATCAAATGGGTTATGATTTATGGGGGAGCTAATATTAATATCATCTCCTCCTATGTTTATAACCAACTTAACCTACCAGATAATGCCATGTCTAAAACCTTGATCATCCTCTGATCCTTGAATGACACCATGACCACTACCTTGGTAACTATTGTCCTTCATATCCATGTAGGACCTCACATGCTCCCTAAAATCTTGTATGTATTAGAATCTAAATTCTAATATAATATTTTACTAGGCCAACCTTAGATTCACTCCATGGGTTGTGTACCCTTTACTCTTCACCATTACATCAAATTTGATCATGAAGGTCAAGTCATCACCATCCAAGCTGACCCAAGTCCCTTATCAACATGTAACATGACTTATCAACCCAATGACATCCTATTACCTCTATTTAGCACACCCTCATCAACCAAAAACAATCCTTTAGCCATGAAAAAGGAAGCCATACCTTCTTCTACCAAGGAGGCATCAACTAGACCACCCATCACCCTTGATCATATCCCCACCTTAGACCACTTAGAATCCACATTCTAACATCTTTCACTAGGGGAATATCGCCTCCTCACCATTGATTCTTTCCCTACTCCCCAAGAGTATGGGAAACTTGACCACTAACCTTGATATGATCCCAATGTTAGAGGCATTATTCCCTTTGGACCTTAACACTATCAAATCCATTTCATCTATGGGGGACTTGACAAACCACTCAACACTCCTACTACCTCTTCTTCACCTCGACCATTCACCTCTGGCTTTTCCTATCTAGACAAGCTAAGTTTTGCCAAGACATACCTCCACATGTGTTCTTAGAAAGGATTTGGTATTAGATGATATGAGCATGGCCCATATGAGTTTATTTCTATTAAGACTATAAATACTCATGAAAAACATGGCCTTAGTTTCATTTTACCCACCAACAAGCAAACCAAACCACCTGTCATCACCATTATTGAGGAAGACACCCTTCCTCACTAACCTCTCCTCCACCTGCATGTGAGGATGATGACATCATCCCACTTGAATTTTTTTGTCAACATGATCATCCTTGGACCCCTAACTTATCAAAAGTAGGGGAAAATTTTAATCATCCCATTGACCCATCCTAAGATGATAAGAGATGACTCTCCTATGATTAACATTATTCAATGCCAAGATGATGATTCCATTCTCACCCACTTTAGTGCCCTAGATTTTTCCATCCATAAATCCCTTGCTCCTAAGAATTTGAACATGTTGAGTGAATCCACCATGGATATCAACTTTGGCACTCTAGACAACCCCCACATTATCAATATTAACCAATCATTAAATGTCAAGGAACTTTGGGACATCCCCTCTTTCTTCCAAGACTGTGGCATAGAATTTATTTGGTCTTATAGTGACATGGCTAGAATTTATCCCACTATTTATACCCATGACATAGTCACCAATTGTGATGCCAAACTTTTCAAACAAAAACTTTCATGCATGCACCCTTGCATAGCCCTTCTCATCAAAGAAGATCTTTAGCATCTTTTATCTGTCAACTTCATTCAACCCATTGACTATCCCCAATGGGTCTCAAATGTCACACTTGACACCAAAGACATAGGGGGACTATGCATTTATGTGGACTTTCATGACCTCAACATTTCTTATCCTAAATATGGCTTCCCTCTACCAAGCATCAACCAACTAGTTGATCTTACATCTAGCCATGAGATGTTATCTCTCATGGATGGATTCTTGGGTTACAATCAGATCCTAATTACCCTAAAACATTAGTACAAGACCACCTTTACCACCCCATGGGAGACCTTCTACAATAGAGTCATACCTTTTGGACTGAAAAATATTAGTACAACCTACCAACGTATTATGAATTACATCTTCTATGACCTTATCCACAAGATTGTTAAAGATTATATAGATGACCTTCTCAAAAAATCCAAACTCCAAAAAGATCAATTATCCATTCTCAAAATCATTTTTGAGCTACTTATCCATTACTATGTCTTCCTTAATCCCAAGAAGTGCATTTTTGGGGTATTTTTAGGAAAGTTTCTTGGTTTTATTATCTCCTTTAAGGAATAAAGGTTGATTCAGCCAAAATCAAAGCCATCCTTGACATGCTTCCTCCAATAAAACTCAATCAACTCTATAGTTTATATGGGAATCTCTAATCCATCCATCACTTTCTCTCCAAACTTTTGGACCAATTCCAACCCTTCCATCATCTTCTGAATAAGGATGTATCTTTCAAGTGGAATAGTGACTACCAAAAGGCCTTTAATTTACTCCAGAAAGTACCTTTTGTCTCCACTTATCTTCACCCCTCCCAAGGATAACCAACCTTTCTACCTTTATATCTCCACCACTAAACACTCCCTAGGGGTAATGATTACTCATTGGGATGAACAACATAGAGAGCAAGTCATCTACTATATTAGTCACACACTTGTAGAGTACAGGACTTGGTATACCCACACAAAGAAACTTTACTTAGATTTAGTCTTCATGGCCACCAAACTTTTCCACTAATTTCTTAACCACAAAACCTATTATAACCAATACTAACCCACTCAATTATATGCACTCCAAACCATAAAAATATCAATGTATGTCCAAGTGGCTCATGCTTTTATCAGAGTTTGACCTTGAGTTCATTCAATAAAAATCAATTAAGGGGCAAGTCATCACCAACCAATTGGATAAAGCACCATTAGTAGACAATCAACATCCTCTTCTTGAGTTCCTTAATGAGTGCATAGTGACCCTCTCTCAATCAAACTTCACCTATCAAGTCACCATGTTCTTTGATGGATTAAAATGTTAACATGGTGGGGGAGATAGTATCATCCTTATTCTCTTTTATGTTAAACCTCTTCCTTTTTCCTTTAAGATTGATTTTAAATATACCAATAATATGGCTGAGTATAAAGCCCTAGTGATAGGCCTTCAGACTGCCTTAGCCTTGGGAGTCAAAATAATCAACATCTTTGGTGACTCCCAATTTATGGTCAATCAAATCAATGGCTCTTACCAATTTAAGAATAATGTTTTGCAATAATACAAACAACTAGTAGATAAGCTCTTAGCATCATTTGAATACTATCACATCAAGTCAACCCCTTGGTCTACTAATAAGTTTATCGATACCATGGCTTACCTCACCTCTTAGATCCCATTTACACCCTCTAACTCTAATCTATCTATCATTATCCATAGACTTACCCAGCCTTCTTATGTCAAACCATATTCTCCCACTATTTTTAATGTGAAAGAGACCCAACCTGACCTTTGGTATCAATAGACCTTCAACTATCTCAACCTTGCCATCAATCCTTCTAGGCTTTCCAAGAATGCTCAAAGAGTGTTTATCTAGGGTACCTCATATTATACCATTATGGGGGTAATTATTTATAAGCATGGCTTTGATGGTCTCCTCTTTCATTGCCTACATAGTCATGAAACCTCTCATACTATCAGGAAAATGCATGATGGAATCTATGGGGGACACTTTAGTGGACTTGTTATAGCTAAATGCATCCTTCACCTCAGCTATTACTAGCCTACCATTAACTAAGACTATTATGATTATGATAAAAAGTGTGTTATGTGTCAGCAACATGCCAATATACATCATGCACCTAGCCATAGTTTTCATTTTTCCATGAATTTTTGGCCCTTCTCACAATGGGATTTAGACCTCATTAGTGAAATTAACCCCCATTCTTTGCAAAGACACCATTCTATCATCACTATGATCTAATATTTTACCAAATGGGTAAAAGTTATTCCTCTAATCTAGACCAAAGTAGATAATATTGTTGACTTTATCAACCATCACATCATCTATCATTTTAATGTTCTTCACAATATTATCACTGATAATGGTAAATATTTTAAGAATAATCAAGTCCAAGGTATATGTGATGCATTTAGCATTAATTTAAGTTTCTCCTCACCCTTAAGTGAATGGAAAAATTGAGGTCTCTAACAAAACTCTTAACAATATGCTCACTAAAATGGTCAATGCAACTAGTCAGGATTGGCATTTACACATCCCCTTTACCTTATCAGCATATCATATTTTAATTAGAACCCTTATGGGTTCTACCCCATTTTATCTTATATTTGGGGTAGATGTCATCTTTCCTATCAAAGTCCAAATACCTTCTCTTTGCATATATTTGCAAGATCTCATTACTAAATATGATTATCATCTATACCACTTATCCCAGCTTAAGCTAATTGATGAGCGTCACTTAGTATCCCTTACCCATATTCATGTCTATCAAGAGTGCATCAAGTGTGCCTATAGAAAACACCTTAGAGTGCAAGAATTTAACATTAGATACCTCATCCTAAAGTAAGATCAGCATATCACCAATATGGAGAAAAGTAAATGGAGTAAGCTAGCTTTTGATTAGCTTAGACCCTATATCATTACCAACCAGTATGGATCAAGATATTACTGGTTATCCTCTCTTAAGGGAAACCCAGAACTTGAGCCCCTCAATGCTTCGTATTTACATTCATTCTTTTGTTAAAAATGATTAAGTTCACCTTTTGTTTTAACTAAAGCTCATCCCTGGCTTTCAAAAACCTTTATATCCCTATTTTAGGGGAAACTAATTAAAATTGAATCATGTGATTATCCATCATATTCATAGCTTAATCTTTAATAATGGGTACCATGGCTCTACCCATGGCATGATTCTCATAGTACTTTCTGCTCCTTTCCTAAGACAAATTCCCATGATCATTGTCACCTAAACCTCTCTACACCTACTCAACCTTCTTATGTTTCTAATTTTTCCTTTATAAAAGTGAACCCTTAAGCCTATATAAACAAGTCTATGTTGAGAAAAAACAAATAAAGAAAAAAATCCCTACCAATAATAATCATGGGTCATTCCTAGCATACGTAGACTACATCCTTAAAGGATAGTTATTGAAAACATATTTTAAATTGTTTAATGTAAGGTGGATTTCTCCCTTGAAGGATAGATATCAAAAACATTAAATTAAGCACATAAACTTATACCACTCCCTCAAAGGATGGCTAAGTAAAGCATTTTTTAAAGTAAATAATTTCCTGGAAGTTTCCTACATCGATCAGCTTCCCTAACCCTCCCAACTAAATAATCAAAAGACCCATTATCAAGCAAAAAGTAAAAACACAATAATTTTTGAAAGATATAATCAGCTCTCAGAAGTAAGATAAATATTGAAAGCCATAATCAATTCTCATGAGTAGACTTCCTACATTGATCAGTCTACACTTTGTATGATATAGACTTATTTATACTGACTCTTTATAAACCTACAGAAGAGGCATGCTAGTCTCATATGAAGGTTCCATTTTAATCCATCCCCCCTTTATACACTATTAGTAAGGGATTTTGAGATTACTTAACATTATGTGATCCAAATACCTTTTTTAAACAACTCACAAATGCTAATGTGAATAATTTAAAGGTCTTATGTTGATTAAGGCAATCCAACTTTAGTTTTGTTTTAAGCTTTATCAAAGAGAAGCATCATGCCCTCTTCGTATCCTATCATAACTAGTTTATATTTTCACTAGGACATTTTCATCTTGATTATATTATTTGTTCTCCCATCTAGTGTTGTTAATTAACTTACCTCATGTGTTTTACCAAAAAAAATTAACAATAAGAATATGCACATGTGTCATAAGTAAATGTATAACCATAATCATAACCATAACAAGTATAATAACCCCATAGCATCCATGAGCAATAAAATAATCAACCATTTTCATCACATGTTGAAATCTAAATACTAAAGCATATACTCATTAAAATTTAGCATGTCATAAGCATCACCATACACATATATGGCATAAAGTATACCCATAAATAAAATCCATATCATGCCTAGCTCGACAAGTCTATATCAGTGTCTATCATCCATAACATAAGTATTATCCATAATCAATATAAACATCACATCATAAGCATTAACATCAGAGCAAATCATAGACCATGAGTATGAGAAATAAACAAAGATCATATATATAAACTCATGAGTCAAATAACATTATAATATATACAACAAATAACATGTCTCTGTCTCAAAATGTAGATCTCACCACATTAGCTCATAGGCTAGAATCAAAATGATATACATTAGTATATAACTATATCTAAACTATGGCATGGTTATGCCCCTGGGGCACCACTGTCCCCTAGAGAACCACTACCTCTTGATGCTTATCCTGAGGTGCTTACCTATCTAGCTATAGATGTGTGGCCCACTGACTAAGTGTCACTACACCTACTAGCTTAGCTCTATACTCACCCCATCATGGCTCTACTAGATAGTGAGTGAAGACTATAGCCTCATAGTATCATAGCTCTTAGATGGTGGCTATGTACCTCTATACATAAAAGGTCCCTACTGGACCTATTGGTGATACTAATTCTTCTCCAACATATCTCAAAGCATCTCACTCTTGAGTGACCTAGACTAGTGTAGCTATAGCATGATCCATCTTATTTCAGTGAATTTTAGCTTATATTTTGAAAAAGATAAGAAGAAGAAACTAAATATATGTATGGTTAAAAAAAATTGTTTGGATTATGCACACATTGAATTAGATAATGGTGAAGAACTCCTCTTTGGCTTGGGAGGATGACCTATAAATAAGATAACACTAAAGAAAATGGTAAATTAGATAGATAGTTGAGTGGATTGCCTAGCGCTAGCTAGATCCCAGAAGCAAGAGCTTCCTTAGGGGATATTAATCCACATGTTTTGAATAATTAAGTTCATAAATAGAATGATAAAGTACTTGAATCAATAATTAAAAGGTACTGAAATTGAACACAAGAAATGCATGATAAATAAATAGACTATAAATGACTAATATAGTAATAATCAAGTTAATACTAATACTAAATGGTTCAGGTCTATTTCAAAAAATTAGGTAGGGGTCTGTGAATAGGCAAGAAAAAAGATAATTAGATTTGGTTGAGGGTAGGTAGGTGGAAATATATTGTTATTTTCTACCATAATGACCATTAGTGGTTAAGGTGACAATCAGTGATCAAGGTACCTATTGATGGTTGGACAGACCATCAGTAGTTGATACAAATATCAGTGGTTACTATGTGTAGGTTTGGGGTGGTAAATGGTCAGACTGATAGGATCACAAATTTAGATTTTAGGAGATGTGTTGGTGTTATGCTAAGTGCAAAAGGAAAATAAATTAATTGAATACTAGAAAACAAATACTTATCATGCAAAAGGTTGATCAAGTGATTGATTGAGGTGGTTGGCTTATTAGTGGATTTTGGTGTGATTCTGATAAAGTAATGGTACTTGGTGCTTTGGAAAAGCATTGGTGGTAAGTTAGATATCTGACATGATGGTTGGATCATTAGATCATTGATGATGATTGACCTACAAAAAAATAACTCTAGATGTACAAGCTCTTGATAATAATTATAGATAAATTTCACTCCCTACTCCTCTCTTCTTATAGGCATAGGCAAGAGGTAAAAGTGGAGGTCCAACTAGGCTATCTAATTATAAATCACTCATGCATGAATTCACACATGAATTTATATTATCTATATTTAGAAAAGTAAAGTGGGTGGCTTACATGTTGTTAGTTAAAGAGGTGCACCCTAACTGTCAATAGTCAAGGTGAAGGTAAAAAGAGTGGCTAAAGGGGTAGGTTAAGTCAGTTGGTCAAACTAAAAATGTGTTAGGCTTAATTAGGGGTCAAAGGGTTAAATTGGTCCCAAGGGGGTCCTAAGGTGGTCCAAGGGAATTTTGACATTCAGAATTGTGGTGTATAGATTTTTGGTGTCTTTATTTTTCCCTTTTTTATTATATGGATTTAAATCAACAAGTTATAAAACAAAAATTGATTATGGGTTGAAGTTTTGGTTATCCTAAGTATGGGAAGATGTGTTCCCCCTCAAACCATGAGTTGATGAGGTAAAATATAATTAGGCACAATTTTGATAATGTAGATGAAGGCGATGATAAAGATGGATATCATGAAGGTAGGTGATAGGTTGGGCACTGAAGCATAAATAAATATACAAAGTGTGATAAAAATTATGATATCCAAGATTGTGCATAGACTAAGTTACTATAGTTGGTAAAATTAGGGTTGATACTAGAAGGACAAGTGACAAGTGGAATGTGTGATCATACTTAAGCATGGAAGATGGGTATAGTCATAAATGTAAGTCTCCTAAGTGATGTCTATGTTTTGGTGGGTATCCAAGGCAAGAAGTGCTCCTAGTGAAAACATAAATGGGTCAGGTGTCATGAGTATTTGAGGTAGGAAGTGATCCCAAAAAGACATAAGTGGGTCAAGTAAGTGCAAGGTGGTTCAAGTTAAAAAAAGTGGTCAACATGGCAACGTTGTCACTATGATCAAAGGATTAGGTAAAATTCATCACAAAACATGTGCTAGTTGGGACAAAATAGACCAATGGTAAGATGATGAGGTGGTCAAGTTGGGTGGAGAAGGTAGTCTCCATGGGTGGGTTGTGTGATTGGGTTCTACTAAAAAGGGTTTGCTTAGGTCAAAAGGTGAAATGTGAGTAACCTGATCATTGATGGTTAGGGTGTTAAAAAGTAACCACCAATGGTCACCCTGACCATCAATGGTCAAGTTATAAAACCCTAAATCCATGGGGGTCAAAAGTGAAAAATGGATGTTATTTTCACTCATTGTAACTTATTGACTTGAAACTATTTTTGGAATTTTCAAGAAAAAATATTGTTGATGATGACTACTTGAAAGGTGGAGGTTACTAAGTTAGATTAAGTAGACCAAGGGGATAAGAGAGGATACAAGGAGCACACAGATGTAGACATGGCTAAGTAGGGGGTCCCAAGATTCCTCCTCATTGATGGTTGAGGAATGAGGTAGGGGATGTACTTAAATTGGTAGATTAGTTTGGTTTTGAAAATGTTGTTGCAAGTGATTGGTTTATTAGTTGGTCTCTTGGGTTGTGTTATAGGTCTTTTCCCTAGGTAGGTTTTATATTATTTTAGGTGAATTGTGATATTAAAATGTGAAATTGATAGGGTGGGATAGGGGCACTAGGGTTGGGGTAGGTACTAGGTTATAATTTAGGAAAGATTATAGTTATTTTGAGAGTTGCTTGGGTAACTAGGGTTTTGGGTATTCTGCTAGTAGAACACCTAATGTGACTATTGATGATTGATATCGATCATCAATGGTCAACATCTATAGAAATATAGATGCCTGACCATTGATGATCACCATGACCATGGATGGTCACCTAGCATAAAAAAGGCCTTCACAAATGTTTAAAGTTTTTAAGGTATAAGAGGCATTGAATGATATGGTATAAGTTGACATGTAGATTAGGTGGTAGATTCAATGGGATTAAATGTGAGGTTTAGTAAGGATGAGTCAAAAAAATGATCAAATGGCTCAAGTTAGGTAGTTTAAAGTCACTTAGTTCATAGGAAATAGTAGTATAGTTGGTTAAGCTCATTGTTATAGATTACATGAAAACATGAGAGCAAATACAAATGTGCAATTAGATGCCATGTATCTTCAGAGAAGTTCACTAGGAGATGACCCCTACAAACTAAATATATATGGAGGAGGTCAACCTTAGAGTGATGATCCACTACCATCATGTGCCCTATGATATATCTATGATATTAACCCTCATCAAGAGATGAGATCTTACCATGAACACTTTCTTTCTACCTACTAATGAGTTCATGATCTTACCAAAGGATGTGTATTAGATTACATCATTACCCCTTTAGGGTGAGCTGATATACCATATTAAGCAAGAGGAGAGGGAGGATCTATTAGAGTTGATGTATGGGGATAATCTTCATCATGTCATATGGCACAATTGGGTCTTTAGTTATAGTACATTATATCAGAGGGCACCAAGTGAGTGGAGACTTATGACCATGATAATGATGGTCATTTTATGCTTTTCCCTTCCTAACTCAAGTAGTGGGAGATTTCCATACTTGTTATTGAACCTATTGGTTGAGATGTTGTTGGGGAAGACTATATTTAGATGGGTACCAATATTACTTGTGTAGATATACAAGGAGCTATGGGGTTTTAGGTCCCATTGAAGATATGGTATCATTGTCAACGTAGTTGTACATTGTTGGGCCTATGAACACATTTGGGTGCTAAGGCCAATGGGGATGTTATAGGTGGGATACACCCAAATAGATATCCTAGTTGGATTTATGTGGTGGAGAGGTGACTTATCCACTTCAAGTGTTAGAGGAGGAGATATTTATGTTGATTGGTTTAGGGGTGCACTAGGTACACTAGTGATTGGATACATCACCTAGAGACCATATGTTCTATTTATAGTATGGCCTAACTACAAGAAGTAGACATTCTCCTTATAGAGTTATAGGTGGATTCTTAATAGGAGGGATGAGGAGGTAGAGATTATCCACTTTGATAGGGTTCACAAGGATTTTGGTCTTGCTCAAGGTATCCCAGGTACATTTCCTTGGTATAAGTGGGAGGATGTAGAGGTTTTATTGCCTGAGCCACATCTAGTACCAAATTTGTTTGATCATGAGGAGCTATCAACCAAGCCATAAATAGAGGATGTTAGTTTTATATATGGGTATATGGAATGGTATGAATCTTTATATGTGGTTGCATATTTTGGTGATGGTGATGGTGATGGTGATGGTGATGGTGATGGTGATGGTGATGGTGATGGTGATGGTGATGGTGATGGTGATGGTGATGGTGATGGTGATGGTGATGGTGATGGTGATGGTGATGGTGGTAGGAGGTTGATGGTTATGGACCTAGGTAGGAGAGGGGGTTAGAGGGCACAAGTAAGGGGGGTTGTCCCTAATGGATAGGTAGGAGTGGTGGTAGATGATGTATAAGCATATGTCATAGCATTATATGGGTAGGTGGCTACATTACAGGGTTAGCTAGCCAATGTTACAGGTGAGAGGGACCAAGCTAGGTTGACACTAGTCCAAGTTACCCAAAAGTGAGATGCTCTGAGATAGACTAGAGGAGCACTAGTAGGTCTAAAAAGACTACTGATATGCATAGGTACATATCTATTGTATAAAATTTGTTGTAATATGAGGTGATAGTCTTCACTCACTACTTAGTAGAGCCTCCATGGGGAAAATATAGAGCTAGTTTGGTAGGCGATTCCAGTGTGGCTACTCTAAGTCAGTGGGTAGCATCTAAAACTAGATAGGTAAGTACATCTAGGGGATACATAATACCACTAGGGGTAGGTACCATGATCTATCAATTTTTTAGGAGACATTGGTACCCTTGGGGCATAGATAATACATGGTTTATGACACATTATAATATGTTGTATATCATTTTAATTCTAGCCTATGAGCCAATGTGGTGAGATGTACATTTTTAGAGGGAGAGACATGTATATCTATTATATACATTATGATTTTATTTGACTCATGAGTTATATATATGGTCTTTGTTTATTGTTCATTAATCATGGTATATGATTTTCTCTGATGTTAATACTTATAATGTGATTCTTATATTAACTATGGATTATGCTTATGTTATGGATGCTAGACACTAATGTAGATGCACCTATCTAGGCATGAGATGGATTTTATTAATGGGTATGCTTTATGTCATGATTTTTTATGACATGCAAAATTTTAATGAGTACATGCTTCATTATTTAGATTTAGACATGCGATGAAAATGGTTGATTGTTTTATTGCTCATGGACACTATGATGTTATTATGCTTGTTATGGTTATGATTATGGTTATATATTTAGATTATGACACATGTGCATATGCTTATTTTTAATTTTTAAGATAAAACACATGAGGTAAGTTAATTAACAAAACTAGATGGGAGAACAAAGAATATAATTAAGAGATAAACATCATAATGAAAATACCAACTAGTCATGAAAGGGTAAGAAGAGATCAGGATGCTTCTTATTTGATAAGGAATAAAACAAAATCAAAGTTAGATTGGCTTAATGAACATAAGCACTTCAAATTATTTGCATTAGCATTCATTAGTTGGTTAAAAGGTATCTTGAACACATAATTTTAAGTAAGCTCAAAAATCCCTTGCCTATAATGCATAAAAGAGGGATAGAAGAAAATTGAACCTTCTTGTGAGACTAGCATGCCTCTTTTATAGGTGTCTAAAGAGTCAGTATAAACAATTATACACCATACAAAGTGTATACTAATTAATGCAAGAAGTTTACTTATGAAATTTGATTGTGACTTCCACCTTATTTTGTTGTGTGAGAACTGATTACAAATTTCAAAATTAGTTTGCTTTTGTTTTGATTTTGATAATGGGTCTTTTGTTTTTTTGTTGTCTATGGGAATTTGATCGATGTGGGAAGCTTCCATAAGATTATTGTGCTTTTGAAAAATGCTTTACTCCATCATCCTTCGAGGAATTGTTCTAAGTTTGTATGCTTTGTTCAAGGTTTTTGATAGTTGTCCTTAAAGGGAGCAATCCACCTTGCATTTGGAAATTTTAAATAAATTTTCAATAGCTATCCTTCAAAGGAGAATTCTACAAATGTTAAGAATGACCCATGATTGCTATTGGTAGGTATTTTTCTTTTTTATTGTTTAATTTTTACTTGACATAGACTTATTTATATAGGCTTAAAGGGTTCACCTTTGTGAAGGCAAAATTAAAAGCATAAGGAGTTTAAGTAGGTGTAACGAGGTTTAGGTGAAAGTGATCATGGGAATCTATCCTAAAAAAATGGTGGAAATTACCATGAGAATCATGCCATGGGTAGAGCCATGGTACCCATTATTCAAGATTAGGCTATGACTGTGATAGATAATCACATGATTTAGTTTTAATCATTTTCCCCTAAAATAGAGAGATGAATGTGGTTGAAGGTAAGGGATGAGCTTAATTTAAAACAAAAGGTGAACTTGATCCGTCTTAACAAAATAATGGATGCAAATGTGAAGCATTGAGAGGCTCAAGTTTTGGGTTACCTTCAAGAGAAGATAACTAGAAAGCTCTTGATCCATACTTATGGGTTAATATATAGGGTCCAATCTATTTAAAATAAAACTTTCCCCACTTTCTTTTTTCCATATTGGTGATATGTTGATTTTCCTTTAGGATGAGGTCTTGAATGTTGAATTCTCACACTCTAAGGTGTTTTTTATAGGCACTCTTGATAGACATGAATATGGTTAAGGGATACTAAATGATGTTCATCAAGTAACTCAATTTAAGCTAAGAAGTGATAATGATAATCATCCTCAAAAATGAGATCTTGCAAAGATATGCGAAGAGAAGGTATTTGGACATCAAGAGGAAAGATGGCCTCTACTCCAAAAATAAAAGAGAAATGGGTAGCACTTATAGGGGTTATAATACTAGTATGATATGCCCAAAAGGAAAAGGGGATGTGTAAATGCTAATCCTGACCAGATGCATTGACCATTTTAGTTAGCATGTTGTGAAGAGTTTTGTTAAAGGCCTTGACCTATCCATTCACTTGAGGGTGATAGGGTGAGGATAAGCTTCAATTAATTCTAAATGCATCACATATACCTTGGACTTTCTTCTTCTTAAAATATTTACAATTGTCAATGATAATATTATGAAGAACACTGAAATGGTAAATGATGTGACGGTTGATAAAGTTGACAATCTTTTCTACTTTGGTCAAGACTAAAGTAATAACTTCCATGCATTTGGTGAAATGTTTAGTCATAGTGATGATAAAATGGTGTTGATGCAAAGAATGGGGGTTAATTTCACCAACAAGGTCTAGACCCCATTATGAGAAGGACCAAAAATTAGTGGATATGTGAAGACTATGGCTAGGTACATGATGAAAATTAGCATGTTGTTGACACTTAACACATTTTTTCACATAATCACAATAGTCTTGGTTAAGGGTAGGCTGATAATATCCAAGGTTAAGGATGTGTTTATCTATAGCAAATCTACTAAAGTGTCCCCCATAGATTCCATTGTGTATTTCCTTGATAGTCTGAGAGGCTTCTTGACTGCAGAGGCAACGAAAGAGAATCCCATCAAATCCATGCTTGTAAATAATTCCCCCCATAAAGGTGTAATATGAGGTACTTTAGATAAATGCTCTTCAAGCATTCCTGGAAAGGCCATAAGGAATAATGGAAAGATTAATATAGTTAAAGGTCTATTGATACCAAAGGTCAGGTTGGGTCTCCTCCACATTGAATATGGTAGGAGAATCTAGTTTGACATAGGAAGGTTGAGTAAGCCTATCTATAATGATAGATAGCTTAGATTCCAAGGGTTCAAATGGAATATAAAAGGTGAGGGAAGCCATGGTTTTGGTGAACTTGTTGGTAGATTAGAGAGTTGACTAGATGTGCTAGTGTTTAAATGATGTTAAGAGTTCATCAACTAATTATTTATACTATTGCAAAACATCATTCTTACACTGGTAAGAGCCATTGATTTGATTGACCATAAGTTAGGATTCACCAAATATGTTTATTGTTTTGACTCCTAAGGCTAACATAGTTTGAAGGCCTATGACTAGGGCTTCATACTCAGCCATATTATTGGTACATTCAAAATCAATCTTGAAGGATAAAAGAAAAGGCTCACCATCAAATGGAGTAAGGATGATACTAGCTCTCCCACCATGTTGACATTTTGATCTATCAAATAACATGGTGAATTGATAGGTGAAGTGTGCTTGAGAGAGGGTCATGATGGACTCATCAAGGAACTCAAGAGGAGGTTGGTTGTCTGCTAATGGTGCTTTGGCCAATTGGTCAGTAATAACATACCCCTTAATTGAATTTTGTTGAAATAACTCAAGGTCAAACTCTACTAAAAACATGATCCACTTGGCCATACATTGGTTTTCTATGGCTTGGAGTGCATGTACTTAAGTGGGTCGGTATTGGTTTTGACATAGGTTTTATGGTTAAGAAGGTAGTGGCAAAGTTTAGTGGCCATGAAGACTAAATCTAAGCAAAGTTTCTTGGTATGGGTATGACAAGTCTCATACTCTATAAGCATGTGGCTAGTATAGTAAATGGTTTGCTCTCTATTTTTTTCATCTCAATGAGCAAACATTGCCCCTAGGGAGTGGTCAGTGGCAAAGATGTAAAAGTACCTTTTGAGTGAATCAAAGGCCTTTTAATAGTCATTATTCCACTTAAAATAGACATCCTTCTTTTGAAGGTGGTGGAAGGCTTGGCATCAGTCTAAATGTTGGGAGATAAAGTGATAAATGGATTGAAGCTTCTCTTAAAAACTATGGAGTTACTTATGGTTGACTAGAGGAAGCATGTCAAGGATGGCTTTGATCTTAGCAGGATTGACTTCTACACCTCAAATGGAAATGATAAATCCAAGAAACTTTCCTAAAAATACCCTAAAAATGCATTTCTTGGGGTTAAGGTAGACATGGTAATGGATGATATGCTAAAAGATAATCTTGAGAATGGCTAATAGTCCTTTCAGAGCTTAGATTTCCCAAGAAAGTCATCCACATAGTCTTATGAATTCTTGTGGATAAGGTTAGGTAATATATAAGTCATGGCATGTTGGTAGGTTACACCAGCATTTTTTAATCTGAAAGGCATTACTCTATAGCATAAGGTTCCCCATGGGGAGGTAAAGGCAGTCTTGTGTTAATCATCAAGGGTAATTTGGATTTGATTGTAACCCAAGAATCCATTCATGAGAGATAGCATCTCATGGCTAGCTATAAGATCAAATAGCTAGTCAATGTTCGATAGAGTAAAGTCATCTTTAGGGAAAGTGAGGTTGAGGTCATGTAAGTCCACATAAATGTGTAGTCTCCTTATGGCTTTGGTGATAGGCATGGCATTCAAGACCCAATGGAGATAGTTAATGGATTAGATTAAATTTATAGATAGAAGATGTTAAAGTTCTTTGATAAGAAGGGTTATGCAAGGGTGCATGTGTCAAAGTTTTTACTTGATGGGCTTGGCATCATGGTTGATGACTATGTCGTGGGTGGTAATGGTTGGGTTGATTCTAGGCTTGTCACTATAAAACTAAGTAAATATTATACTACAGTCGTAGAAGGAGGGGAAGTCTTGAAGTTCCTCAACATTCAATGATTGACCAATTTTGATAATGTGAGGGTTATCTAGAGTGCCCAAATTGATATCCAAGGTGGATTCATTCAAAATAGTCAAAGTCTTAGGAGGAAGGGATTTGTGGATGGAATAATTTAGGGCACCAAGGTAGATCATAATGGAATCATCATCCTAGCACCAAATAATATTAATGGTAGGAGAGTCATCTCATATCATCTCAAGATGGATTAAAGGGATAGTTATGGTTGCCTCCTCCTTTTTATAACTCAAGGATCCTAGGCTAATCATATTTATGGGAAAAAAACTTATGTGGGATGATGTCATCATCATCACATGCAAGTGGAGGAGAGGTAAGTGAGGAGGGGGTGTCTTCCTCAATAATGGTAGTGGTAGGTGGTTTGGTTTACTTTTTGGTGGGTAGAATGAAACTAAGGCCATGTGTCCATGAGGTTTTTTGGTTTCAATAGAAATTAAATCATGTGGGCCATTCTCATATCTCCCAAGACTAAATCCTTTCCAATCACACATATGGAGGTGTGTATTGGTGAAGCTCAATTTGTCTAGATAGGAAAAGCCAAAGGTGAATGGTTGAGGTGAAGAGGAGGTAGTAGAAGTGTCAAGTGGTTTTTTAAGTCCCCCATAGATGAAATCGGTTTTATAGTGGGGATGTATAAAGGGAATGATGTTTCTAGTATTAGGTTCATAACCAAGTTAGTTTTCAAGTTTCCCATACTCTTAGGGAGTATGGAAAGCATCAATGGTAAGCAGGTGATATTCTCCCAATAAGAGGTAGTGGAATGTTTATTCCAAAGGGTCTGTGGTGGGGACTTGGTCCAAAGGGATGGATGAGCTAGTAGATGCCTCCTTGGTAGAAGAGGAGATGATGTCCACTTTTGTGTTAGAATGTTGGTTTTTAGCTATTAAGGGTGTGTTAGATGGAGCTAGGAGGACATCATTGGGGTGATAATTCATGTTTCATGTCAAAAAAGGACTTGGTTCAGCTTGGATGGTGAAGACCTATCCTTCATGCTCAAATTTAATTTAATGATGAAGGGTAGAGGGGATACAACTCATGAAGAAAATCCAAGGTCATTTTATCAAAACATTGTATGGGATTTCACCTTCCACTACGTAAAAGAATTTAAGGAGTGTGCAAGATCCTAAATGGATATGAAGGGCAATAATTCTAAGGGTAGTGTCCATGGTGTCATTAAAGAATTAGAAGATGGTCAAGGTTTTAGACATGAAATTATCCAATAGGTTGAGTTGGTTATAGGCATGGGAAGAGATGATATTCATACTATCTCCCCCATCAATCATGACCCATTTGATGTAGGTTTGGTTGATGTAAGTATTAATAAAGAGAGGGGGATTTGGGTCATCAAGATAGATAGAAGGTATTTTTGAATCCTTGAATGTCAAAAGGTTGGAAATTCGGAGAGTGCCAACAAAGGTTACCAAAGGTTGAGGATCTTTAAGTTGGATCTCTACTGACTACAATACTTTGATCATTGCTTAGCAATGATGAGATAAAATAGTAATCAATTCATATAATGTCATCTTCAGTAGGGTTTGGTGAAGTTATTTGATCACCACTCTCCTGATGGATTTGTAGAGGTTGGATTGGGAGGAACCTCGGATAGATACCTTAGTTTTGGATGAAGGTGAATATGTTTGGTTAGGGTTTGGTTGGGGTATATAAGATGGGTATGTCCATGGTATGGACACTTTAGCCTTCCCTGTATCCTTATGTTGTGCACTCATGACCATGTGGATGGTATGGATAAAAGGAATAATTGGGGTAGGAGAGTTGTTCGGTTCCTTGTCACTCTAAGGTGAGAGTGGGGGAATAGGTAGGTTTTTTCTAGTGGGTGTTATTGGTTGTTGGATTGGTAATGAAACCATGGGAGGTTATTCTATTAATATATCATCCTCATCATAAAAATAATGGATAATGGTTTGGAGAGCTTTGCAGTTCTTTATGTCATGGCTTGATGTCCTATGATAAGAACACACTTGGTGGTCATTATACCATATGGGTTTTGACCAAGAGGGTTGAATATCATAATATCGGGTAAAGTCAAGAAATAAGAATGCATAACCTTTATAAAATGGTAGAGTAGCATTCAACTAAAGGTGGAGAGGGTTAAAAGGCTTTGGCCTTGGTTAGTAAGGTGGAAGTCCTTTTAGAAGTGGGATTGGTGATAGGAGGTTTAGGTAAGGTGGTGCATTTGGTTGGTGGTTTTGGTTTTGGTAAGGTGGAGGTTGATAAAGCAAAGGTAAGAGGTTTCAAGGTAGGTAGCTTGGTCATTGTTGGTTTGGTGAAGATAGGTGTGTCAAAAAGAAAGTGTGCCAGTGTAACTAGCAATGGTGGTTGGGTTTTGGTTAGGACTACTAGATTCCTAATAAAAGTGGAGGGATGAGGTGCCAAGATAGAATGCAAGGTGGAGGGAGGTAGGATTTTGGCCCTCTGACCCTTTAGTGGATTCACTTCTTTGGTCAGTTTGGGTTAGTGTTTGGTTATTCAGTTTGGTGAGGTAAGCTTCACTTTCACAAATGGGTGATTAATACTCTATGTAGAGAAGGTTCCAAGGTTCTTTGTTTTTTTGGTCAATTTGGTTGGAGAAGGTGATTTGTTTACTTTGGGTTTAGGTACCTTGGATGGTTGAGGAATTATTGGGTTGGTAGAGGTTTTTATCAGTTTGGGTGGTAAGATAGGGATTTGGCTAATACGATTGGTGGGTTGGTTTGATAAAGGTATGGTTAGAAGTTCCTTCTTGGTGATATAATTGATCCCTAATTGATATCAAAAGGTGTCTTTATTGATGTCATGATTGGAGATAAATTCCAATTTATACACTAACCTAGAAAATGGTTTATATACTAGTTTTAGTCCCTAGATAGTGACTTGAAAGATAAGCCCATAGGTTGAAATAGAGGGATGGTAACATCATCCTTTTCTTCAACCAAAGGATGAAATGTTTTAATGGGTGACTCCTCTATGGTAGGTGAAAACATGGGGGCTTCCTCTTCAGGAATGATCTCCAAAGGGGCAGTAAATTGCTCAGTGGTTGATGGAAAAGTTAAAATGGGTGCTTGTTCCAGTATGTCAGTAGAATAAGGAGTTGATGGCTTTAATACCTCAATAAATTTAAGATGATAAAAGGGCTCTTCCTTAGTTTGGGTCTCTAAATGAGGAGGAGGTAACTCCACTAGCTCAATAGCCAAAGAATAGATAGATTAGGTAGTAGATTTTTCAATAATAAGTACATTGAGAATCATATTGATGGTATGGGCATCATGAGAATACTCAACATTATTCCTCTTGTATTTGGTAGGTGCATTATTCGGTAAAGGTTTCCTATAGATGTCAAGGTCTTAGTTTTGAGGTGAAATGGGTTTATCCAACACAAGCTCCCCCTTGTCAATGAGATATTGGACAATGTTCTTTAAGGTATTACACCTACTAACATCATGCCCAACTACTTGATGGAAGGCACATATAATTATCATTGTACCAACTAGGTGTATGACAATAAGAATCAAATTTTTAAGGTGGTATGATATGATGAAGTTATATGTTTTTGGCCTTCAATAACTTCTCCAAGATTGAAGAATAAGATTCTCGTAGTGGAGTAAATTGCTTCTGAGTATTTCATTTTTAGTTTCTCATGTTTTGATTTGAATAAACAAAGGAATTTGGTTGGTTAAAAAATTATGGAGAAGTGGATTTAAGGATAAAATCATTTATAGTTCCCTTTCTTTTGGTCTTGGTGTTAGTTTGGTTGTTCAGTTTAGAGGAAGAGTCTCTATTGGTTTTGTAGGTAAAGTTCTTGTTTTATAGTTTTAGATTCCCTTTATTAATGGCTCTATTTTATAGCTTACATGCCATGGTAGAAGCTTCATCAAAAGTTATAAAGCTCTCGACACACATTGTAGAAGAGATGTGCTTGGCACATTCCTAAGCAAAAAATTATGTCAATTCAGGTTAAGGTAAGGAGAAGGAAAGCTGATTGATTAGGCTCCTCCAATGAGCTTTAAAATTGGTAATAAATTCATAATCAAACTATCGAATAGATTAGAGGTTAGTGATGGAAACCTTATTGGAGGTATTTATCAAAAAATTATCCAAGAAGGTTTGGGCCAACTAGGTGAAGGATAATAAAGAGTGTTTGGTTATGGAACTATACCAATCTAATGTTGGACTAGATAGGGACATGGGGAAGGTACAAATAAGAAGGGTGTCATTATAAGCAATCAAATAACATGCATGTCTAAATGCCCTGAGATGTTTTTGTGGATCCTCTTTACTCTAAAATTTAGAGAACTTGGGAAGTTCCCACTGAGGAGGATATGGTCTGATAGGCACATATGGGTGAATGGGCTCATTACATATCTGATCATATGATAAGATATTTTAGGCTCCAAAAATGGATGACTCTAAGTTAGTCATCTTGTCCATGAGAATCTTCATTAATTATTCTTGGGGTTATGAACCTAGAAGGTGGTAAGGTGCATATTGTTATGGTGGTTGGGTGACATACTAATAGCTAGTAGGGGTTAAGGAGCCATCACATATTGGTATGCAGATGTCAATGGTTGGGTGGAAGATATATAAGGGTAGGTGGATGTGGGTGGTTAGGTATTAGGTAGGGATACATTCCCTTGTAGGTTAGAGATGTAACATAGGTTTGGTGTAATGTGCATCTTTTGGGTAGGAGTGGTGGTTAGGTTAGTGATCAAAGGAAGGGTAGTGATCTTTGTGCTAACTAGGGGAAAGGTAGAAGGTATGGGCACCAAAATATTTTTAATTAGGGTAGTGCTTAGCAGATTAGAGGTAGTCGGTGGAAGGTTGGTAATGCTAGTGGTAAGTACTCCCATAGTGAGGGGAGTATAGGTGAATAGTAGTTGGGTTACTCTTAAGGTGGAGTTTTTGGTAGGGGTGGAAGGTATAAGGGTGTTTGTAGGTTGGGCAGGTTGCTTTTCCATAGTAGTATAAAATGGTTTTTTAGTGGATGAGGAAGCTTAGGTAGCCAATGGTTGGGTGATGACCATGGAAATAGAAGTGTTTCCCATGATATGGGAAGTCATGGCATAATTTGGGTCCATAGGTGGGACCAAAACAAGGGTATAGTGAGGCATAGTGTTAAGGTAGTGTTGGAGAGCCATAAGATTGTTATCTAATAAGGTGGAAAATTTTGCATCTCTTTAGAGAACCTCTCAAGGGAAAGGAGGACTTCTTGAAGGGTGAGGAGAGTCTACTAGTTCAGAGATGTATTCCATGGATGAGGGGGGTAGAAGAAGTTGATTGGTTTGGTGATGGGTTTTACTATGCTAGATTCTTTCACTACTAGTGAGTTAGAACCATCTAAGGTAAGGGAGAGAGAATGCACAAATAATTTCACCACTCAAATAGAGAGAAGACAAGAAATGATCAAAGAACTAAAATCACACTCTAAAAAGTATGTTAAGTCTTAAAGGTTATTTTTAGTCTCTCTTTTGGCTTATACCTTAAGCTTTCAAGAAACTGTGTGACATATGTTTGGCTTGTAGAGTGGGTACTAGAAAGGAAGTCTATGGATGGTTTCAAGTTGTTTAGGTGCTCAAAAAGAATCTATATTGGGAATAAATACATGGTTTGGTATTGGATCCTACCCCCTCACTTCATAAACCATAGCGATAAGGGGTAAGGTGAGTTCATTATCCCTAATTAATACTCAACAAGAGATTTGAGTTGGTTGTCCCCTTGGTAATGATATCCAAGTAGGATTGTTGAGAAAGGGGTAAGGTGACTGCTAGCTGATGAAATATTATTCAAGCCTTGTCTAAAGTTTGATGTTTAATTGATTAAGGTTATTTGGTTTAGTGTGTGCAACAAAAAGTGATGCTATGATAGGATTACTTTGCTTTAAATTAAACTATGTGAGCTAAACTTGCAAACAATTGATGTATGCAATTAATTTTAAGCCCAAAAGAAACATTTGATTTTGTTTATGAGCATAGATTATAGAGAATAATATATATATGCAGATAAAATAAACCCAAGTAAAGACACAAGGGTCCCACTAGGCGTGCCAAAATGTTATATTGAATTTTATCTTGTATTTTGAAAAGGGGAAGAAGGAGAAACTAAATATAGATATGGTTGAAAAACCTATATAGACTGAGTGCATGTTAAATCAGATGATTGTGAATAAATCCTCTTTATCTTGGGAGGATGACCTTCAAATAAGATAACACTAAATCAAATGGTTTGTTAGACAGATAGCTAAGTGGATTGCATAGCACTAGCTAGATCCCAAAAGCTAGAGATTCTTTGAGGGATATCAATCCACATATTTTACAAAATTAATTTTATAAATATAGCTATAAAGTGTTTGCATCAATAATCAAAAGGTACTAAAATTGAACACAATAAATTCTTTATAAATAAATAGACTAGAAATGACTAATATAGCAATAAGTAAGTCAATACAATGTTAAATGGCTCAGGTCTATTTCAAAAAATCAATTTGGGGTCTTTGAAAAGGTAGGAACATAGATAATTAGTTTTGGTTAAGGGTAGGTAGGTGTAAATATCTTATTATTTTCTACCATAGTGACCATCGGTGGTCAAGGTGACCGTCGATGGTTGGATAGACCATCCACAGTTGAGACAACTATCGGTGGTTACTATGTGTAGGTTTGGATTGGTAAATGGTTAAACTGATGGGATCACAAATTTAGATTTTGGGAGATGGTTTGGTTTTGGGATAAGTTCAAAAATTAAATAAAGTAATTAAATACTAGAAAACAAATAATTATCTTGTAGAAGTCTGATTAGGTGATTGACTGAGGTAGTTGCCCTTTTGGTGGATTTTGGCATGATCCCAGCTGAGTAATGATACTTGGTGATTTAGTGAAGTAATGTTGATAATTTGTCTCTCTGACATGATGGTTGGATAATTGGATTGATGATGATGATTGACTTACAAAAAAAGGAAATCTAGATGCACAAACTCTTGATACCAATTACAGATAGATTTTACCTTCATTTTCCTCTTTTCTTATAGGCATAGGCAAGAGGTGCAAGTGGAAGTTAAACTAGGTTTCCTAAATATAACTTTCTCATGCATAAATTCACACATATATTTAGATGATCTATATCTATAAAAAAATGTGGGTGGCTTGCATGTTGTTAGTTAAGGAGATGTACCCTAACCGTCAATGGTCAATGTGACCATCAGTGGTCATCTTGATCATCGATGGTCAAGGGTGAAGGTAAAAAGAGTGGCTAAAGGGATAGGTTAAGTTAATTGGTCAAAATAACCATGGGTTAGGCTTAGTTAGGGGTTAAAGGGTAAAATTGGTCCCAAGGGGATCCTAAGGTGGTGTAGGGGAATTTTGACATTTGAAATCACAGTGTGTGGATTTTTGGTATCTACACCTATCACAATGGCTAGTTGACCCTATAATGTAGCCACCTACCCTTATAATGTTTCCACTTGTGCCTATGTCATGCCTAGCACCACTTATGTCTTTACATTAGGTTTATCCCCCTATACCTATGCCATTTAATCCCCTCTCCTAGATGGGTCCACATCTATCAGCCTTCTGCCACCATCACCAAAATATTATAATGCTTGGTACCATGCCATGTACTCATCTACAAAGCTGGGATCATTTATATGTGGCTTGGATGATAACTCATGATCTAGTAGCATCTTCAAAAGATGAGGCTCTTTGAGTAATATAATCTTTGAGTCCTTGGACCTATAGTTGGGGAATGCACCTAGAATACCCTAAACTAGGCTGAACTACCTACGAACCCTATTAAAGGGAATAATCTCTACCTCCTCATCACTCAAACCAAGGATCCACCTATAACTCTAAAAGGATAATGTCTACCTCTTATAGCCAATCCATACTAGAAATTAAACATATGGTCTACAGGTCATATCTCTAATCACTAGTGCATCTAGTGCACCCCTAAACTAATTTACATTATGTGCACCTCCTCCTACACCTAAAGCATCAAAGTTAGCTCTCCACCTAATGTAATTAACTAAGAACTCAATATATTCATATCCCATCCATGGTAATCCCATTAGCCTTAGCACCTAGATGTGCTCATAGGCTCAATAGTGTAGAATAATATTGATACTAATGGCATGCCTCTTATGGGCCTTGAATCCCCACAACTCCTTCTATATCTAAACTAAGAGAATAAGTACCTATCTAAATATAGCCTAACCTAGTATCAACTCAGCCAACACTCCAATTATAAAGTATGGTAACCTCTCACTTCTTGAATCAAAAACGGAAAAACATGAAACAACAATCATCAACATAGTCATGAGTCTCCTCTCACTTGGCAATTCTCATACAATGTGCTATAGCTAAATCCACCAACATGCCATCTAAACTGATCATGGTCATCACCATAAAATATCTCAAGGTGATCCTCATGTTCTTCTTGCTCTATTTGGTAATTTAAATCACCCTATATGGGTAACTATGTAATCTTGTGCACATCCTCTTGTAAGATCATGATCTCACAAATCAATAGTAAGAAGGTGTTCATAGCTATATCCCATATCTTGATGAGCATTATGATCATGGATGTATCACATGGCATGTGCTAGTAGTGTTACATCTCTCCTATATTGACCTCCTCTATATGGGCCCAATTAGCTAGGGTCATCCCCTAGTGGATCTCTATGATAATGTGTAGTACTCGATCATGCATTTATATCTACTCCCAGGCCTACAAGTATTTATTCAAAAATACAACATAGTTCCCAAAAACTAAATTCTATTACCTCACACTCACTAATAGTTTTCACCTATAAATAGTGCCCCAAACATTTCAAATAGATTTAGCATCCTATATACCCATTCTAAATTCCAAAATTTAAACATCCATTAACAACTATTATTGTTCAACATTTTTGTCAAACCTAGTTACCATTCGGTCAACCGCCAATAGTCACTATGATCATCAATAGTTAGGTGGCACTCTATCAATGGTCTTCAACCATCTATGGTCTAGGTAACCTCTGATGGTCACTATGTATGACCATCGATGAAAAATCCCTAACTTCTACCCTACCCTAAAACCCACCCAAACACCCCAAATCTACCAAATCCTTACCCTCACCTTGATCTCTACCCCACCCCGAACATACCAACCCTCCCAATTTCATTTTTATCCATCAAATTAATTAAAAAAAACCAAACAAACCTTACTAGGTCATACCCATTCAAACCCAACTAATTAAGCAACCACCCTCAAAACCTAATGTAATTATAAAATCTAGCTAAACTATCAATTTAAGGGCACCACTTACCTCATTCCTTAACCATCATCAAGGAGTAATCCTTAGACCCACCTATCCTTGTATACATCCATGTATGCCCTACATCCACACTTGGTCAAATTCTATCAATATTGATCCCCTTGGTCTACTCCCCAATCATTCACCTACCTATTAGTCATCATCAACACTTTCAATACAAGCACTAAAAGTCAAATCTCAAAAATGAGAAAGTTAAAATGAAAAAAATGACTTTCAAAATTACTTTTAACTACCAAAATTTTAGGGTTTTCACCCTAACCATCGATGGTCAGGGTGACCATTGATGGTCACACTTTGACCCCTGATCATCGATAGTCAGGGTCTTCACTTTCCACCAAGTTGTCTCTTAAATCAAAAAAATTTGGTGCATAACTCATCAACAACCCACCCATGGAGACAGCTTTCTCCACCCACCCTGATCACCTCAACACCTCACCATTGAGTGATTTTAGCTGAACCTAGCATGCATTTTGTGATAACTTTCATTTGGTCCTTTAACTATATCAACAAAAATGCCATGTTGAACAATTTTTTACCTTATGCCACCTCACATATACCAAACCCACTTATGTCTACTCAAGATCACTTATTACCTTGGATACACATGACACCTAACCCATTTGTGTTCTCCTCAAGAGCACTTACTACCTTGGCTACCCACCAAAACACAAACATCACTTAAGAAACTTGCATTTATGAGTGTACCTAGCCACCATGCATAAATGTAGTCATATGGTCCACTTATCACTTATCCTTCTAGTATTAAACTTTATTTTTACCAGCTATTGAAACCTAGTGAATGTGGGATCTTAGCTATCACACTTTGTGCGCCTGTTTGCCCTTTAGTGCCCAACCTATCACCCACCTTCATGATGTCCACCTTCATCATCATCTTCATCCACCTTATCAAACCCACATGTGATTCTTTTTTACCTCATCGACTCCAATTTTGAGGGGGAATACCTCCTCCCATACTTGGGGCAGCCAAACCTTCAATCAATAATTTGTTTTTGTTTTATAACTTATTGATTCAAAGCTGCATAATAAAAGGGGTAAAATGTAGACATCTAAAATCTGCACAACATGTTTTGAAATGTCAAAACATTCTTAGACCACCATAGGATCCCTTTGGGACCAATTTGACTCTTTTACCCCTAACCAAGCCTAACCATGGTCAATTTGACCAACTAACTTAACCTACCTTTTTACCCACTTTATACCTTGGCCCTTGACCATCGATGGTCAAGATGACTATCAATGGTCACCTTGACCACCGACGGTCAAGGTCCACTATCCTCAATAACTACATGTAATCACCCACCTTGCTCTTTTAATAATTAATCATCTAAATCTATATACAATCTATTACATGCATGAGTTAAAATTATAAAGCACAATTAACATCTTGTTACACCTTTCCTTCCTTGTTTATAAGAAGAGAGGAGTAGGGAGGTGAAGATCATCTATAATTATTGTCAATATCTTGTACATCTAGAGTTTTTTTTTTATAAGTCAATCATCATCAATGATCTAGTAATTTATTCATCACATTAGAAAGCCAACTTACCATCACCATTCCACCATAGTGTCAAGTATCATTACTCTATCAAAATCACACCATAATCCACCAACAGGACAACCACCTCAACCCTTCACTAGATCAACCTATGATAAGTTAAGTAATTATTTTATGATATTCATTTACTTTATTTTCATTTCATAATCAGCCTAGTACCAACCCATCTATAGAAATCCATCTCTATGATCCTATAATTCTAAAATTTATTACCTATAGTCAACATATAGTAACCATCAATGATTGTCTCAACTGTTGATGGTATATCCAACCACCGACAGTCACCTGAATTATTGATGATCATCTCAACCACTAATGATCACTTTGTTATAAAATAATAGTAATTTACTTTCACCCTCTTACCCTCAACCAAATATAATTTTTTATGTCCCTACCTATTCATAGATCCCTGATTGATTTTCTAAAGCACACTTGACCCATTTAACACTATTGTTGACTTGTTTATTTATATATTAGTCATGTTTGGTCTATTTCTTTAGCAAGCATTTCTTGTGTTTAATTTTATTACCTTTTGATTATTTATGAAAGTATTTTACCATTTTGTTTATAAATTGAATTATTTAAAATGTGTGGATTGACATCCCCCAAAGAAGCTCTTACTTCAGTGATCTAATTAGCACTAGGCAATCCACTCAGATATCTATCTAACCAACCATTTGCTTTAGTTTTTTCTTATTTTTAGGTCATCTTCTAAAGCTAAAGAGGATTTCTTCACAATCATCTAATTCAATGCACACAAAATCAAATAGGTTTTCTAGCCATACCTATATTTAATTTATTCTTCTTCCCTTCTCAAAATATAAGTTGAAATTCACTGAAATAGGGGTAACTTGCATTTACTATCCCCCCCCCTTATTTTTGACTATCACTTCTCATAATAAATATGTTTATAACAGCCACCATTCTTTAACTGTCACTTCTCAACATAAATGCATTTAATAGTATTTTCTTGTCATAATATTGGCACACTTATCACAACTACTACTCCTTTCATATAAATGACATGTTTTATCCCATGAATTTATTTGGAGATTAAGATAGTTGTTCAATTTCTTGAATTTTTAAACTATTTGGTAGGAATCTCTTATCTTAAAACTATTTAACTTACATGCTTTAAGTTATGTGCACATCCTCAACATGAATACACGTATTACCTCTTACCCCACACTAAATTTATGCTATGGTCCTCCATGAATTTACAAGTACAAAAATAAAATAACCTTTTTATAAAATAAATGTTGCATGTAACTAAGGTAGAACTTTTATTGAAATCAAAAAATCCTACACTAATGGAATAAGCCTTATTGTTATAGAAATTATACTTTAAAGTAGAGAAATATGAACATAGCTAGCTACCATTGTAATATATTGACCATCTAATTTTTGTAAATGACATGCATCGGTAGGGAAAATTCTATGAATAACAAAAGCACCATCTGAGTCAATATAATTTTTTCTAAAATGGTGTGCAAAATTAGAGTCATAGAGAAAGACTTTCATTCTAGGGGTAAATGTCTTATGCTTAAAGTGGTGATCATATCATGTATTTTGTCTATATTTCTCCATATATTGACTCCACTAAGAAAGGAAATGGGCTTCATCTAGCTATAATAAATCTTCCAAATGTAATTTTAATGATGACTCCTCATATAATTGTTTAACATGTGTAATATGAAGAGATAGTACCAATAATTCAACCAAAATAACTACTTTAATACCATACACCAAATTGAATGGTGTGCTCTTGTTAAGGTATTTATAAGTTATTCAATAAGCCCAAATTATTGTAGACACTCTATCATCCCAATCAATGTGTCCAATATTAAAATTATTTTTAAGTGTTGTGCCTAAAATTTTATTGAATACATCAACAGTACCATTGGCCTTGGGATGATACGATGTTGTTTTATGATGGGCAATCATAAACTCAGCAATTAGGATGCAGATAGTTTCATTAGGTAAATGTCTACCATGATCACTATTAAAACTTAATGGGCAGCCAAAATGGGTTATGATATGTTCCCATATGGAGCACATGGTAGTAGTTGTAGTAAAATCCCTTGTTGGCATGGCCTCAACCTATAATGTGAGATAATTAGTTACTATAATGATATAATGCGAACCTGTACATCATTTAATTGGATTGATGGGGCCAACAAAATCAATGGACCACTTATCAAATCATTCTTAAGATAGAATAAGATGCAAGTGCTGCCATTCTAGAAATTCAATTTTCTAATGCGCTGACAAATATCACATTTCCTAACATGCATTTTGGCATCTTGAAAAAGGATAGGCCACCATAGTCTAACTAGCAGTACCTTATACATAGTAGCTTCCCCAACATAATTTCCACTAGTAATGCCTTCATGAACTTTTTGAAGTACTTTGGAATGCTCGTGTTTCAAGACACAATGTTGAAGAATTTCATCTTGTCTAAACTTTTAGAGGTCCCCTCTAATGAGTTAAAATGCTATAGGACAAATGAAGAGTTACTTTTTAGCTTATGGAGTTAGACAATCAAGCATTGAGCTAGTAGTCAAGAAAGCTACAATATCTTCCAACTCCTAAAGAACATGAGAAACATGAAATAGTTGTACATCAGGTAGGTCATCTTTAATGGTATGTGGTGGTTCTTAGAAATCATTTCAAGAAAGATGGTGAGGACCATAATTAGTTTTTCCTACTTTGAACATGATAGAGAATTTAAATCCTTGAAAAAATACTATCCAGTGGTAGATGTGGCCATACAACATAGGTTCATTTACCATATCTTTTAAAGTTTTGTGGTCTATATAGAATACAAAAGGAGTGGCCAAAAGGTATTATCAAAATTTATACAAAGCATAAACCATTGAAAGTGTTTTGTGTTCCATTGTGGTGTAATTCCTCTAAACTAGAGTAAGTTTTCTATTAGCAAAATAAATAGGGTGATTAATGTGACCTTCAACTGGTTGGGCAAGGGCTGCACCAACAACCATTCTAGAGGCATCAACATAGACATGGAATGGTTTTATCTAATCAAGGAACTACAAAATCAAAGTAGTGACCAGTTAATCTTTTAAGGCCTTAAAGGCTTCTTGGTAAGAGTGGGTCTAGATTAAGTGTTTGTTATGTTTCAAGAGTTCCTCTAAAGGCATGGTAATCTTTGCATATCCTCAGATGAATTTTTTATAATACCTATTATGTCTTATAAAGTCATGAACTTTACACTAAGACTTTAACATTGGGAGGTGAAGAATTATATATACCTTTGCTAGGTCTATCAAAAGTCCATCATTGTAGACAATATGACCCAGAAGAACACTGAAAGGTGTAGTAAAAAGAAACTTGTCTAAATTCAATGATATTTGAAGTACTTGACAATGCTCAAGCATGAACCATATATTATAATAATTATCCTTTACCAAGCCATATATTCTCCAATCATCCAAGTAAACTAGAAGCAATTTATGGATGAATTTTTTAAAGGCCTTAATGGTTATATGGGAAAATATAGTAGTTATTTTATTCAACCCAAAAGGCATGATGTTATATGCAAAGGATCCCCATACAATGGTAAATGTAATCTTAGGTCAATCCTCCTCAATGAATTGGACCTAATAGTACCCAGAGAATCCATCTATGAAAGTGTAAATTTCACACCTAATGATGCCTTCAAGTATTTCTTCTATAAATAACATTGGGAAAGGATCAATAATGCAAGATGTATTAAGTATGTGGTAATCAACGCAAATCCTAATATGACCATCCTTTGTTATACTTATGACCATAAGATTGACCCACTCAAGGTTATCAATTAGGGTTATCATTCTAGTATGTAGCATACTATAAATTTCTTATCTTACATACACACGTAAATTTGGATTCATATTATATGGCCTTTTCCTAACTAGTCGAGCACCATCAACCAGTTTTGATATGCATTTTACCTAGTGATGGATGAACACCTTTCATCTCACTATAACCTATTGGAAAGACATCTTGGTATTCTTTTAACAATTTGAATATTTTTGAAACCTTTATGTCAGTCCATTAATTACCTATGGTATCTATTTTTGGTCCTTTAATTGTGCCAATGTTACACTAAATAGTTTTAAAAAGTTCTAAATATGGGTGGTCTACATCAAGACCAATATCAAAAATAATTTGGGTACCATATTATGTAAGGTATCCAAATGATTTGTTAATGGCTCAGGTCGTTTGGACCCTTCACCTTCATCCACTAGTTTTTGCTTCCCTAGGTGAATCTCTTCACAGTGTTTCTGAGCAAGCACATGGTCTAACATGGGAACAAGTTATTCAAATGGATCATTAAAGAGAACTAAAATTTCTTCTAGTACATCATGTATTTATCATAGGCAATCCTCAATGGGACTAGGATCACCAATAATTGCTTCATGCAAATCTTGGAGTTTGAGTCACAAATCCATTCTTGGAGAAGAGCAAGATAATGCCAAGTTCATGCTTTTTTTCAAAATGTGCCAAAAATAGGTACCCATATGTCCTTCTTCATGAACATACCATACTCTAGCCCAAGTTCTTAAATTTATATAAAAATCATGTACCCAAAGGTACTCTATGGTAAGAAAGACTCTTCAACCTTCCACATGGATTCACAAGCTTCTATGTGTGGCTCTGGGGCTTGTACTCCATTATAGTTCATTGTACCCTAGACTTGATTATCATCATTAAATTGATAATGCAAAGTAGAGCATACTTGATCCCAATGGAGAATTCACTCATTATAGGTTCACCACCACCTCACAGGTGTTCCATCTAAAAGGTAAACTAATGAATACATACGTTCATTATCAAAATTATAAAAATCTTCAAGTTCTTGGATGAAGTCATGAAATTCCATTTATCCATGAAACCAAGGAGTTTCATTAAGTCTTTCTAATAATTTACCCATAACTGGTCCTCTCATTATTTATCTGGTAATAAGGCAAACAAATTTGTGGCATTTATGATATTGATTTAGAATGTTCTCACAACTACCAATGCCACTACACACTCTTCTAGTGTGTAGTCATAGTCACCGTGTGCCCAATAATTACAAGAAATACTTGTAGTATCAGAAAGAGATTGAGTGTTCATCCATCAAAGGATTCCATCAAGAATGGGATCATGATTCTCACCATCTCTATCTATGACATTATAGATATGGTTAATATCTTCTTCTACATTAACAAGTTCCATGTATGGGGGCCCATGTGTTTGATTCAATGGAATAACAATGCATTGATCAATATTATGAAAACTGATGTATCACTTTTCGAAACTTATGTCTACACTTTTTGCATAGCACCAAGGTCACCCTAATAGAGTTGGAAAATCATCTACCTCATCTAACTTGAGAACTTTAAAATCAGCTTTGAAAGGAACTCTAGGAATATCGATTGTTGCATTCTTAAGGATGCCAATTGGTACAGCACGAATTTCATTATCCATAAAAAACATGTGCAATGATGTTTATAAAATTGGAATAGCCATTTTGTGCCATTCATGCTTTTTGATGATGTTAACCTCAATGATAGTTTCAACCAAGATATCTTTAATCACCCAACCATCGATGGTAGTATTCACCAATATTTCCTTATCCTCTTCAGGGCTAAGAGGAATAGGAGTATCTTATCATCAAGCATGATTAAATAAATGATATTCAATTGGCCAAATCAATTGAGTTTGAGCATCAATTGGTGTTTATACTTGATTATTAAGCTAATTACTTAGTTATGGGGCAATGATCTCATCCTATATATGTTTACAAAGCTCTTGGAAATGATCTTGCACCACATTGTAAGGTTTTATGGTATTTTGCAAATCAGCACATTATGTTGCTTCTTAGTATTTGAGAAAATAAATTTATCCTTTTAGTTCCCATACCAACATCATAGTATCTTGGAGTACATCCTTTTATTTTTAGTCATCAAGATACTTCCTTGCATGAGGCTCTTCACACTATATCTTCTCAAAAGGAGGAATGGATATAGACTGAGATTATCTAATGCTACATGTAGTGATATTAACCTATTAAGTTGTTGGGATGTTAGAGTGTGGTTTCTAGTGATATTTATAAATTTGAATCATACCAGCACCTTTTTAATTTCTTTCCTTAGTGATGGTCATGTATAGGTTAGGACATTCTTCCAACTGATGCTCCTTTTTACAAAAATCACATATTGGGTAAACTAGATAATCTCATTGATAGCGATCTGGAGATCCACAATATCCACCATTATCTTGAGTGTTGGAAACAGGGATTTGGTAGGTACTATGTGCACATGCTTCATGCATATCACTAATTAGTCAACAATCATTTATATTATGAGTGTAGGCATCACATTATTTTTAGTGTTCAAATACTTTATAATGTGTATCCCATTATAAAAGAGGACAAGAGTGTACATCATGCTCTTCATGGTAAATTTCACATGACTACTTCAGTATAGCATGGATGTTTTTGCATGGGCAATTACTTTTATTATGACCTTCAAACTCATAATCAATACACCAAAGACTGTTATGATTATCATACACATTATTTGTCATCTTCCCTAACTATGATGCCATTTAATCTATTTTAGATTCCATAAAAGGACTAATTTCAATGTCAATGCTTCTAACAGCTTTCATATGGAGGGTAACTTCCATAGCTTTGCATAGGCTAGTAAAGGTCTTTTGAGACAGTGTTTAACTAAAGGGAAGTAGCAAACCTCCCACAAACCATTGTGCATGCTGAGTAGCATTGATTTTGAAGGAAAGCTTGGATAAAAGTGTTTTGAACCATGCATCATACTTCCATGTACGCTCAGTGAGCTCTTTTTTATATCTTTTAGCATAGCAATACTTTGTTGCTTAAATTTGAGAATATCAAATTCCTAAAAAATGTCATATTGAGTTGATCATATTTAATTACTGCTTGTTAAAGGTCAAGCTTACTATACCACTTATGCACTCTCTCCATAAGGGTGGTTACAAATTGTGTGGCCTTTCATTCAAAAGAAGTTATACCTCGTGCCCTCCAAATGAGTTCACACTTATGAACATGTTTTATAGCATATGAAGTGTCATTTCATAATATACTATTGGTAGTTAAGGTTATTAAACCAATGGCTTTTGGGAACCCCCAAATCTTATTTCTTGAGGGAGAAGTCCACCACTTCCTTTCATGCCACCTCCTAGTCCACCTTCAATGCCTCTAGTAGAAACACCCATTATGTATGGCATGGTACATGGTTGGTTAATAATGCTTTGACTTATATTATGCCCACTATGAATGCCAAGCCCATTAGTCATACCTACGTGGGTCATGAAATTCCATTGAAGAGGAAAATAAAGTGTTAATTTAGTATGATTTAAAATTGTCTCATCTACAATTTCCCTTATAGGTTCTATTTTTGACTCTACACTATTTGTATCCTAATTATGTATAAGTAATTCATCTAATTCAAAATCATGAGCATGCATTATGGTTGGGGAACTTGGTTTATTCAAACTTAGTTCTTCAGTCTCTTCCATCCAACTAGTCTTTCTTCCATATGATCAAATTGGCATGGGGCACAATTTGAAAGTGATGGAGTCCTCCTTGTGCCTTCTCACTTCCCTATAGATCCTAATAGCACTCCTTAAATTCTCCTATTCCATTCCTATGATACTTTTACCTATGATCCTCTATTGAACTTCATCATATTTATGTTTTCTCAATGCCTACTAACTAGATACCATTTCAAACATAAAATTTCTTTACCAACACCTCTATCTTCCCCTTCCAACTATGTAGATCATGCAAGGATGGATTTAGTCTTCCATTGGTATATTTTTGAGTTCAAAATCAATAAATAATTTATTTACTTATAGTGGGAAATTTTTAATATACCAACCATGTGGTTCTCTGAGAAATTGGAACTTGGCTTCTTCAGGACAAGAATAAGTGGTTATAAAGTATTTCAAGATGTAGTTGTTCAACACTCCTCTCCACCAGATATTAAAAACCTATGTCCACAGTGTTCCTAGTCATGTCAAATCCCTTTGACATTCTAATGTCCAAGCCTATCTCTTCCCAAAATATTGTGATTGACCTTGAGTATAAGCAGAGAGCCAAGCATGCAAATAAATAGGGACTTTGACAAAGAAGGTTTCATATAATACACTATATATATGTTGTTCTACCCATTTATGTGTATAAAAAAAAATTCAAGATAAGGAACCACAAAATTATCCTTAACCTTGGTAATCCATTATTTAATACTTTCAAGGGATATATATTTAAGCATCTTCCATTACTATGAAACAAGCACTATGGGTCTTGGATATGGAACCAAAATGTTGGGTTTTATTCTCTTAATCATGTTTATTAGGCTCTAAAGTGTATCCCCAACTAGCTTACACATTGGTCTTTCATACAAGACTAAGGTCTTGTGCACTCACCCAAAGCACGTAGCAAGAGACCAGTTCTCATGGGTTATGTTGATTAGTAACACACTAGTCATATACTTGAGTTTATTCATATGTTATATTAGAAATTACATATAAAAATAAATACACAACTATAGACCTATTGGCCAAATTTGGCCCACATACAAAGTTTCTGCCTAGATAGATTAGTAGAGCATAGTCCTTGATTTACCAAATGATCGAATGACTTGAGCAAGTAAAGAATATGGACCAGACCATCATCAAATGTCATGTAACAATGGATAGGTCAATCTAGTTTCACACTTCATAAGATCACTTAGGAGGCCTCTTAGAGAAATTGGATTGCATAGACATGAGTTTCTTCATTTTTTGAACATTCTCTACAAATTGTGTGATTTTTTGAGTTATCTATCTCAAGTTACAAGCTTTTAAAGTTAAACAAGTATAATGAGATGTGCATGGGGGCATCAAATAAAAGTCATGACAAATAGCTATTTGAATTCAAAAAAACCCAAAGGATCCTAAGGTTTAACATAAAGTTAATAGATGTCAAGATCATGAAATATAAGATAGGATTTAATGGTGAGTGGCAATCTAACGAGTTAGTGGGTTCCTAAGATCCAATAGTGTACATTTTATCATGTATTCATAGATCAATGGTGAACATAAATTCAAAAATTTAGAGGATATTGATATTAAGAAAAGGGATGATAAGTAGTATGATCTTAGTAAACCAAGGATCTAATGATGCACATTTCATCAAATAAAATAATGATCAATGACACACATTCAATTAGACCAAGGATCCAATGGTGTGCAGGAAAGCAAATCCAATAGTGCATAAGCTAGCTGATTGATGGTGAGTGAAGGGTAAATGAGTTAACATATCTTGAGGATGAATGAGAGGATGCCATGTGGAATAAACACAAAAGTAGATGAAACTGATAGCATGATCCTGAGGGTAAACATGCCATTGATAAGTATCACATTCTCAAAGGTTGGAATCAAAATGAATGGGGAGATGGTAATTGGAATAATATGAGAATCCTAGATCAAGATCAATAGTTAATATCAAAATTTGAAGCCAGGATATTTCAATCAAAATTTGAATACATTTTAGGTTGAACCAAGAGCAAATGCTTCAAAGAGCTATGTCACCATTAGAGCTTAATCAAATGTCACAATCAAACACAGTCATATAGTCAAGATTGTTCATGCCAAATATCTATCACCTTTAAATTTTATAGGCATGATAGGTTTGTTTAAATGTAATGTAATTCAGGAATGAGACTATCTGATCTATAGATCTCCATTGATATAATGACTACATGAAAACCAATATATTAGATTGGTTTTCAAGCTATAGTAAAGATCCATATCCAAGTCGGGGTAGACGGAGACATAAATGAGAAATGGTGGAGTGTTTCATCCTTTTACATAATCATATCTCTAAAAAATAGGTACCTATGGCCACCCAAAGTAGACATGGTGATGGGTTTGTTAGAATTATAGATATGAGGATTTTGTTCTCATAAATAGGTCAAGTGAAAGAGAGCATAAACTCCCAAAATGGAGATCTAGTGGTTAGAAAAAGTAGCTAGAGTATTTAATATATTTTTAGGGTGACAAAGTTTTTTTATTTGTAACAAGATCATGACTCATTATCTTTGTCAAAATATTATCTTCTAGTGCATTTTTCTTAGCCAATGAGAAGATTCAAGGGTTATTAGAGCAAGTGAAAGTTATTTTGTCTATGATGTATTAACCCTAATTTGATCAAAGGATGTGGAGCATTCATTGAAAGATGGTGGAATCTCATTTAATGATCTCAGATAGAGTTCTCCCTCTCTCTCTTTCTCCTATGTCTCTTATTTTCTTCCACATTGTAAACTCTCTCTCTGATTTTGGATTCCTAAAAGAATCTTTGATCTTAAAGAGCAAGGAACTCTCTGAGATATTTTGGCAAGATATATTCATCTTGATAAGGTTAAACCCTATTAATAATTTGTAATAACTACCTTTTGATGCAATAAAATACTTTGTTTATCTATCTCTTGCCTTGGATCATTGTTTAGTGAGTTGTGCATGATGGCCTTATGAAGGAGATTCTTCCATATCCATTGTCCTCCTTCCTTACCTATTACAAGGTGTTTTTAAGTTGTTTACAAGTCCAAATTCATATTCTTTCTATCATTAATTTATGCTTGGTGTAGGTCTTATAATCCCTCCTTGTTTCCATTCATTGATTCCTGAACCTAGTCTTTGAAACACTTATGCAATCAGTTGGTCTGTGAGGTTATGTGAGCTAGCATTGTCTTGTGTTGATCTAGTGTGGGTTCAAGCTTATGGGAGTCTTCCATTTTTATTTGGTGCATCACCTAGTTAAATTTATTAGGATCCCTTTCTCCCTTTATAACCGTTTTCCCTAAAGTAGCATTAGTTTAGGCGATCCATCAAAAGGAAGTCAGCCTTCTCTAGAGTTTCAACTCCACCATAGGATACCCATAGCCTGGGGTTATTCCCATATTGTGACTAGGAGTGGAGGAGCCTAAATAACTCCTTCACAATAGTGAAATCTCACATCATTATAGTTTCTATCATGCTTGGTGGGACTTATTACATTGTTCACTGGTGAAGATTTTTGGTGTTCTCTTCATCCAATCAACCTTTGGAGGCATATGTGCAAACATCAATGGTGACTCCAAAGTATTCATATGATATTTTTATTAGCCTAAGTGTCTAATCATCATAATATAGTATATATAATCAACCATCTTTTGATCAGTGTGCTTATTCTCTACCTCAGCATCACACTTATCAAGCAAATAATATTTATGTGTTCCCCCCAAGTGGAACTCAAATAACCTGTCAGACCTATCATGGAATTTTCCCTCCTCCCACTCCTACATATGACCAAGGTTAGCCTCCTTTTCATTCAAATAAGTCCTCTAATTCCCCTTGTCAAGACCAGACTTATCATGTTACATCTTTGTTAGGATTCAAGCAAGCATTATCAGTTTATATTGAGTTGATTAGGGAGATTGGTAGGGGTTAATAAGTTTTTTATGTCATCCCTATCTATGTTATACAAGAGACAAGGAGTGTTCTTCTATTGGTCAAGAATAGATGGTTATTTTTTTAGGGTAAAAAATGGTTATCTTATGATAATGAGGACATAGCAATGATGAGAAGCATGATCCAAAATGCAGACAATGTGTTGATATCTTATGAAGAGTAGTAGGATCATTTGGATCAGTCTTATATGTCATCTCCCCTCTAAGAGCCTCAATCTCAACCTTCAACAGTTCCTAATCATCCCCCTAGTCAACCTTGTCAAATTCCATCCTTGTCAAAACTTAGAAAGGCAATACTAGACCAAGGTAGAATAATCATGAAAATAAATGAAGGGGTTAAGCTTGGAAAATAATTCCCCATTCATGCCATGGAGGGGAGAGGAATCCTATTTCAAGAGTTTTGGAACATGTGGGCACTAATTAAATAAGCTAACTATGCACAGGTTGAGAAGCAAGAATTGAAAGGGTGCGTATTATCCATTGAAAAGTGTTTGAGTAGTGGGAGAAAGATTATGTCAAACTTGAGCCAATCAGTTTGCCCTGTCCTACCCCTATGCACATTCACATTAAAGAGCATGAAGCCATTCCATCATGGATATTCTCCAACACATTCAACCCTAGCTATGTCATGCCCTCACTTGTGATGACACTCTCTCTTATAACCATTCAAAAAGAAAAAGAAAATTTGTTCCATACTCATTTCCATCATGGAAATAAGTTTATAAGGGCATAAAGAATGAGGATGTGTTGGTTGTGGAGGTCCAAGGACTAGTTCAAGAGCCACCAAAGAATCCATTCAAATTCCCTATATAGGACACTCTCTTAAGCTAAAATCAAGGTGAACTTCTTCACCCTCCCACAATATCCCTCTTGGATAAAGAACCTATTTTACAAAGGATATAGGAGGAACATGCAGTCATAGGTGAGCCTAAAGAGGTCAATTCAAGTGTCTATGATGATGAGATCATAATAGGCAGTCTACTTCATTCAAAAGGGGAATCATCATTTTTAAACCAACCTTATTGGTATGGATTTGACACTAATGAATTAGATCCTAATGAGGAAAATCCTTAGGTTGAAAATAGAATATACTTTCAATGGACTACTGAAGGTCCATTCTACATAGATCAAGAAGAGGATCAGAACTAGGTGCCTTTGGTTGGTTAACTTCAAGATGAGGTGTCAGTTGAGGATATCCCTCATATATTGGAGAAAGAGGAAATCATATTAGAGCTTTAGTAGGATAAGTGTGATATTTCAAGCCTTAGATGGTTAAGTTGACCCTCATTTGTAGTTGAAGATCAAGATGAAATCTTAAGTGAGCTTAATGAAAGAGACATCTCAAAGGCTCAAGAGATGTATTTTGATGAACATACCAGTAAAAAAATTTAAGGGTTGTGGTAGTGGTTCAATGCCATAACCAAAGATTCACAAGATATTAAGGGACATGTCCTTCTTCTAGGAACCTAGGAGCATGATACTCTAAGCATGATCAGTCTTAATTTTCACAAGGACAAGGGGGAAGGATATTGTCTTTTTTAACCACCAAGTGAACCAAGTGTAGTTTCTCCCAAGAGTCTAAATGAATTATTCATGTAAGGCTTTCTAAAAAATGATGAGCAACATCAATCAAATGATCCTATAGTCTAAAATGAACCAAGCTTAGAAGAATTAGACTAGTACATCTATATTGGATGCATGTTTATTCCTATTTATCCATTGGAGAACACATCAAAAGGATTGGCCATCAATATTCCTAGTTAACCAATTTTGGTACCTCCAAAGTAGGGTATTTTTCATCTTGGTTTGTTATAAGTGAATGATACTCAAAGTTTTCCATTTGACCTAGGAGGGAGGTGCTTATAAATTATTGTATAATATTATATATATTAGAGTATATTTCATTCTTTTCTCTAAGTGTCTATGAGCACATTTGTTTAGTAGGTTAGTTGCCCTTGCTTTGTTTAGGTTAGTTTCCTTTCCTATTATGTGTTTCTTTTGCCAAAGTGCATTGGCCTCTTTGTTTTATTTTGTTTCTTTTGGTCCTTGTCACTTCAAGAGAGGGTTTTCAAGAAAGGGATATCCTTACTCAATTTAGATCAGCTTATGAATCCATGCCCTATGGATCAGATAAGGTAACTAGTCTAGTTTCTCAAGCATATCATGCATGTTTCTATATGAGTCACCAAATATGTTGGCCAAATTTGGCCCACATACAAATATTTTGCTTGGATAGATCAGTTGAGAAGAGTTATTGATTGACCAAATGATCAAATGACTTGAGAAAGTGAATAATATGGACCAGACCATCATCAAACATCATGTAAAAATAAACAAGTTAGTCTAGTTTCACACTTCATAAGTTCACTTAGGATTGATCTCAAAGCTAAAGGATTGCATAGACATGAGTTTATTCATGCCTTGAACATTCTCTATAAATTTTATGACTTGATGAAATGTCTATCTCAAGTTACAAACATTTAAAGTTAAACAAGTAGAATGAGACGTGTACGGGGGCATCAAATAAAAGTCATGGTGAATATCCATTTGAATTTAAAAAAACCCAAAGGGTCCTAAGGTTTAATGGGAATCTACCAGATATAAAGATCATGGAAGCTAAGATAGGATCTAACGGTGAGTGGTGATCTAATGAGTTAGTGGGTCTTGAAGATCCAATGGTGCACATTTGATTATGCATTCATAGATCAATGGCAAACTTAAAGTCAAAAATTTAGAGGATCTTGAGATTAAGTGAAGGGCTAAAAAGTATCATGATCTCTATGAACCAAGGATCCAATGGTGCATTTTTTATCAAAAAAAGGAATATCAATGGCACATGTTTAATCAAACCAAGGATCCAATGGTGCATAATAAAGTAGATCCAACAATGCACAAGCAAGCTAATAGATGGTGAGTGAGGGGTCAATGAGTCAGCATATCTTGAGGACAAATTTAAGATTGTCATGTGGTGCAAGTGAGGAACTTGATGAAACTAACAGCAAGATCTTGAGGATAAGCATGCAATTGCCAAGTGTCACATTCTCAAATGTTGGAATCAAAACAAATAGGGCACTTACATTTAGCATAACATGAGAAACCTAGATCAAGATCAATGATTGATATCAAAATTTAAAGCCAAGAGATTTCAAGTAGAATTCAAATATGATTCAGGTTGAACCAATATTAAATGCTTCAAAGAGCTATGTTACCATTAGAGCTCGATCGAATGTCATAAGTAGATGCAGTCATATAGTCAAGATTGTTCATGCCAAAGCTCTATCACCATTAAAGTTCAAAATCATGATAGGTATTATTAAACCTAATGTGGTTCAATAATGAGGCTATGCAATCTATATATCTTCATTGATATAATGAATATATGAAAACTAATATATTGGATTGGTTTTTAATCTATAGTCAAGATCCATATCCAGGTTAGGGTAGATGTAGACATAAATGAGATATGGTGGAGTGTCTCATCCTTTAACACAATCATAGCTCTAGAAAATAGGTACCTATGTCTACCCAAAGTATACATGGTGATGGCTCTATCAGAATTATAGATATGAGGATTTTGTTCTCATAAATGAGTCAAGTGGAAGATAGCATAAAATCTTAATATGGAGATTTGATGGTTAGAGAAAGTAGTTAGAGTATTTAATAGATTTTGATGGTGCCTAAGGGTTTTTATTTTTAACAATATCATGATTCATCATCTTTGGCAAACTATTGTCTTCTAGTGCATTTTTCTCAGCCAATGAGAAGATTTGGCGGCTACTGGAGTAAATGAAGGCTATTTTATCTATGATGTATTAGCCCTAATTTGATTAAAAGATGGTGAAACATTCATTGAAATATGGTAGTATCTCATTTAATGATCTCATATGGCATGCTCCCTATCTCTCCCCTTTCTCCTGCATCTCTTATTTTATTCCACATTGTAATCTCTCTCTCTAATTTTTTATTCCCATAAGGACTCTTTGATCTTGAAGAGCAGGGGACTCTTTGAGATATTTTGGCAAGATATGCTCATCTTGATAAGGCTAAACCCTATCAATAATTTGTAAGAACTATCTCTTGATGCAATAAAATACTTTATTTACCTATCTCTTTCCTTATATTAGTGTTTAGTGAGTTGTGCATGGTGGCCTTGTGAAGGAGATTCTTCCATATCCATTGTCCTCCTTCCTTGCCTCTTCTAAGGTGTTTTCAAGTTGTTTATAGGTCTAAATTCATTTTATTTATATCATTAATGTAGGCTCAATGTGAGTCTTATAATCCCTCGTTGTTTCCATTAATTTCTTCCTGAACCTAGTCTATGAAACACTTATGTAATCAGCTGGTCTGTAAGGTTGTGTGAGCTAGCATTGTCTTGTGTTGATCTAGTGTAGGTTCAAACTTATATGAGTCTTCCATTTTTATTTGGTGCATCACCTAGTTAACTTTCTTAGGAGCCTTTTCCCCCTTTATAACACTTTTCCCTACAATAACATTAGTTTAGGTGATCCATCAAGAAGAAGCCAAACTTCTTTGGAGGTTCAACCCAACCATAAGATACCCACAGCCTAGGGTTGTTCCCATATTTTGACTGTAAATGGAGGAGCCTCAAGAAATCCTCCACAAGGGTGAAATATCATTTCATAACAAGACCTTGACTCATGAATCACAACCACCAATAACACAAAGACAAATTCCATTAAGTACAAAGGGTTGTCTATGCAAACCCATATAATGTATGTCTTAAATATCTCATAATGAATGTTAAGCCATAGATTAGTCAATAGAAACTCATTGTTAATGCTTAACTATCTATTATTTGAAACACAACATCTAAACTGAGTGTAATATCCACAATTCTATATTATATATTCACTATATGATATCCATCATCAGTCACCTTACACGATTCCACAAAGGGGTATTTATACTTGTTTTTTCCTAACCAAGTAGTTACATAATAAATGATATATGGGTTATTGGCCAATGATATCTTAGTAAACTAATAATCATGGTAGTATTTCAATTATTTTTTCATAAGGACCCAAGCCATAGCATTCCCTATTTTCTTATTTGATGCTAGATACTTGGTGCCAAATATCTTCATTTTCATGGGCCAGTACAAAACTCATGATGATTAAAGTCTAAATAGTCCTTGAGAATCATTCATTAATTCTCTCATGATTCCCTTGCACTCCCCAAGTCTTTATTTATTGTTTTGAGTCTTATTCTCTCAAGTTATTCATATTTATGTTTCATCTTTGATCGAGTATTCTCATGTTGATAACTTCCATGCCCTTATCCTTTCATGCCTCACTGGTTTTATGCCACGATCTTCCTGTACCATACTAGTTTTACACTATGGTCTTCATGCACCATGTTCCTCTCACATCATGTTATTTTTGTGCTAAAAATTAAAAAAACTTAGTCAAAATTTAGGGTCCAACAATGTGCTTATAGACAAACCATGAATGGCCAAAAATAAGCCATTCACAAGCATGTTTGGACTGCCTTGAAAAATGGAGTTTTTTTAGTCACTTATAAGGGTTATTGAGAAAAAAATTTGATTTTAGGAGATAAAATAATTCTTAATGGACCTCTTAAAAATATTGAAAAGTGTCTATCTCTCCAAATCCTCATAAAACACTAAAAACACACAAAATAATGCATTTATGGCAATTTATACAGTAGTTTGTACAGCTAAAGTACATGTTGGTGAGCTAATTGGAGTCTAAAAAAAATTTTGGGTGGTTTTGAAGTTTTTATTATTCATCTAGAGGCATAAATCTTCATTTCTCTCTCATCAGGTCTTTATGGCTCTCCTAGGCAACCTAAAAGTACTTTGAACTCTTAATAATGATTCATAAAGTTAGATGTGTGAATCCTCCAAAAAAATTCAAAAAATTGAATTAAATTAGGGTGGAAAACTTTTGATACAATCTTAGAGTCCCATGAAAATCCTCCTGACCATACCAATCAAAAGAAATGGACTTCTCAGGTTGGAAACAAGCATTCTGAGGGGTCTAGGCAAGTTTACAATATGTTGGTGCTTGTCTAAGTTTGGTTATGACCTCAATGAGGCTTCTTAAATTCATATTTACCTCTTTAAATATTTATATTACCACAACCCTTCACCAAACTCTTTGCTTATGCCACTAACCTATGCCTAGGGTTCTTAGATCAAGTTGACAGTCATACCCTAGCTATTTGTTTTCCCATTTTATCCAAATATCATATGTTTGTGACTTTATGAAGTGTTTTATGGCCCTTTTACCATCTTCTCAAGACCTTGATGGTCTATCCTAGCTCATTCCACTAACTTCATTTCATCTTCTTGGACTGATTGTCTAGGACTATGTTTGCAACTTAGACTTGCACGGCTAAATAGGATAATGTTTGAGTTTGTACTTTTATTGATCTAAGTTCTTCATGAGGTGATATTTTCATCATTATTATACACTTGAGTCTCTCAAATCTTCTCATATACCCTTTATACTCTTTTAACAAGCACAAACTTCTCAATAAATGATAGGCTTGTGTATGCACTTCTTTCTGAGTAGGCAGAGTTTTGATGACTTTATATTATATAATTAGGTGAGTTTGAATGTCATAAAATTATATCTTATTATTTAAATACTCTTTTCCAATTCACACATTCCTTTCTCTCTTGATCAAACAACTCCTTTCTTTGGGTTAGGGAGGCAACATTGTGTATGTTGAGGACTATATGTAACCTTTGAGACTCATGTTTGTTCCTTTATCTTCAACATCCTTACAAATCTCTTTTATAATTTTAAAACATTCACACAACCATTGTTATTCAAGCAAAAACCTTCCATCATTATTATCTCAATACAAGATTTTCAAGAAGCTAGCTTTTGAATGGAGATTGACTGTGTATTGGCCTTTTCTTAGGTATCCAAGGTAATTCTCTAATATCCCAATGACTCAGTCATATTTTCATTCATGTATTAAAACACTCTTCAATTCCCTAAACTTCAATCTCCACTAATCATTAATTCCCAAAGCACATTCTCAACTAATTGTAAGTATGTATTTGAGAAAGTTTGATTGTGTATGTTCATTTGGGACTGGTCTACCAACTTTGGGGTATTCTAAGAGCCTTGTTTAACATTTAAACCTTATAAACTCTTGATCAAGATATTGAATATATCTATACCTTCCTTAACTCTCATGAAACCTTGAATCTTTATGTTTCATCAATATATTATCTCAAGACCAAATTAGTCTTCTCATGGTTGATTGTAAGTGTTGGTTTGGACAAACCTGATTGTGTATGATTTGTGTGATTTTTTTTTAGGCCTATTTGACTTTAATGACTTTATTTATTCATGAATCCTTTCTAACCCTCATAATACACATTACAATCTCAGTCTTTAAATTTTTGAGTCATCCAACAGTCCAATAGATGATTGTGTATATGCCTTTGTTTATGTTTAAATAGACTAGTCTATAACTTAGGTATTTTAGGAGCTTATTTTCACATTAAATCCTATTGAGACTCATAACATGTCATTTATAGACTAACTGGGGACTCTTTATCAACACCTTGAAGTTAATGTTACATTCATCATCAATGTCCAAAGTACATTCCCTCTCACTAAGCAAGACTATATGTATCAATTGGGAGTTTGAATATACATATGAGTTTCATAGATTTTCAAACCACATCATGATATCTATAAGTGAATTAATCTCATCACTAGATCTCTTTTTGATTAATTTCCATCCATACAATGTCTCAGAACACCTTTCTCAACCTTGCACTTCAATGTTCATACACAGTCTTATAGATGACTATGAGCCATTAACTTATTTGCAACTTTTTAACTTTAAGATGCCTTTGGAGACCTCCATTAGTCCATTACTATTTTCAAACTGGACCACCATGATTCATACTTGGGAAACCTTTACTAAACATTGACAATATGGATTTTTCATGGAGTTGCAAACTTATAGGCCTATAGGTGATGGAAACTGTAACTTATGTGTTAGAGCTTGAAAAGTAGAAAATATTAATATTATGACTCAAATATCCTCAAATACATTGCACCAACATGATAACATGAAAAAACACAACTTCAATATCCTTTGAAACACATGTTCAAACACTCAAAACACCCTGCTTATGCAAATAAATAGAAAATAGTCTCAAGGAGTGAATGAAGAAGTTACCATGCTTGTGACTTGTACAAAATACTTAGTTGATTAAAAGACCATGAATGGATTGTGGAGATATTTTAAGACTATTAAAAACCATTAAATTTCACTTGACCACCTAGAAACTCACAAACATAGAAACATGACCAGTCACTTGTAGATAATGCACAAAAGAGAAATTACTTATCAAAAGGACCTCCACACATGCCACCATGAGTAATGAATGTTTGTAAGTAATATACATACATATTATAATATTTTAAAACTATTTTAAAGCATCCATGATTTTAATATTTGCACTGAATTTACTCTGAACTTAGTATGTGGGGTTTTAGGCCTTCAAAAAAAGTCTGGGATCTTAATGATTGTTCATAAATATAATATCACTAATCCAAAAACCAATTACATAAATTATAATCCCATAGTGGTCCCAAAATTTTTGAAAAATATTATCTCGCAAGTCTATCTATACAGCCTATACCATTTGCTTGAAGTTGGCCTTCATTAGCTTGTGAAGGGGATGATGACAGAAAGAAGGAAAAATTTGCAAATTTTGGATTTCAAACTTCTTCCTGATATGGTTTATGACCTATAAAATATGTACTGATGTTATGAAGTTGTTTTCACCTGAAATTAACTTTAAGATTCCATACAACTCCCCCTAACTCCTCAGACAAGTGTTGAAAATTAAGAATCTAACTTTCTATGATTCCTCTTATAGGTGTAACATTTATATAACTACTCCAATATCTTTATAATATTTTTGGTATGGATTTTTAATCTAGGTAACTTTTAAATATACCAATGTTATCCAAAATCACTTTTATATGCATTTTCAAAACCTTAGAACTAGTAAATGATCTTCAAACTTTACAAAATTTCATGAAACATTATGAAAAGGTGTTTAGGACAAAATAATATTAATCAACCCCTAATCACCTATGACAAATTTTTCAAGGCACCACAAATGATCTTTTTAACCCTTTTTGACTTAGGAGACCCAAATAGACCAGAACACATAAAAGATATTTACCTTAATCTTTCCAAATTTACCTTAATAAATGTTAATAAGGTATTTTGGACTTAATTAGGACCACCTAAATCACCTAAGGTTCATGTTTTTTCCTATATGGGTCCTATTTTGACTTGGGGGATCAAAATTGGATAATACTTCTTATTCATTTTTGTGCGACTCAGTGCCTATTGGGGCATGGTAGGAGATGTCAATAGGTGTCAAAGGTTGAAACCCAAGATATGTCTATAATGGACTATAACTCATCAATATGTGAAGGCTCTATTGTAGGCATGTTGATTATAAAATTATTGTCATCCCAAGTGCAAGCATGTGCATAGTTGTACATTTATAGAATATGAACATGTGTATGATTAATCACTTTGGTTTTCCCATCTATCTATGGATGAAAAGTTATCAAATGATCCAGTTGTGTACACATCAAGTCCCATAATGTTTTCCAAAAGTGACTTATAAAGCATGGATCTCGATCATAAATGATGGATGTTATGAGCCCAAAATGAACCCAAACATGGTTGAAGAAGGATTGCATAATGTCAGATTCATTGATGTCTTTATTACAAGTGATCATGATATCCAACTTGGAAAACCTATCCACTAAAATGAACATAGCATCATGTTGGTGTCTCATCACAACTAACCTAGTCATGAAATTCATGCTAATAGATTCCCATGGTCTAGATGGAACTGGTAGAGGTGTTTAAATTCTTAGCTTCCTATTCATGGGCTTGGAAATGCAATAAGTAATACAAGACTTGATGTGACATTACATGTCTATGCACATGTGCATCCAAAATAAGTGTGACTATAATGTGGCTAGAGTATTTGTTATGCCAAAGTGTATTGAGGTCTTGTAATAGTACACCTCCCACATGATTCATTGGCAAGGTGCACAACCAAGGACATAGATATGTTTAGTCTTGTAGATAAGTTGGTCATACAAGTAGAACTCTTAAACTTGTTTTCCATGTGTTAGGTTGGTATAAGTCACTATGAAGTCTTAATCAGATGAGTAGAGTGATACCTAATTTGCAAAGTTGTGGTCATGTATTTTGAACACTATGATGAGTGCATGAAATGGTAATCATATAAGGTAATTTATTAGCTTATTTCCCTTCCCTTTCTTGTATTTTATCATGAGATGGAACTCTCACAAGTAAGTCATCCATTTCATGTCTCATGGATTTTCCAATTTGTTTTGTGTCTATAGGAACTGAAGTGGCTTGTGATCCAAATGAATAATTATCTCCTTCCCTATAATGTAGTGGCTTCATTTATTGATTGCTTAAACAATATCATACAATTAAATCTCATAGGTGGAGTACCTTTATACCATGTCATTGAACATATTTAAGTGATATTCAACCATATGTCTATGTTTCATGAGCATTGCATTCAGTGTGTACTCATATGCATTGGTGTGAATTTCGAAGGAATGTATAATGCTAGGCATTGTGAGAATAGGCACTACACATATGCATTGTTTAATTTCCTTAAAATTTCCTTGTTATGCATGAGTCCCATCGAACTTGGATTTTACACATGTTATATGGATGAGAGCCCAAGAGATGTGCAAGAAATAAAGGATGAACCTATGATATAAGTTAGAAAGTCTAAGAAAACTCCTTAATTCTATGATATTTCATGAATTAGGCCAATCTTGGATCTATTTTATCTTATCTAGATCTACATAGATACATGTGCCATTAACGATGTAGCCTAGGTACTAAATCTGCATAGTGTTAAATGTATACTTTGTTAAGTTGGCTTACAACTTATGTTGGTGTAGAGTGTCTAAGATTCATTAGATGTTCTCTAGATGTTCCTCCCAAGTATTTCTAAAGATGATAATGTCATCTAAGTAGACAATGACAAAGGAGTTTTAAAAAGGCCTAATTATATCATCCATCAAGTGCATAAAAGTGGTTGGCATATTGGTTAAGCTGAAAGGCATGACCAATCATTCGTACAATACTTCCCATGTCTTTAATGTTGTCTTCCAAACATCTCAGGATGGAATGAAACTTGAAGGTAACCTAACTTCAAGTCAATCTTGGTGAAGTATTGTGCACATCGAAGTTGGTCCAGAAGGTCATCAATGCATGGCAATGGGTACCAATTCCTCACCATTATTTTATTGAGTATGAAATAGTCTATACAAAGTCTCTAGTACCCATCCTTCTTAAGTACAAGGAGTATCAAACTCCCACAAGGATAAGAGTTAGTCTTGATCTTGCCTTAATCAAGGAGTTCTTGTATCTGGCATTAGATTTTATCATTCTCCCAAATTGATCTATGATACAGGAGGCTATTCAAAAGAGTGGATATAGGAACCAAATAAATGTGGTGCTTTACTACATAGTACATTAGAAGACCTTAAGGTTTTTTAAAGACTTTGTTATGATAATCAAACAACTTGTCAAGTTGTTTATGATATGACATTGTGTGGGTTGTGTGTACTGCTAGAGTGCACTTCATCTAAATAGGTTTGTCATGGTAAATCATGAACAACACAAACTTTTGCACATGTGAGATAAGTTTAAAACATTACTTAGAAGATACCAAGGTGAATTTGGTCATGGGTGCTAACTCAAAGAGATTATAAAAATGATCTCATAGATGGATGGTCCAACATTATGGCTTGGTTTGATATTTAGATTCATGGTTATACAAGTATGGTCTTCCTAAAAAGATGTCACAGACCTCTAGAGGTGCAATTTCATATGTGACATTATCCTCCATAAGCTAGACTTTGAACTAAAAAGTGCATTATTTCCGAACCTATATATCCTTCCCCTATTATAGCTACCCCAAAGAATGTCTTAGAGTGCACAATAATGGTAATACCAAGGCATTGAGTTATGGATTATGCAATGATGTTCATATAATTATAATTATCTATGATGAGATGAAGAGGCTGACCCTTCACCTAGAACTTGGTGTGAAAGAAACATTTGCACTCCTCAGAGATGTCGATCATAGTGGTGCTAGTATTTTGATAATAGGCACCTAGATCAATATTTTCCATCAATGTGGGTCTTGATGTAGATTGTGTGAGAAAGTATTGTTGTACATGGCATTCATAATCATTATGAGTGGATGAGTGATGGTGATGGTGATGGTGATGGTGATGGAACCACTTATCATCAGACTTCTTCTTTCCTTTGTCTTAAGTAGAAGGCACGGGAGCCTTTGAGTATTGAGCTATCTTCTGAGGCTACTCACCTTTATGAGAAGTGTTTTTATTTCATGAAAAAGTCTATGATATGGATTTGTGCAAGGGTTGGCCCTTACACACTATGTTGGATGAAGAGGTGGAGAATTGTTTCCTATTTGCCTTGGATTTAATCTTGGTAGCATTATGATATGCTTAACCCAATGTGCTAGAAGTCAATAACTCCACCTTTGCATCGAGATAAGGTGAGTTTTCATTGATGTACTTTAGCACCTTATGTTGTTCACTCAAGTTCTCACACAAATTCAGAAATTATTCATGGAATATATTATTGTAGTCTTCTACTAACTGATTCTTGCACTAACATAGTTTTTGGAACTTGATATATTCATCTTCAAAGTGTCAAAGAGGGTGGTATTCTTCATTCATCACATCAACAAAAGTCTTCCATGATTCGATTGAAATGCATTCTTTTGCATGTTTCATATTGAAGGTCTCTCACTAATGCACAATCAAAATGGACATCTTCAATACTATGAAGGTGATCTTCTCAGCATTAATGAAGTAGTTGACTGAGAAGTATGCCTCAAGTTATCAAATATAATTATCCAATGTTTGGGAATCTATCTTGCCTTTGAATTGTGGAATGTCAAGATTTACTTATACTTTGAAGGGGGTTTATTATTGGAATTATTGTGGAGCATATCATGGAGATGGGTGGGAATATATTAGGTTGAGTTACATCATTAACTCATAAAATTTATGAAAACTTTTGGTACATCGTGCCTCTAGTGTGTCATGTTAGGTTATGGAGCTAAAAGCTTCACCCTTGCAAACAAAAACTGAAGGTTGCTGAAGAACTAGAAGCATCGGCATCGGTAGAATGACCGACGTCGGTCATTACCAGTGCAGAAGGCAATCGGTGATGGTAGGAAGTCGGCCGACATCGGCAGCACCAGGCAAGCAGGGACCAGCATCGGTCTCTTATGTGTTCCAGAACTGTTCGTTGCACGAACAATTAGTTAAGTGAACGGAGTGTTTACATGTAAAGGCCAGTTAGAGTCTCGAGCTGTGTGGATAATTGTCTAAATTAAGAGTCTAAGTTATTGTTTAAGTCTGGGATCTATTTATAGACCTATTGGCATGTATTATAAAGTGTGCTAGTGAAGACAACTAAGTGTGTGTTTCTCCTAGTTCCACTAATGAGCTAGAAAGGAAGGCAAGGAAGATCCTTCCATGGTGAGTATGGTCAGTTGAATTGCAGGTTGTAGGTTCATGGGAGATCAACTTAAAGTACTATAGAGTGCTTCGTGTACTAGTAGGGTTATTACTGACTGGTTGGAGAGGTGAACACCAATTCTGAGTGTGAGTTGTGTGTTGGGACCGTTTTTGGTAGGAGAGTGTTTTAAAGAAGAATTACTATACACTTGAGGTGTGGGAAGCCTCTGTAAGGTGGAAGAGTGTGGCGGATCTTTATTGTATTCTTTTTTGTACAAGTATTAATATAAGATTGTATATTGTCTCTCATATTTTGTGCTATTGGTGAATTCTAGTTACTTGTGCTTCTGGTTATTTTTGCATATTTAATTGCTTAAGTTTGGTAATCATATTGTGCTCTTTCTAAGGAGTAAGATCCTAACAAGTGGGATCAGAACAAGTGTGTTTGTTCTTGGATTCCCCATCAATTGGTATCAAAGCTTTTGGTTGGGATACTAACAGGTTGTTTCAGATCTGGTTAGTGTGTGTTGATTACAGGGTACTCACAGGGGTTTCTATTTGAGTGGGAGTAGAGCAATGGTAGAAGACAGTAGACTACGAATGGAGAAGTTTAATAGCAGGAGGTCCAAGTTCAAGTATGGTAGAATAAACTGCTGGAGATATGGAAAGAAAGAGCAGGAAAAGAAAGATTGTTGGTTGGTAGCAGATCAGCATGAAGGACATGAAGAAGAAGCAGGTATTGCAGATTTTGTTGCATAGGGTGCTCTGGTATGTTCTTTAGATAAAGTAGAATCTTGGGTTTTAGATTTTGGTGCCTCTTTTCATGCATCCCCAATTAGGGAATTTTTTCATGAGTATGTCCAGGGAGACTTTGGATGGTAAGCCTTGTTAGATGGTTGGCAAAGAGAAAGTGAAGCTGAAATTGCAGATGGACAACACATGGGTGTTAAAGGAGGTCATGCATGTCCCAGTTCTGGAGTAGAATTTGATTTCTATAAGAAGTATGGGTGATGAGGGTTGCACAGTAACTCTCACAATGGACTCTTGGAAGGTTACCAAGGGTGCACTTGTTGTAACAAGAGGTAAGAAAGTAGGTACTCTTTATCTATCTACTTGTATTAATGTTTTTCTTTCTAGATTATCTACTTCAGCTATAGATTCAAAGGTGTGGCTTAATAGGCTTGGTCACATGAATAAGGAGATGCATGTTCTTGAGTCAAAGGGTATAGATCAAGATTTTTGTATGCAGAAAAAGGAGACATTTCTTGAGAGATTCGATGTTAGTGACAAGAATAGGAAAGCCTTGGTTTTTAAGGAGAAAGTGACAGACAGAGTTCACCACAAGAGGCAGAAGAATTTTGAGTAGAGCAAAGGTGATTTGGACAAGGGTTTGATCCAAAAAGAGCTCACGGGAAGAAGTCAGTTCTCACAAGCAAAACACAGAGACCGACGTCGATAGGAAAACCGATGTCGATGTCCAGATAGGGACCAACATCAACTATGTGTAGACCGACGTCGATGACTCAGGGTAGATAGACACTAGTGTCGGCAAGGGGAAAACTGACGTCGATGATTAGGTAGTCGTAGGGAACTGACATCGGTCAGGTGCAGACTAGAATGTGACTAGCATCGGTCACTGAGATGAATTTTGGGTGGATAGCAAGCTGTCAAGGAGTCTCAAGTGCCCATATGGATGACTTAAAGGGTATGTAAGCCTCAAATTCATCATTTCCCTTCTTTACACTACTTGTTGCTCACTTATGGTAAAGAACCAGGAAGTTGTTAAAGAAGTAGAACAAGTAGATCCAGGAAATAGTAGGAGCTTGGCATGGATGGAGGATGTGATTCCTTGGAGAAGAACCAAACAAGAGTTTTGGGTGAAGTTGCCAGCTGGAAGTAAGCACTGAGAGATGAATGGGTGTTCAAGATGAAGAAGAGTGAAAATGGATACGTGAGATGGAAGATCAGGGTATATGGTCTTGTATAAGCTGTAGGGCAATGGAGGTTTGATCATTGTGTTTCTCTTTACCAGGTTGGATAATATTAGCTACATTATCCTATTACTATATGATGTGCTTGTTGCAGGGTTACATATATAGGTATTGTTGAACTAAAGGTAAAGCTAGTTCAGAGGGATGTCATGGAGAATCTAGGAGCAGCAAGGTTCTTTGGCATGAGTGTGTTCTAGGGACATGGAAGGTCATATGTTGACTTTGTTTTAGGATGATTGTGTGAGACCGGTTAGCATGCCGATGGTTGGACAGTTCATAGAATAGGTTCTTGATTCACATAATGAGGTTAAGTGCATGGTATGTATTAGACCTAAGATTTCCCAAGCAGTGGGATTTGTCACAAGTTTGGAGCCAATCTGGGAAAGAAGCATTGGAGGGCAGTTCAATGGATTCTTAGAGGGACCAACAGCAGGTGCACATGCTATGCAGGTTCAAGTTATTTTCTACATGGTTTGTAGATGTGGATGTGGCAGGTGATTTGAATGACAAGTTTTACACTACAAGTTTGTGGTGGTTGGTCTTCAAGAGTGATCTTGAGGAGGGATACAAAGCCAAGGGAACAAACTAGACAAAGTATAGGTACAGGTACAGGTTGTAGCTATTTATCTCCAAGTGAGAAATTGTTAGGTTGTGGAGCTAAAAGCTTCAACCTTGCAAACAGAAACTAAAGGTTGTTGAAGAACCAGAAGCATCGGCATCGACAGAATGACCGATGTCGGTCATTACTAGTGTAGAAGGCAACCGGCAATGACAGGAAGTTAGTCGACGTTGGTAGCACTAGGCAAGTAGGGACCGGCATCGATCACCTGTGTGTTCCAGAACTGTTTGTTGCATGAATAGTTAGTTAAGTGAACTTAGTGTTTGCATGTAAAGGCCAGTTAGAGTCTCGAGTTGTGGGGATAATTGTCTAAATTAAGAGTCTAAGTTATTGTTTAAGTCTGGGATCTATTTATAGACCTATTGACATGTATTGTAAAGTGTGCTAGTGAAGAGAACTAAGTGTGTGTTTCTCCTAGTTCCACTAATGAGCTAGAAAGGAAGGCAAGGAAGATCCTTCCATGGTGAGTATGGTCAGTTGAATTGCAGGTTGTAGGTTCATGGGAGATCAACTTGAAGTACTATAGAGTGCTTGGTGTACTAGCAGGGTTATTACTGACTGGTTGGAGAGGTGAACACCAATTCTAAGTGTGAGTTGTGTGTTGGGACCATTTTTGGTAGGAGAGTGTTTTGAAGAAGAATTATTGTACACTTGAGGTGTGGGAAGCCTCTGTAAGGTGGAAGAGTGTGGTGGCTCTTTATTGTATTCTTTTTTGTACAAGTATTAATATAAGATTGTATATTGTCTCTCATATTCTGTGCTATTGGTGAATTCTAGTTACTTGTGCTTCTGGATATTTCTGCATATTTAATTGCTTAAGTTTGGTAATCATATTGTGCTCTTTCTGAGGAGCAAGATCCTAACAAGTGGGATCAGAACAAGTGTGTTTGTTCTTGGATTCCCCATCATGTCAACAATTAACCTTCAAACTTGTGGGGCTACCTGAGGTTACTTCTAGGTGTCAAACATCTTAATTTTGCTATAGCATTCATCTAGGGTTTATAAAATAGGGTTGATTGTTAAACCTTCTCTTTCTTGTTGTGCTCATGTGGCTATAAGAATATAAAGGAATAGAGCTCTACTCTAATATCAATGATCCACACCATGGGACCTAAGACTAAGTGTGCAATAAAAAATTTATTTTAGTTGTATAGAGTGAATGCACGGGGATGTATTTAGATAGAATAATCAAACACACATTTAATTGAGCGAAATTCTTACTTGCATAAATGCAAATTCTATTAAAAATAGGGGAAACTAGGACTGTGTTATGGTGCATGTGTTACATAATAAATACATTGAGAATGTTATTTGTGTTATGCATATTTATTGCCTTGACCTAGTTGTCCATAGACAAATGTGTATGTTACATATTTAACATGCATGATTACAAGGGTAGTTACAAATGATTGGTGTAGAATACAATGAAGGTGGAGTTGATAAGTCTCACACTCCTTTCATGTTGATGATGGATTTCCTAACTAGGAGGTGAACATTGATTCAATTGTATTATTCTCAATTGTTTAATAATGATCAAGATCCCAAGAATCTTAGTTGAAAACTAATACAATCAATCATGGGAGTCTAGACTGATCTAGGGACACTATTCAAGGCACACAATCAAGGTAGCCCATCATGTGGTTGTGTTAAAGTGGGGCCCAATGAAGTAGGCTAGTTTGTGAGAAAGTGCCAATGTAATCTTCCCAGCATGAATCAAATAATTATCAACCGTAATGGACATTTCAAAGGCATTAGGCAATGTGTTCCCTCCCATAGATTATACCATCATATAAATATCACTATCAAAATTCTTAAGATAATAAAGGAAAGCATGATGATTAGTGTGTCTTACCAAGATTGTAATCCTATCCCATGTCTTATGAAACCTTGTATTGAAGTCTTAAATATCTTCTTGAGGTGTGTTCCTTATGTTGGTAAGCTACTCAGTCAATGACAAGTTGTCACTCTTGTCCTCAAACCTTCTCCTTAAATAATCACGCAATTCATCCCATGTGGTGATAGATTTAGGGGCCAATGTACCATACTAATCAAGATATTTCCCCTTGAAAGAGATAGTAAACAACCTAATTACTATGCTCTCCTTGTTGATGTGATGTATATTATAAAATTTAATTAATGTTTCTAATATGCTCAATAGGGGTAATGGCAATCTCATTGATGTATGAAAGGACACTTTTAAGGGATAATATGGGAATGTCATCATAATGGGAAAGTCTTAGAGGACCTTATCCATTGAAATCAACAAAAGGTAGGTTATTTGCCATGGTAGCTTTATGAATTTACAAGAGTAGTCCAATCAAAAACTTTATTATAGGTTTATGATCAAGGAATGATTTTCTTGGGTAAGGATGGGTGTTAACAAATTAGTATGCTTTGACTGAATAGTAAGGAATCTCTTGGAAATAAAAAGGAATGCCTTTAGTATGATATCTTGTGTTTACCTTAGGCATGAAACAATACACTAGTATACCACTAAGAATCAATTGTTAGAGTTGCTAGATATTGCAAGAAGTAGACTATTATAGCCTCTTATTATCAAGACCAGCATCCACCTTGAACAACTTTGATGGACCACATATCCCACCAGGCATGCTAAAACTATTATAGCCCAAATTTTCACCCAAAATAATTCAATCATACCTTCTCAAATTTGGGATAACATGGAACTATCTCTAGGTATATGCAAATTGCTATAAGAGATAGATCTCTAGAATATGGGCTAGCTCCTTTGATCTAACTATTTAGGCTCACACATTATACTAGGCTAATCAATTGTTGGGGGTGAAAAGGGGATAAGGAAACATAACATTAACCTAGACTAATGGAGGTGATATACCAAGGATATCTCCACAAACATACTTGAAACTTGCACTGTGAAGGCAGATTGCTAAAATTGATCTCAACTCAAGATTCTTTTACCATAATGTTTCTACATGGAGGCAAATTGCTATTCATTTAAAAATATGGGTGAATAAGAGGTCTAATATTAGACACTACTAATCCATATTCAAAATTCAAAATCACCTAACAAATAGTTACACTTCATGAGACCTGTTAGAAGAATTTTTACTCACACAATGCATACAAGAGCAAAATGGAAGCAAGGAGAAATAATCATCACTTGTCTTCCAACTAGACTACTTGACATTCTTAGGCAAGAATTGTAGAGACTAAACCAGCTTGAAAAAACTTTATTCAAAGGAAAAACAAGATGTCAAACTAGCAAGGCTTCACAATACCAATTATGGATAGAATACAATGCCAAAATGGCTTCAATGTATAGATCAATAAGAGAAGATAGAGAAAGAGTGACATTGAAGGGTAACCATGCCAAGTGTCAATTATTAAATACTAGTTATAATTCAAGATAAGGAGTTAGATAATAGATCATTAATTTCTCTTGGATAAGTTTCCATATGAAACATGATGTCTTATTGAAGTTAGCATAGGGACACTTCATGTCCTTCTTGAAATTGCTTTCTTGATGAGGAATCTACTTAAATGCTTAGAACTATCTTCAAACTCATTGACACATGTGCCCTAACTTGATAATGTGGAAACATGATTGGTTCAAGTCATTATACACTTCTATAACTAATTATCTTCCCCTTGCCACTTGTTACTTCCTTGCAGTCACTCATTAACCTTCTAGGCCTCAATTCTCACACTTATCACTATGGTGACTTACACACACTCAAGGAGATTCGTTGCATATATTTGAGACACTTCATCAATACTTTTTTTTCCTCTATTATATCATATAGACTTCAATTAAAACCCAAAATCACACTTCTCACAATCAACTTGACAGTCACCTTATTTCTCACTGTTCTATCCAAGAATGCTTGCAATAACCAACTTAGTAGAGGGGTTTCCATGTATTACTGAGGTGAGAATGAGGTATGAATAGTCATAATACATATCTACACACCTTCCACCATGACTTTAACCTTTTTATTCCTTCATGCACCTTCAAACTACTTCAAATCTTACAAAAAACACATAATTTGGCTCATTTGTACAAGTGATGGTATGGAACAATTAAGTTGTAGGGATGTTGAGAGAGTGCCAAGTAATCCCAAATAACTTTCTAGGTCAATTGACCCATTATGGATTCATTACTCTTCATATCTTTTTCATTTGGATATTATGAGGATTTTAGGAGGGTTTTAGGTCATTTAGGTTCTTAACAATGATTCATAAAGGTTAATCCCTTAACCCTCAAACCAATGACACTGAGTTTAATTAAAAGACCTCCCTTAATTACCCCTAATTTATTGAAACCATATGCATATTTTTTGTATATATGTGAGTGAAATAAGTTGCCTCTGAAGTTTTTACTATGCATTTTGGACAACTCTAAGATAAATTAAGGCCAAAATGGCCAATTTGAATTGTTCTCTAAAAAATAATGATTCTCATAAATATTTCACTTTCCCATGAAATTTCTCACATTTCTTGGGAGGATCTCATGATCATATGAGTGAAGTTAGAATCTTGATGGTCATCTCCAGTTCTTAGGCCTAATAAGCATAGACTATATTTTCTGAATATGTGACCACTTAAGTGTTCATAATGATTGTAGGGGTTTCTCAACAATTATTCACCTTCAAATCAAACTTATACATAATCTTACAGTCATTCAAGGCTCTTTCATTCATCCTTTCATCATCAATGTACTAAGTCTATAAATTGCCTTCCTTGTGCAGTGACTCAGGTCTGAAACAAAATAGTGAACACTTACCCTATTGGTTTGACCTAAAAGAGACCATGGAGGTATTTTAAAATTAATTATGACATTTTTTATCAATTTTTAAATATTTACCATGCTTATATATCTCTCAACACTTCTAATTCCCAAAACTAGCTCATAGGCATGTGATTGTGTGCAGGGTTTTGATAGGGTTTAAGAACCTTAAGCTATGATTGTCTCCATTCATTCTTGATTATAGGAATCAAGTGGAAGTGTGATATTATCATTGTGATATTTTTTTTACATGGTCATTCCATCCTACACCTTTACCTACCAACCAATCCTGCACCCTTCATTAACTTGGGCTAGTATGAGTATGAGTCAAATTGTAGATGTTCATTAGAGAAGTTAAGAGGTTCCTGTAGGTGATGATATGTGTTTGAGCATTGTGATTCAAACCTTTGGTTTTTCTTGAGATTATCAGGATCATTTCACACATGAATGGACTTATTTCTACCTTGAGATCATGCAACCATTCCTTACCATCAATGCACTAGGTGCCACTTATAATGTACATTATTCCAGATTCATTTGGGCCTAATGGCACTGTAATTATCCAAATATCTAAATTAGAAACATGACTGAGTATAAAACCCATTCTACCATCATTTTATCTTGACCTAATAACCTTCTCTTGTGTTAAGGTGTTACCTCTAGGTCTAGGCTGCAAGAATGAAGCCATTAAGCTTACACAAACCTCATAAACTTCCACCATGAGATGACATTGTATAGGGTAGAATCTCTTTTTAGAGAAGTCAAGGTAATTCTTCCCATTAAGCAACTTGATTCAACTTGATTTACTATAGGTCTTGAATTCACTCTCACAATCGATCTCCAATCTATTTTAACAACTCAATCCTACTATTTTTACCTTGAGAATCTTCTCAAAACCTTGGAACTCCTTGCTCCATTAATATGATTGTTCAAAGCCTATTTCCAATTGGTTATATATGTTCCTTTTGAACAGTTGACTATGATTTTAATTCCTTTCTCATACTAAAATTAAGCATGGCAATGGTTTTACAATGTTTTTGATGATGTCTTAAGATATTATGAGTGTTTTGAAGTTCCAAACTCATTAACATCCCTGTCTAAGCACTCCTACATAGTACTATGGGTGATTGTCTGCTAAGCATGTGAGTTCAACCTTACACTTCACTTGGTTTCAAATGCTTTAAGATTTCATTTTCATTGGTCCATTGAATTTTTCTTAGACCTTAACCATGCTCTAAGAGGTTGAAAATAAGTGTATTACATTTGATCTAAATCTACTCACAGGAGAATGAACTCTGCAACTACCAGAACATTATTCTCAGCCTCAATGGTATTCACTTCTATCACAAGGATGATTTTGCTTATGTTTTCATGACCACACATGCCAAACCATATTTAATTCAGCATGACATGAGTGTATATGCTCTAAAATTCTATTTTCATCACTTGGTTCACATAAACCAATTTCCAAAATGCATCTAGATGAGAAAAATTGAGATGTTGGGGTTGCACAGGGAGTTTAGAGGTACTAACAATCTCAATGATTGTTCATACAGCATAGACCACAAATATTGATACTATGACCATGGAATTAAATATCACAAATACCCCTAACATCCACAAACTACACTCACTCCAACTCCTAAGAGAGCGATAAGAGAGAAAAAACTAGTTTTTGACAATTTTGGATTTTTTAAAGCCACCTGAGCCTAAAAATAATCTTTAGGGATGCCATGAAACTTCCTTGAATCCTTCACATGTGTCAAGTGAGTCACCTTAGTCCGTATAACTACCTAAAACTAGCATTTTGCAGATCTTTTTTTTACATTAAACTTGCAACATTTTAGTTTCAAAGCCTTCCTCTAACATTCTATGATAGGAAGTACATTATATTTCTTCTTAACACATTTTTCCTTTTATGTAAAATCTTACAATTCCTTAACATGACCCAAAAGGTGGTATAAAAGGACATTGAGAAAAGTAGACAAATGTGACAAAGGTTAAAACATATTAGGTGGCCCTCAAAGTATGACTTGAATTCATTTAAGACCATGGTTACCATGTTCAAACCCATAGGACCTTATGAAAGTTTTAATATGTAATGGGGGTTGACCAAATTTGACCCAAGGTGAAATTTTGGTCAATGTTTTGGTGATTTCTAGGGGTAGCATGCCTGCTATGCTAAGGACCAATTGCCTTCTCCTACCATTGGGCAATGGAGTCACCCATATACTTTGATTGACACTGATATACCTTTGAAAAGACACTAAACACAACAAAAAACCAACACATAAATAAGACACCAAAACACACACTTGTGTTCTCTAAGCACTTAGGGAAAACACACAAACAATTCAAAAGAGAACTCACACCTATCCTAATATATATAAGACCTCAAAACACTTGAGGTGGGAGACAATTTCCACATTGATTAAACCAAGGTCAAATATAATGCTTCTATAATCATTACTACTCCATGAAAATAAACCATCATATGATGAGTGTTTGTCAATGAAAACTTGATTATGAAGATAGTCAAATGACTCACCATTTTTTAAGCTTTTGAAAACTACAAGTTTATCACTTGGGACTCTCATAAACACTCCATCTAGCTCTCTTAGAGGTTTTTTTTTAATTTTTAGCTTGCTTGACCTTTATCATGTCCACCTGGCACTCCTCAATATGATCATTGGGAGTCATGAAAGCCTTCCCAACTTAAAATGTATTTGAATGATGAAATGTTTGTTATTAAGATTCATCAAGGTTATCTTCTTTGTGCTCATTAGGTACCTGATTGACCTCATCATCAGGTCTACATTCCTTTTGAAGAGTTGCATACCTACTTACCTCTTCAAACTCCTACATTATGGCATTGAATTATTGCCACATATCATATGCCTCTTCTTGAGGTTCATGCTCATGAACATCCTCCTCTTTGGTAAGTAGAACTAGATGCTCACTAAGACTATCATGCTTTGTTATAGTTGGGATATGAACATCATCATTCATGTGCAAAAGGTAATTGTCCCATTCAACCTATCCTAGATTGTCATCATAATTTTCCTCAAGATATCCATCATATTCTTCATGGAATATGTATGTACCAATACTAGTTTCTTCAAATCCATATTACTCAACTCCCCATTCATCAAGGTATAAGTTACCTATGCATTCAATAAATGTTATAGGTTCTTGATCACTAGGATGATCTTCCTCATCATTGATATTGAAATTCATATTAGATGTATAAGGCACATATGGTTCTACATGAAAATTAGATAGAGGTTCAAATTTAATTGACACCTTGGCACCATACCTAGTCCTAAATGTCATATAGGACCAATCTGAAGTCAAATATCCTCTAATATTAGTAGTAAAAGCTCTTGATAAGTAAAGGGAAAAGTGAGCTGGCACATCCACAACCACAACATCTTGAAAAATGGTGAAATTAGAACAAGCATGAAAAACAAGTTACAAACCTTTGATTATGATAATTATCTTAGTAGTTGACCCATCCAATTGTAGTACTCCTTTAGAATGAGGCTTATACTTCAAATTCAACTTATTATCTAGTTGTTTCCGCATGACACAAGTACTTGATCCTATATTACTCAAACAATTGTGCACCAAAGCATCTCCAATGAGAATTAGAATGGAAGAGGTTTGTATACTTTCTCAATTTTGTTTGATTATCCCTCACTAGGCTTCATTGTGTTTATCAAGTTTGTGTCTTTCCCACTAGGTTGCTTGGTTGTTATGTTGAGTTTGGACAACCCTTCTTGGAGAAGGTCTGATTTTCTAGGTATTTAAAGTGTATCCCATATTGATACATTCACATGAGCCTTCTTCATCTACTCTACAATTTTAGTGAAAGAGGCACTAACCTTAGCTTGTCTACTAATAGTAATAGTGTTACTTATACCTTGAGAATTCTAAGGTATGAAATCACTCTTAGCGTTCTACATTCATTGATCTACTTGTGCACTTGGTACTCCCTTAGACATACCTACCCTCTGGAATGTTTGAACACTCATTGATGAACCATTACCAGCCCCTTGAACCTTTTTAATTGATTTTCTCTTTACCCTTGTGTTTGAAGATATAGGACTTGAGTCTTTGCTTGATTGCCCTTTGTAATTCATATCAAATGAATCATTTTTTTTCCAATTAAATAAATTAGACCCCACTTGATTACTCTTTCTACTATTCTCTCCTCCATTAGGTACTTCATCTTGAGTCATGGATGGCATTGTTCCCAAATTTGCCATGAAAGCTTGATTGAAAGACTCATTGGCATAGGTAGATGGATCATGAGGTTGATCCCATAAAGGTTAGCCACCATGCTCTTGAAAATGGTTTTTTTGAGTAGGCACTAATGCTTTTGAGGTGGAGGGAGCATTGAGATTGTAACCATTATATGACTCTTCTTGAACTAGTTGTCCTTGACCTTGAGGATGACTTTGAAAAGGTGGTCTATTGCCTTGATAGTTTGGATGGGACTAATTATGTTGATCATGGATTTGAAAAGGCCTCATTGATGTTGTATAATCCTCTTGAGACCTAAAATATCTTGCTCAAAATCCTTAATTCTTTCTTCCTCATTGGATTTACTTGACTGACTAGGAGCAATTAGCTTAAGTTTTAGTGTAGGAATGGGAGCAACATTAGGTGTAGGGGTTCACAAATTAGGAAATAGAGGCATGAGAGGTCTTGTGAAAATCTTCTCAACCTGAATAAAATAATTCTCATCCCTAAAGGTCACTTCATAGGCACTAGGCAATGTGTTCCCTCCCATAGATTGTAGCATCATAGAAATATCATTATCAAAAGCCTTAAGATAATAAAGGAAAGCATGATGAACAGTGGGTCTTACCAAGATTGGAATCCTATCCAATGTCTTTTGAAACCTTATATTGAGATCTTAAATAACTTATTGAGGTTCTCTCCTTATGTTGGTTAATTTCTCAATTCATGAAAAGTTGCCACTTTTGTCCTCAAAGCATCACCCAATTCATCCCATGTGGTGATAGATTCAAGGTCTAATATACCATACCAATCAAGAGCTTTCCCCTTGAAATAAGTATCCAAAAACCTAATTTATATGTTCTCTTCAATGATGTGATATATATTATAGAAGTTATCAATGTTTCTAATATGCTCAATAGGGGTAATGGCAGTCTCATCAGTGTATGAAGGGACACTTTTAAGGGTTGATATGGGAATGTCATCATAATGGGAAAGCATTAGAGGACCATATCCATTTAAAGCAACAAAATTTAGGTTCCTTACCATGTTAGCTTTAGGAATTTATAAGAGTGGGCCAATCAAAAACTTTCTTATAGGTCTATGAGCAAGGTATGATTTTCTTGGGTAAGGATGGGTGTTAGGAAATTTGTATACTTTGACAAAATAGTAAGGAAGCTCTTGGAAATCAAAAGGAATGCCTTTGGTATGAGATCTTGTGCTTACCTTAGGCATGAAATAAAGCACTATTTTGTCACCAAGATTCAATTGTTGGATTTATCAAATACTGCAAGAAGTAGACTATTACAGCCTCTTATTGTCAAGACTAGCATCCACCTTGAACAACCTTCATAGACCACATGTCCCATCAGATATGCCAGAACTATTATAGACAAAAATTTCACCCAAGATAATTCAATCAAACCTTATCAAATTTGGGATCACATGGAACTATCTCTAATTATATGCAGATTGCTATAAGAGATAGATCTCTAGATTATGGGCTAGCTCCCTTCATCTGTTTGTTTGGGCTCACACACTACACTAGGCTAATCACTTGTCGAGGGTGAAAATGGGAGAAGAAAACATAAAAGTAACCTACACTAATAGAGGTGATACACCAAGGATATATCCACAAACATACTTGAAACTTGCACTATGAAGGTAGATTGTTAAAACTGATCTCAACTCAAGATTATTCTAACATGAGTGTTTCTACATGGAGGTAGATTGTTATGCATTTATAGAGGTGGGTGAATAGGAGGTCTAATCTCAGAAACTACTAATCTATCTTCACACTTCAAAAACACCTAACAAACATTTACACTTCATGAGACCTATTAGAAGAAGTATTACTCACACAATGCATACAAGAGCAAAATGGAAGCAAGGAGAAACAATCATCACTTGTCATCCAACTAGACTACTTGACATACTTAGGCAAGAATTGTAGAGACTAAACCATATTGAAAAAACTTTATTCAAAGGAAAAACAAGATGTCAAACTAGTAGGGCTTCACAATACCAATTATGGATAGATTACAATGCCAAAATGGCTTCAATATATAGAGCAATAGGATAAGAGAGAGAAAGAGTGACATTGAAATGCCACCATGCCAAGTCTCAATTCTTGAAGACCAATTACAATGCAAGAGGAGTAAGAGAATAGATCATGAATTCCTCTTGGATAAGTGTCCATATGAAACATGACATATTATTTAAGTTGGCATAGGGACACTTCACGTCCTTCTTGAAATTGATTTCTTCATGAGAAGGTGGAAACATGATTGGTGTTGGTCATTATACACTTTTCCAACTGATGATCTTTTTTTTGCCAATTGTTGCTTCCTTGTAGTCACTCATTAACATTATAGACCTCAATTCTCACACTTGTCACTATGGTGACTTATACACACTCAAGGAGATTCATTGTAGAGATGTTAGACACCTCATCAATACTTATTTCTCCTTATGTTTATCATATAGACTTCAATGAAAACCCAAAAACACACTTCTCACAATCAACTTGGCAGTCACCTTATTTCTCACTATTTTGTCCAAGACTACCTACAATAACCAACTTAGCATAGGGGTTTCCATGTATGATTGATGTGATAATGAGGCATGAAGAGTCATGATACATCTCTACACACCTTCCACCATGACTTTCACTTGTCTATTCCTCCCAGCACCTTCAAATTACATCAAATCTTGTAGAAAACATATAATTTGGCTCATCCATATAAGTGATGGTATATAATAATTGAGTGATAGTGAGCTTGAGATAATTCTAAGTAGGCCCAAATCACTTTCCAGGTCAATTGACCCCTTTTGGATGCATTACTCTTCATATCTTTCTCATTGGGATCTTAAGAGGGTTTTAGGAAGGTTTTAGGTCATTTATGTTCTTAACAATGATACATAAAGGTTAATCCCTTAATCCTCAAACAAATTCCATTGAGTTAAATTAAAGGACCTCCCTCAACTATCCCTACGTGCTTGAGACCCCATGCATATTTTTTGTATAGATGTGAGTGAAAGAAGTTGGCTCTCGAGTTCTTACTATGCATTTTGGACATCTTTGAGACAAATTGAGGCCAAACATGGCCAATTTGAGTTTCTCTCTACAAACCAATCATTCTCATCAATCCTTAACTCTTCCATGAAATTTATCACATTTCTTGGGATGATCTCATGATCATATGAGTGAACTTGGAAGACTGATGGTCATGGCCAGTTTTTAGGCCTAGTAGGCATAGATTGTGTTTTTTGAATATGTGACCACTTATGAGTGTTCACAATGAATTTATGGGACTATCAACACTTATTCACCTTAAAATAATACTTATACATCATCCTATATTCATTCAAGGCTCTATCATTCATCCTTTCACCATTAATATACTAAGTCTATAGATTGGCTTGTTTGTGGAGTGCCTCAGGTCTGAGATAAAATAATGAACACTTCCCCTATTGGTTTGCCCTGAAGGATACCATGGAGGTATTGGTCAAGTCATGATGACATTTTTTATTAATTTTTAAATCTTTACCATACTTCTATATCCCTCAACACTTCTAATTCCCAAAACTAGCTTATAGGCATGTGACTGTGTGTAGGGTTTGATAGGGTTTAAGAACCTTTAGCTATGACTGTCTCCATTCACCCTTGATTCTAGGAATCACATGGAAGTGTGATATTATAAATTTGATATTTATTTATATGTTTCCATTCCATCCTACACCTCTGCCAAATAACGAATCCTACACCTTTCATTAGCTTGGGCTAGTCTGAGTATGAGTCAAACTGTAAGTGTTCATTAGAGAAGTTAAGAGGTTCTTGTAGGTGATGATATGTGTTTGATTAATGTGTTTCACACATTTGTTTTATATTGAGATTAATAGGACCATTTCACACATGAATGGACTCATTTTTACCTTGAGATCATGCAACCATTCCTTACCATCAATGCACTTGGTGCCACTTTCAATGTACATTGTTCCAGATTCATTTGGGCCTAATGGCATTATAGTTATCTGAGTATCTCCATTAGAAAATTGACTAAGTTGAAAACATATTATACCATCATTCTCTCTTGACATAATAACCTTATCTTATGTTAAGGTGTTCCCCCTAGGTCTAGGCTACAAGAATGAAGCTATTAGGCTTACACAGACCTCATAAACTTCCACCATAAGATAACACTCTATAGGGAAGAATCTCTTTTCAAAGAAGTTAAGGTAAATCTTCCCATTAATAAAATTTTTTCAACTTAACTGACTGTAGGTCTTGAATTGAATCTCACAACCAATCTCCAATCTCTTTTAATGGCTTAGACCTACTGATGTTACCTTGAGAATCTTTTCAAAACCTTGGAACTCCTTGCTCCATCAATATGACTATTCAAAGCCTATTTACAACTGGTTGTAGATGTTACTTTTGAATAGTTCATTGTGCTTTAAGGCCTTTCTCATACTAACATTGAGCCTCTCAATGGTTTTATAATTCTTTTGATCATGTCTTGAGATCCTATGAGTGTTTTGAAGTTCCAAACTCATTAACATCCCTATCTAAGCACTCCTACATAGTCCTGTAGGTGACTGTGTGCTAGGCATGTGAGTTCAATCTTCAAATTCACTTGGTTTCAAATGCTTTGAGATTTCATTTTCATTGGTCCATTGAATTTTTCTTAGACCATCACCATGTTATAGAGGTTGAAAACAAGTGTAATACCTTTGATCTGAAGCTACTTATAGGAGAATGAACTCTACAACTACCAAAACATTGTTCTTAGCATCAATGGTGTTCACTTATATCACAAGGATGATTTTGCCTATCCTTTCATGACCAAACATGCTAAACCATATTGAAGTTAGCATGACATGAGTGTATATGTTTTTCAAGTCTACGTGCATCACTTGGTTCACACAGACCTATTTCCAAAATGCAACCAGATGAGAAAAAATGAGATGTTGGGGTTGCACAGGTAGTTTGGAGGTACTAACAATATTATGATTATTCATATAGCATAGACCACCAATATTGAAATTATGACCATGGAATGAAATCTCACAAGGACCCCTAACATCCACCAAGTGCAGTCACTCCAACTTCTCTTCTCCAATTCATACCAAAAGAAAATTGTTGACCCTTTTGACCTATCTAAGACAGCAATAGGAGAGAGAACCAGTTTTTGACAATTTTGGATCTGTTGAAGCCACTTGAGCCTAAAAATAACTTTTAGGGATGCCATGACACTTCCATAAAGCCTTCACATGTGCTAGGTGAGTCATCTTAGTCTGTAAAACAATCTAAAATTGACCTTTTGTAGATGATCTTCTTTTTACATTGAACCTACAACATTTTATTTCAAAGCCTTCCTCTAACATTCTCTGACAAGAAGTATGTTAGATTGACTCTTGACACATTTTTCCTTTTGTGTAAAACCATACAATTCCTTAGCATGACCCAAAAGGTGGTATAAAAGGACATTGAGAAATATAGACAAATGTGACAAAGGTTAAAACATATTAGGTGACCCTCAACATGTGACCTGACTTCATTTAGGACCATGGTGACCATGTTCAAACCTAGAGAATTATAGTCATATAAAATGTGAAATTGGATGACTTAGGTATGTCTAATAGCACCCAACCTATAGGTCCTCCTGTTAGCTCACACAACCTTTTTTCCCATTTGTTGAAGTTTCCTCAAATTGCATAGAAGACACAAGCACACAAAGAATTAGCTCTACAAGGAGTTTTATCAATATTTAGGACTTGAAATTTGGTACACATGGTAATACTGAGCAGGTAAATAAAACCCTAAAAAAATTTAACCTCAAGACAACATTGGGGAGGACTATAGCACCAAACACAGGGGTGTCCTATTTTTAGTGCTATTGTCCAAGTTCATCTTTACCTCTACAGTCAGATTTTCCCAAATCTGTATCTTTTTCCCTGTCAGCCTAATAAAAGTTCATTTAACCCAAGATCATTAGTTTCCCTATAAAAGGCCATTCAAAGTCCATTTATAAGGGTTGGCCCTCCTTCACAGGAAATAAGCAAGCATACAAGTAATAACACTTAAGCACTCTTCCCTATTCTCTGCATACAACCTTCCAAGACTAATCCAAGCTCATCAAAGCATTCAAACCAGTCCCTACTCATCCAAAGTACATCTAGTTTCACATCTAGTTGCATACATCACATAGTATTTACACCACGCACTTCAATGGGAGAACTACATTAGCTTGATTTGTCTTCAAAGTATTGGTATGTAGGCAACATGCCCACACATGAGGTGTGAAGTGTGTCTAGTGTATCTTTTACACACTAACCCCCCCTCTCTTTTCCCAAGTTTGCATTGAAGTTCAAGTACCAGGATCTCCTAAGAGGATCAAATATTGAAATAGGCACACATCGAGATCCATGAGGTCTTAGACCCTAAAATTTTAGTGGTAGGGTAACATAGACATTCTGAACAAAACCCAAAAATCTCTTACCCTTAGGACACTAGCGTCGAATAGTACCAGATAGTAGGGTGTCCACTTTATGATGCTACTATCCAGCTTAGAAATGAAGTTTATAGACCTATTTGAGCCTATTTCCTAGTCCTACTCCTCTAGTATCAGACTTCGTCTCAGTCCAAAATAGTCAAAAATAAGCTAAGTTGAATATTCTCTTTCTTATTGTTATATTTAGAAAAAGGTAAAATACTATCTATTTCCACAAATCAGTGGTTTAATCAAAGCATATTTATTTACTGGTTTACATTACTCAAACCTTTTATTTAATTAGGAATTAAAACAATTAATTTCCTAAAAGGATAAAACATTTGGTGAACCCGATTTACTTTGAATTTTTGCACAAAAACTCTAGAAATCGGTAATTATTTTTGATTTTTTGCACTATTTTCCTTATTTTTTTTAAATTTAAAAATTAAAAAACTATAAATTAATTGAAATATTTTCAATAAAATCACTCAAAACCCTAGTTTGCACATACTAGGTCATGTTTACATACAAATACTTTCAAACCACTAAGAAAAATATATTGCTAATTTTAGAAATATTTTCATATTTTTTCCTAAATTTTTCAAGTTAAACTCTACAAATTCATAACAAATTTTTCAAATTATCATACTAATTTTGAAAAAAAATCTTTTCAAACCCTAGTTGCGTCACTTAGTTCCCAATTATTTTCCAAGATTTTTCCAATCATTTTTTGCATTTTAGTTGAATATCTAAATCAGCAAATCAAATTTCAAATTCAAAAGATCATAGTATTTTGTAAACATTATTTATGAAAAATCCCTAGTTGAATATACTAGCTCCTATTTGGCTTCTTGAGGTATCACCTTACATCCATAGTCAAATTGCAAAAAAGATGCTCATTTATTTACAAACTTTTCTTACATTTATTGCAAATAACAAGTAAACCATAATGGGCCCTATCATGTAGATGAATGATGAAGTCTATCATATGTTAGTACAAAGCTTCATCCTTTGCTTTTCATGTTTATGTTTCATTATACGGGATGATATTACAAAATTCATTGTCAAACATGCACAAGATTCCAAAATTCTTTTTGCATATTCTCTTTCGCTCATATGGAACAATTACCAACTACATTTGGCTAAATGCATTTGAAATATCATGTTGCATATCAAAAGTTTACATGTCTTTATGCAAAAATCCATGTTCTCTATCCTTTGATTTATATTCCTCATGTGGAAAAACTTTCAATCTTATCATCCTAAAAACATTAGAAATGTCATAGCACATGCCAAAGTTTTTTATACATTCATGCAAAAATTCATGTTCTTTATCACTTGCTTTCTATCTCTCATGTGGAAAAATTTTCAATTTTATCATGCTAAACACATTAGAAATGTCATATCAGATATCAAAGTTCTAAAGGTATTTGTGCACAATGTCATGCTCTCTTTTACATACTTTCTCTCTCTCATGTGGAAAAATTTTCAATAATATCTTGTAAAACATATTAGAAATGTCATGATTCAATTCAAAGTCTTCTATGCATTAATGCACAATTCCATGCTCTCTATCCCTTATTTGCTATCTATCATGTGGAATGTTCTTTATAAACATAGTGCTATACATGGTTTCTACTTAGATGTATCTAACTCTCTAGCTAATTTTAAGTATCTCCCTATCACTACTAGACACAAGCAAACACTAGTGGTTATATTTATCCCTCCTCTCTTCAAACTTGGTTCATCTAGATTTTATCATGCATCTACTACCAACTCTATGCCTATAGTAGATTATGTGGTACATGCTATCACCTAAGTTTACGAAGACGGGCGATTGATTACACCTATGGTTATAACTTTGTCACTCAAGTTAGCACCCCTTTCGATCTAGTTTCAACTCATCCACCTATTACAGTTCTCCCTCCAGTCCAGATTCAGTGACAGTCGAGACCTTCATTGCCAGCATAGAGAGTTCATACACCTACACAGCTTCAAGATTTTAGATAGCTTTTAGCTACCATATTCACACCCAAGGCAGTCTCATTGAGATCTCATGCATCTACACATAGAGCACATGTTCAGAGAGGTTCTACTAATGCCAAATGGGTCCCTAATAGCCCTATAGTTGCATCCACTTCTCAAAGTTACAAAAGAACCCCATAATTGGTTTCCACTATAGAGATTTCAGAGCATTTACAACATATACAACTTTCAAAACCATAGTCTTAGCATTTCCATCATGTTTCACGATCATGCACAATCCTTCTTCTTGATACAGAACACCATGATAGGGAGTCAGCCATGAGACTCATCGGTTAGTATCATTTCTTCATAGTATTACTTATACATAGTGTTGTCCCCCAAAAATATCACTCATTTTTGGGACAACATTTGAACTATTTTGGTCCTACAGACCAAAATCCTCTCTTCCCATTTCAAAAATTGTTCTGAGCATTCAAGTTCTTCATTTTTCAAAGCTCTTTCATAAATCTATGGACTCTGCAAGTTTGAATCTATGGACTCTGCAAGCCAAGTTCTACGGGCTTCGCAGGTTGATTTCTACGGACTCTTCAAGCTTAAATCTACGGACTCTACAGGCCAAGTTCTACGGGCTTCATAGGTTGATTTATATGGACTATGTAGGAAAGAAGAAATCTCTCAGCACTTAGGCGATTTCAAGATTGGTTCAATGCCAAGGTTTAACCAAAGCGTCCATCGGCAAGCTTCTAAGCAAGAATTGAACCATTGAACCATTAAACCTTGAACAATTTTGGTTCAACGGGTTCAATGGGTTCAAAGGTTCAACGTCATCAGTAGGAGTTAAGCGCATTTGTCAAAGGTTTAAATTTTAACTGCCTCAAAGTTCCATGGCTTCAAAACACTTAGAAAAAAATGATGCATTGAACCATTGAACCGTTGAACCTTGAACCACGTTGGTTCAACAATTCAACGGGTTCAACGACCTATTGGTTCAATGCACTTGATTCAAAGAGATCAAAAGATAGCCACATAAAGGATTGAATCAATTGAACCATTGAACAAAAGTTGGTTCAATCGGTCGGTTTAATCGGCAGGTTCAAGGCAGTGCCCCAAGGCCGAAGGAACAAATGCCCTTGCAGAGGGTAGGCAACATTAGTTCAAGGGTCAAAGTGACTGACTAAAAAGATAGAATTCCTTTGGATTTGTTCAAAGGCTGACAGCAAACATTTCCTTTAGACTTTTTGTCTAAAGGAATTCACCTGGGAAGAGAGCCCGAAGAAAGTGAAGGAAAAGCCCGACTGAAGAGAAAAGCCCACAAAAAAATGCCCGATGGAAAAAGGCAAAATATAGTAGAAGCCACCACATGTTCATTATAAATTAGAGTGAAAGCTACCACGTGTCATCTTTGGCAATACCCTCAAAAGCTTTCTAAAGCTTTTATAAGTTAAGTGGAATACGTCACGTGTCTTATTATGACTCAGCGAAATGTGACAAGTGTTTGCATTCGCGTTTCCCTTTTGAAGTTGATCGGGCAAGATGTGTCATGGATCCCATTTTATATAAGTTTCTAATGAGTTTCATAACAGTGGAACTTGCCACTTGTCAAAGATGCAGAAAGGACCCCCCAAAGACTTAGACAAAAAGGGCTAGAAAGGACAAAGAAGCAACATGGACGATTCCAAAGGAAAGTTCAATTAAAGTGATGGTTCAACCAGAGAGCAAAGAATCACTTAAGCAGTGAAGAGAGGAGTGAGACTAAAGGAACAAAAATATCTTCAAAAGAGTTATTCCTAGTAGGTGAAACAGTGGATCAAGTAGACTTCTGAGCGCACCAAATCAAGGACGCAAGCCTGTTTTTCTTCTATAAAGTAATGGCAAATTAGACTATTGTATAGACATCAGGAAAATGACCAGACATTCCATACTAAGAAGAGACATATTAGAGGAATGGGCATGCCATAGTTATGGCAATGCACTATTCCCAGCATGGTCCCTCCAGATAGAACTAAAGGCGCATTGAAGGCATTGAATTCGGCATGGACCTTTTTCATGAAAACAAGGGCCCAAGTCTTTCTTGGAGCACTATATATTGTAAACTCTTTTATTGTTACAAAGGATATCTTCTCAAATACAAAAGCAAAACTCTACCCAAATTGAAAGGCGAATACTGAGACTTTGAGCTCAGATTGTATTTCATATTATTTTATATGAATGAGAAAGCAAGTGATTCACAGACTTTGTGTTGTATAGCTTGTATCATTTTAGGAGATTGTTCTTATGTCTATATTTTGAATGTATTCTTGTTTATTTAATTTAACAAGCAGGGCTAGTGGAAGTGATAAGGAAGGTGTCCTAAAACTAGTTACTTTCAGACTTTGTGCTGACATAATTGTTTTCAATTTGTATTTTTCTTTTCTATTTTTGTGTAAAGGACCTTGGGACGACTTTGTGCCCCCATTGTTCTTCGTACCTCACTCTAGGGTAGTTAAGGTGGAGAATCTGAGCTACATCTTAGATTGATGGTTACTTTGGCCCTGATTACCAATCACTTGATACCAGAAAGAGTACTGTTATTTGTAAGAACAAGCACTTTTAAAAGAAGAGAAGTGCCTTCTATCGCTTCACAAGGATTTCTACTATCCAAAAAGGGAACTGACTCTTGCCTAAATGTTACTTCTAAAAGAAGAGAAGTGCCTTCACCATTCACCCAAGATTTCTCCTCTATTTGTTAGCATCATCTCTGAAAAAAGAGAGATGGATGGTTCATTCCACCCATATGTCTTACTTTCTACCTATATATATATAGTATATAGCTCCGCATATTTAATAAGGAACCTCCCCTTGATGAGAGGAGAGACTTTTCCCCTTTGGATGTGGTAAACCTGTAACATTGGATGACCAATCTCCCTATGTTGTGGTGAGAGGAACTATTTTGGTCACTAGTTAGCTGGCCGACAAAATATTCACCCAACAGTTTTTGGTGACTCTGTTGGGGACACAGTAATTTTGTGCAATTTAGAACGTCAAGTTTCAAATTGAAATATCACCTATGTCTTATCCATAATCATTATAATCCTTATCCATTACAAACTCTGGTGACTATGTTCCATATCTTACCCATTATCATTATAGCCTTACCATCTTCCTCCACTTTCGTTATTTTATCTAGTCTACAAAACTAGATCTACTGGGAAAGAGTGTGTAGTTTGAAGCCTCAAGCTGAAGCAGGGCCAGTCCTTTTCCATTTTTGTTCTGCAAACTGGCCACTCCACCTAGATTTTTTATCCCTCTTTTTGAAAATTAAATCATGGTAGTTCGAGGCCCCTTGGGTAACTCTTTTGGCCCACTCAACTTGACTCCACCTCTACATGAACTCCCACGTATTTCAAAAAAGAATTTCCACAAATTCTTTGGTGATAGGATAGTTCACCTTGATGAACACATTATAGCCTTTAGCATACCCTGTGGTGTGATAGGGGTGGAATTTGAAGACGTGGCAGTCAGGATTTTTGTAGAAACACTACAAGGTACTATTACAGATTGGTTCGACCATCTGCAAGCTAGATCAGTGACTGACTGAGATACACTTAAAACAAAGTTCGAAGCAAGGTTCAAGCTTGTAAAAGATGCACATGCCTTGCTAGCCCAACTCACTCAGATGAAGAAGGGGCCCCATGAGCCTATGAGAGATTTTATTACCAGGTTCGACAAGTTGAGGCACAAGATTACCATGGTAGCCCAGCTGACACCTCAGAACCTCAAATGCTTCTTCATCAACTCATAGTTACCTAAAGTGAGTTTCCTACTGAGATGAGCTGGCCACATAGACCTTGTTATTGCTTGACACATGGCTACTGAAGTAGAAGATGACCTTATCTTGATAAGAAAGATAAGGAGAGACCTGAACAAAGGTAAATCCTTTTCATCTTCTGAATACTCATCGACAGCCACCACTGACCCAATAATATAAAAGCTCGCAAATGAATTGCTAACCTTGAAGAGGCAAATGGCACAAGGTATGTCTTTTGCTCCTCTATATATAGATGTACCAAGGAGGACATTCCCCAATCAGCCATATCAAGGCAACGCTGCTAGAAGTCAAGGGCAACCAAATCATCTTCCTCCCCCATAGAGGAACCTTGCCTTTGAAGCACCTCCAACCAACTCAGCAGTTGGATATCTCGAAATAGAACATGTTTCCTATTTCTAACCTAAGTTTTAGCAAGAAAATGGCATTGATCTCTTCAAAGATGATCTATAAGAATCAGTTGGCGACTCCCACATTGGTTTCCTGAATTACCAAGATGAACCCAGAAGTGAAGGTGAAGAAGTCGAAGGATCATACGCAATATTCACCTAGTCTGAGAATTTGTCAGCCCAATAAGATGATAAAAAAAGAACAAAGAAACGAACTCAGCCTGCAATTCCAATTACTAAACGGGGAACCAATCTACCTTTCCAGTCAAAGGACCCAGTGATTGCCAAGAAGGTTAGTACATCAAACATCTCTGCACCTTCTACTTCAACTTCGCAGACCAGTCTTCCCCCTCCCAAAAACTAAAAGGATGAACTCCCATCCCCTCTTACAAGTCCATTTCAGTCATCTGATATAATTGATCATGTCAAAAAATCCAAAATTCAAATAACTGAATTTGAATTTTTGCAAGCCAATCCTGAGCACTTAAACATTGGTGGAGAACTAAATTTGGACCTGTCTGAGGCAAATTTTGTGGTCACCCAAATGTCGGCCCCTGCAGCTCAAATTCCATTTGAGCCATTAGGCAAGGGTAATTACTTCTTGACCATAGAGGATGCTCATATCTTCGCTGATAAAAGTCCTATAACTCATAATCCAGGATTTGATCCAAATAAGACATCAAAAGAATTGGTAGGGCATAGTATAAATTAAGAAGGATCTTCCATCTCTAATGAAGATAAATTTGATAGAAGATCAGCATCTGATGATGCTTGGAACTTGGAATCTGATGGCAGCAATTCTTCCACTAATGTTGGAGCTGGGATTGTGTTGATATCTCCTCAAGGAGATATTTTTCCTTCATGCAAATTGTAGTTTAGCAACACCAAAAACACAGCTGAATGTGAATCTCTATTGCTCAGTTTGAAGACTACTCAGGATGAAGGTATCAAACTCCTTCACACCAAAGGAGATGCTGAGATGATGGTTTGTAAAGAGTTTGATGCTGACAATCAAAGCATGTGCTGGACTGGACCAGCAGAACAGCAAGCTATGGTGGTGGACCATACTGCTATACTCTAAAGTCATCAAAAGGAACTCTTCTCTTCAGTTTGAAGACCACGGCCTGTCATGGGGCAAGAAGAAGAAAGAGCCAAGAGAAAGACATAGAAAATGTGATTCCTAGTGGAGAGTTCCATTTGCCCATCACTGATTCTGGGGACAAAATGGTTTCCTGCTGGTTTATCAAGATGGAACCCCATTTTCATTATCTCACAATGGGTAGTGTCTAAAACACTTCAACTCTTGAAGAATCAGATGAGTTCACCTGTACATCTGTATATTTGTAAAGTCTTTGTTTATGCTTTGTGTTGTTCATTTTTTATTTTTAGAACCTTTTTTTTTTTGGTAGCATGACTCTGTAGCCCAATGGCATACTTCAAGGCACCAAAGATTCTGGTTTCTACTTCCCTCAATTGTTCCAAGTTTTCAATTGAAGGAAGTTTCCCAACTAGAGCTAGCTATTGTCCCCCAAAAATATCGCTCATTTTTTAGACAACATTTGAACTATTTTGGTCCTACAGACCAAAATCCACTCTTTCCATTTCAAAAATTGTTTTGAGCAATTAGGTTCTTAATTTTTTAAAGCTTTCTCAGAAATCTACGGACTTTGCAAGCTTGAATCTATGCACTCTATAGGCCAAGTTTTATGGGCTTCACAGGTTGATTTCTATGGACTCTATAGGCTTGAATTTACGGACTCTACAGGCCAAGTTTTATAGGCTTCACAGGTTGATTTCTACGAACTCTGCAGGAAAGAAGCAAGCTCTCAGCACTTAGGCGATTTTAGGATTGGTTCAATGCTAAGGTTCAACCAAAGCGTCCATCGACAAGCTTCTAAGAAAGAATCAAACCATTGAACCATTAAACCTTGAGCCATTTTAGTTCAATGGTTTAATGGATTCAAAGGTTCAACGTCATCAGCAGGAGTTAAACACATTTGTCAAAGGTTCAAAGTTCAACTGCCTCAAAGTTCTATGGCTTCAAAACACTTAGCGAAAAATGATGCATTGAACCGTTGAACCGTTGAACCAAAGTTGGTTCAATTGGTCAGTTTAATCGACAGGTTCAAGGGAGTGCCCCAAGGGTAAAGGAACAAATGCCCTTGCGGAGGGCAAGCAACATTGGTTCAAGGGTCGAAGTGACTGATCGAAAAGATATAATTCCTTCAGATTTGTTTAAAGGCTGACAGGGAACATTTCCTTTAGAATTTTTGTCTGAAGGAATTCACCTGGGAAGAGAGCCTGAAAAAAGCAAAGGAAAATTGACTGTAGAGAAAATCTCGTGAAAAAATGTCTGATGGAAAAAGATAAAGTGCAGCAGAAGCTGCCACGTGTCTATTATAAAGTAGAGCGGAAGCTGCCACGTGTCATCTTCTGTAGGACCCTCAAAAGCTTTCTAAAGCTTCTATAAGTTAAGCGGAATACATCACGTGTCCTGTTATGACTCAGTGGAATGTGACAAGTGTTTGCATCCATGTTTCCATTTTGAAGTTGCTCGGACAAGACATGTCATGGATCCCATTTTCTGTAAATTTCTAATGAGTTTCATAACAGCAAAACTTGCCACTTGTCAAAGACACAGAAAGGACCCCCCAAAGACTTAGACAAGAAGGGCTAGAAAGGACAAAGAAGTAACATGGACGATTCCAAAGGCAAGTTCAATTAAAGCGATGGTTCAACCAGAGAGCAAAGAAGCGCTTAAGCAGTGAAGAGAGGAGTGAGACCAAATGACCAAAAATATCTTCAAAAGAGTTATTCCTAGTAGGTGAAATAGTGGATCAACTAGACTTCTAAGCGCACCAAATCAAGGATGCAAACCTGTTTTTCTTCCATAAAGTAATGGCGAATTATATTGCTATGCAAACATTAAGAAAAAGACTAGATAGTCCATACTAAGAAGAGGCATATTAGAGGAATGGACACGCCGTAGTTATGGCAATGCACTGTTCCCAACATGGTCCCTCCAAACAGAACTGAAGGCGCATTGAAGGCATTGAATTCGACATCGACCTTTTTCATGAAAACAAGCACCCAAGTCTTTTTTGGAGTGCTATATATTGTAAAATCTTTTATTATTACAAAATAGATCTTCTCGAATACAAAATCAAAACTCTACCCAAATTGAAAGGCGAATATTGATACTTTGAGCTCAGATTATATTTCATATTATTTTATCTGAATGAGAAAGCAAGTGATTCACAGACTTTGTGCTGTATAGCTTGTATCATTTTAGAAGATTGTTCTTATGTCTATCTTCTGAATATGTTTTTGTTTATTTAATTTAACAAGCAGAGCTAGTGGAAGTGATAAGGAAGGTGTCCCGAAACAAGTTACTTTCAGACTTTGTGCTAACATAATTGTTTTTAGTGTGTGTTTTTCTTTTGTGTTTCTGTGTAAAGGACCTTAGGATGACTTTGTGCCCCCATTATTCTTCATACCTCACTCTAGGGCAGTCAAGGTGGAGACTTTGAGCTACATCTTAGATTTCTAGTTACTTTGGACCTAGTTACTAGTCACTTGTTACCAGAAAGAGTCCTATTATTTGCAAGAACAAGCACTTCTGAAAGAAGAAAAGTGCCTTCTGTCGCTTCACCAAGATTTCTACTATCCAAAAAGGGATCTGGCTCTTGCCTGAATGTTACTTCTGAAAGAAGAGAAGTCCCTTCGCCAATCACCCAGGATTTCTCCTCTATTTGTTAGCATCATCTCTGAAAAAAGAGAGGTGGATGGTTCATTCCACCCCTGTGTCTTACTTTTTGCTTATATATATAGTATATAGCCTCCGCATATTTAATAGAGAACCTCCCCTTGATGAGAGGAGAGATTTGTCCTCTTTAGATGTGGTAAACCTACAACATTAGATGACCAATCTCCTTATGTTGTGGTGATAGGAACTATTTTGGTCACCTGTTAGCTGGCTAACAAAATATTCACCCAACAGTTTTTCGCGACTCTGTTGGGGACATAGTAATTTTGTGTAATTTAAAACCTCAAGTTTCAGATTGAAACATCACCTGTGTCTTACCCATAATCATTATAATCTTTATCCATTACAGACTCTGGTGACTCTATTCCATGTCTTACCCATTATCATTATAGCCTTACCATCTTCCTCCACTTCCATTATTTTATCTAGTCTGCAAAACTAGAGCTGCTGAGAAAGAGCATGCAGTTTCAAGCCTCAAGCCTCAAGCTGAAGCAGGGCCAGTCCTTTTCCATTTTTGTTCTACAAACTGGACACTCTATCCATATTTTTTATCCCTATTTTTTATAATTAAATTATGGTAGTTTGAGGCCCCTGGGGTAACTCTTTTGGCCCACTCAACTTGACTCCACCTCTGCATGAACTCTCGCGTAGTTCAAGAAAGAATTTCCCTAAATTTTTTGGTGATGAGATAGTTCATCCTGATGAACACATTGCAGCCTTCAGCATAGCTTGTGGTGTGATAAGGGTGGAATTCAAAGACGTGGTAGTCAGGCTTTTTGTGGAGACACTACAAGGTGTTGTTGCAAACTGGTTCTACCATCTACAAGCTGGATCAATGACTGATTGGAATACACTTAAAGTGACGTTCGAATCAAGGTTCAAGCCTGTAGAAGATGCACATGCTTTGGCTAGCCCAACTCACTCAGATGAAGAAGGAGCCCCATTAGCTTATGAAGGATTTTATTGCCAAGTTTGACAAGCTGAGGCATAGGATTCTCATGGTAGCCTAGCTGACACCTCAAAACCTCAAATGCTTCTTCATCAACTCACAGCTACCTGAAGTGATTTTTTTGCTAAGACGAGCTGGCCACATAGACCTTGTTGTTGCTCAAGACTTGGCTACTAAGGTAGAAGATGACCTTATCTTGGCAAGAAAGATAAGGAGAGACCCGAATAAAGGTAAATCCTCTTCATCTTTTGAATACTCACCCACAGCCACCACTGACCCAATAATACAAAAGCTGGTAAATGAATTTCTAGCCTTGAAGAGGCAAATGGCACAAGGTATGTCTTCTACTCCTCTATATAGAGATGTACCAAGGAGGACATTCCCTAATCAGCCATATCAAGGCAACGCTGCCAGAAGTCAAGGGCAACCAAATCATCTTTCTCCCCCACAGAGGAACCTTGCCCTTGAAGCACCTCCAACCAACTTAACAATTAGATATCTAAAAATAGAACATGTTTCCTATTTCCAACCTGAGTTCCAGCAAGAAAATAATGTTGATTTCTTCAAGGAGGATCTAGAAGAATCAGCTGGCGACTCCCACAATGGTTTTTTAAATTACCAAGATGAACCCAGAAGTGAAGGTGAAGCAGTCGAAGGATCATACACAGTATTCACCTGGTCTGAGAATCAATCAACCTAGCAAGCTGATAAAGAAAGAATAGATAAATGAACTCAACCTGCAATTCTAATTGCTAAGTAGGGAACCACTCTGCCTTTCCAGTCAAAGGACCCAGTGATTGCCAAGAAGGTTAGTACATCAAACATATCTACACCTTCTACTTCAACTTCACAAACCAGTCATCCCCCTCCCAAAAACCAAAGATGAACTCCCATCCCCTCTTCGAAGTCCATTTCAGTCATCTGATATAATTGATCATGTCAAAAAATCCAAAATTCAAATGACTGAATTTGAATTCCTGCAAGCCAATCTTAAGCAGTTAAACATTGGTGGAGAACTAAGTTTGGACCTGTCTGAAGAAAAATTTGTGGTCACCCAAACGTCGGCCCCTGTAGCTCAAATTTTGTTTGAGCCATTAGGAAAGGGTAATTACTTCTTTACCACAAAGGATGCTCATGTCTCATCTGATGAAAGTCCTGTAGCTGGCAATCTAGGATTTGATCCAAACAAGACATCAGAAGAATTGGTAGGGTGCAGTACAAATCAAGAAAGATCTTCCATTTTCAATGAAGATAAATTTGATAAAAGATCAACTTTTGATGATGCTTAGATCTTGAAATCCAATGGCAGCATTTTTTCCACTAATGTTGGAGCTAGGACTGTGTTGATATCTCTTCAAGGAGATATTTTTCCTTCATGCAAATTGCAATTTAGCAACACCAACAACACAGCTGGATGTGAATCTCTGTTGCTCAGTTTAAAGACTACTCAAGATGAAGATATCAAACTCCTTCACACCAAAAGAGATGCTGAGATGATGGTTTGTAAAGAGTTTGATGCTGACAATCAAAGCATGTGCTAGATTGGACCAGCAGAACAACAAGCTATGGTGGTGGACCATACTATTGTACTCCAAAGTCAGCAAAAGGAACTCTTTGCCAAGAGAGCAAGGAGTTATGGTTTTCAGTTTGAAGTCCACGTCCTGCCATGGAGCAAGAAGAAGAAAGAGCCAAGAGAAAGACACAAAAAATGTGATTGTTGGTAGAGAGTTTCATTCGCTCGTCACTGATTTAGGGTACAAAATGGTTTCCTGCTAGTTTATTAGGACAGAATGTCATTTTCATTGTCTCACAATGGGTAGCGTCTGAAACACTTCAATTCTTAAATAATCAGATGAGTTCACATGTACATATGTATATTTGTAAAGTCTTTGTTTATGCTTTGAGTTATTCATTTTTTGTTTTTAGAACTTTTTTTTTTGGTAGCATGACTCTGTAGCCCAATGGCATACTTCAAGGCACTAGAGATTTTGGTTTCTACTCCCCTCAGTTGTTCCAAGTTTTCAACTGAAGGAAGTTCTCCAACTAGAGCTAGCTGTTGTCCCCCAAAAATATCACTCATTTTTGGGACAACATTTAAACTATTTTGTTCCTACAAACCAAAATCCTCTCTTCCCATTTCAAAAATAGTTCTAAGCATTCAGGTTCTTTATTTTTCAAAGCTTTCTCAAAAATCTACGGACTCTGTAGGCTTGAATCTATGGACTCTGCAGGCATGAATCTACGGACTCTATAGGCCAAGATCTACAGGCTTCACAGGTTGATTTATATGGACTTTGCAGGCTTAAATCTACGGACTCTGTAGGCCAAGTTCTACGAACTTCACAGGTTGATTTCTATGGACTCTGTGGGAAAGAAGTAAGCTCTCAGCAGTTAGGCAATTTCAAGATTGGTTCAACGCCAAGGTTCAACCAAAGCGTCCATCGGCAAGCTTCTAAGCAAGAATCAAACCATTGAACCTTGAACCATTTTGGTTCAATAGGTTCAATGGATTCAAAGGTTCAACGTCATCAGCAGGAGTTAAGAGCATTTGTCAAAGGTTCAAAGTTCAACCGCCTCAAAGTTCCATGGCTTCAAAACACTTAGTGAAAAATGACGTGTTGAACCATTGAACCGTTGAACCTTGAACCACATTAGTTCAATGGTTTAATTGATTCAACGACCTATTGGTTCAATGAACTTGGTTCAAAGAGATCAAAAGACAGCCACATAAAGGGATTGAACCGATTGAACCATTGAACCGTTGAACCAAAGTTGGTTCAATCAGTCGGTTCAATCGACAGGTTCAAGGGAGTGCCCCAGGGCTGAAGGAACAAATGCCCTTGCAGAGGGCAGGCAACATTGGTTCAAGGGTCAAAGCGACTGATCGAAAAGATAGAATTCTTTTAGATTTGTTAAAAGGCTGACAGGGAACATTTCCTTCAAACTTTTTGTCTGAAGGAATTCACTCAGGAAGAGAGCCCGAAGAAAGTGAAAGAAAATCCTGACTGAAGAGAAAAGCTCACGAACAAATGCCCGATGGAAAAATAAAAAGTGCAGCAGAAGCTGCCACGTGTCATCTTCTGCAAGACCCTCAAAAGCTTTCTAAAGCTTCTATAAGTTAAGTGGAATATGTCACGTGTCCTGTTATGACTCAGCGGAACATGACAAGTGTTTGCATCCGCATTCCCCTTTTAAAGTTGCTTAGGGAAGACGTGTAATGGATCTCATTTTTTGTAAGTTTCTAATGAGTTTCATAATAGCGAAACTTGCCACTTGTCAAAGACACAGAAAGGACCCCCAAAGACTTAGACAAGAAGGGCTAGAAAGGACAAAGAAGCAACATGGACGATTCCAAAGGAAAGTTCAATTAAAGCGATGGTTCAACCAAAGAGCAAAGAAGTGCTTAAGCAGTGAAAAGATGAGCGAGACTGAAGGACCAAAAATATCTTCAAAAGAGTTATTTTTAGTAAGTGAAACAGTGGATCAAGTAGACTTTTGAGCACACCAAATCAAGGATGCAAGCCTATTTTTTTCCATAAAGTAATGGTGAATTAGAATGTTGTGCAGACATCAGGAAAAAGACCAGATAGTCCATACTAAGAAGAGACATATTACAAGAATGGACATGCCATAGTTATGGCAATGCACTATTCCCAGCATGGTCCCTCCAAATAGAACTGAAGGCGCATTGAAGGCATTGAATTCGGCATGGACCTTTTTCATGAAAATAAGCACCCAAGTCTTTCTTGGAGCGCTATATATTGTAAACTCTTTTATTGTTACAAAGGAGATCTTCTTGAATACAGAAGCAAAACTCTGCCCAAATTGAAATGCGAATACTGAGACTTTGAGCTCAGATTGTATTTCAAATTATTTTATCTGAATGAAAAAGCAAATGATTCACAGACTTTGTGTTTTATAGCTTGTATCATTTTAGGAGATTGTTCTTATGTCTGTCTTATGAATGTGTTCTTGTTTATTTAATTTAACAAGTAGAGCTATTGGAAGTGATAAGGAAGGTGTTCCGAAACTAGTTACTTTCAGATTTTGTGCTGACATAATTCTTTTCAGTGAGTGTTTTTTTTATTTCTGTGTAAAGGACCTTAGGACGACTTTGTGCCCCCATTGTTCTTCATACCTCACTCTAGGGCAGTCAAGGTGGAGACTTTGAGCTACATCTTAGATTGCTAGTTACTTTGGACCCAGTTACCAGTCACTTGTTACCAGAAAGAGTCTTACTATTTGCAAGAACAAGCACTTTTGAAAGAAAAAAGTGCCTTCTGTCACTTCACCAAGATTTCTACTTTCCACGAAGGTATCTGGCTCTTGGCTAAATGTTACTTCTAAAAGAAGAGAAGTTCCTTCACCAATCACCTAAGATTTCTCCTCTGTTTGTTAGCATCATCTCTGAAAAAAGAGAGATGGATGGTTCATTCCACCCCTATGTCTTACTTTCTACTTATATATATAGTATATAGCCTCCACATTTTTAATAGGGAACCTCCCCTTGATGAGAAAAAAGATTTGTCCCCTTTAAATGTGGTAAACCTACAACATTGGATGACCAATCTCTCTATGATGTGGTGATAGGAACTATTTTGGTCACCAGTTAGTTGGCCGATAAAATATTCACCCAACTGTTTTTGGCGACTCTGCTGAAAACACAATAATTTTATGTAATTTAGAACCTCAAGTTTCAGATTGAAACATCACCTGTGTCTTACCTATAATCATTATAATCCTTATCCATTATAGACTCTAATGACTCTGTTCTATGTCTTACACATTCTCATTATAGTCTTACCATCTTCCTCCACTTCTATTATTTTATCTGGTCTGCAAAACTAGAGCTGCTGAGAAAGAGTGCGCAGTTTGAAGCCTCAAGATTCAAGCTAAAGCACAGCCAGTCTTTTTCCATTTTAGTTCTAAAAATTGGTCACTCTACCTAGATTTGTTATCCCTATTTTTGATAATTAAATCATGGCAGTTCGAGGCCCCTAAGGTAACTCTTTTGGCCCACTCAACTTGACTCCACCTCTACATGAACTCCCATGTATTTCAAGAAAGAATTTCTCTAAATTCTTTGGTGATGGGATTGTTCACCCTGATGAACACATTGTAGCCTTCAGCATAGCCTGTAGTGTGATAGGGGTGGAATTCGAAGACGTGGCAATCAAGCTTTTTGTGGAGACATTACAAGGTGCTGCTACAGACTGGTTCTACCATCTGCAAGCTGGATCAGTGACTAATTGGGATACACTTAAAGCCAAGTTCGAAGCAAGGTTCAAGCCTGCAGAAGATGCACATGCCTTGTTATCCCAACTCACTCAGATGAAGAAGGAGCCCCATGAGCCTATGAGGGATTTTATTTCCAAATTTGACAAGCTGAGGCACAGGATTTCCATGGTAGTCCAGCTAACACCTCAGAACCTTAAATGCTTCTTCATCAACTCACAGCTACCTGAAGTGAGTTTTCTACTGAGAGGAGCTGGCCACATAGACCTTGTTGTTGCTCAAGACTTGGCTACTAAGGTAGAAGATGACCTTATCTTGGTAGGAAAGATAAAGAGAGACCCAAACAAAGGTAAATCCTCTTCATCTTTTGAATACTCACCCACAACCACCACTGACCCAACAATACAAAAACTCACAAATGAATTGCTAGCCTTGAAGAGGAAAATGGTGCGAGATATGTCTTATGTTCCTCTATATAGAGATGTACCAAAGAGGACATTTCTCAATCATTCATATCAAGGCAACACTGCCAGAAGTCAAGGGCAACCAAATCATCTTCCTCCCCCACAGAGGAACCTTGCCCTTGAACCACCTCCAATCAACTCAGCAGTTGGATATCTGGAAACAGAACATGTTTCCTATTTCTAGCCTAAGTTTGAGCAAGAAAATGGCATTGATCTCTTTAGAGAGGATCTAGAAGAATCAATTGGCGACTCTCACATTGGTTTCTTGAATTATCAAGATGAACCCAGAAGTGAAGGTGAAGCAGTCGAAGGATCATACGCAGTATTCACCCAGTCTGAGAATTGGTCAGCCCAAGAAGCTGATAAAGAAAGAATAGAGAAATGAACTCAGCCTATAATTCTAATTGCTAAGCAGAGAACCACTCTACCTTTTTAGTCAAAGGACCCAGTGATTGCCAAAAAGGTTAGTACATCAAACATCTCTGCACCTTCTACTTCAACTTCACAGACCAGTCCTCCTCCTCCCAAAAACTAAAAAGATGAACTCCCGTCCCCTATTCCAAGTCCATTTCAGTCATCTAATATAATTGATCATGTCAAAAAATTCTAAATTCAAATGACTGAATTTGAATTCCTGCAAGCCAATCCTGAGCAGTTAAACATTGGTGGAAAACTAAGTTTGGACCTGTCTGAGGCAAAATTTGTGGTCACCCAAACGTCGGCCCTTGTAGCTCAAATTTTGTTTGAGCCATCAAGCAGGGGTAATTACTTCTTAACCACAAAGGATGCTCATGTCTCAGCTGATGAAAGTCTTGTAGCTGGCAATCCAAGATTTGATCCAAACAAGACATCAGAAGAATTGGTAGGGTGCAGTATAAATCAAGAAGGATCTTTCATCTCTAATGAAGAGAAATATGATAAAAGATCAGCTTTTGATGATGCTTGGATCTTGGAATCTGATGACAGTAATTCTTCCACTAATGTTGGAGCTGGGACTGTGTTGATATCTCCTCAAAGAGATATTTTTCTTTCATGCAAGTTGTAGTTTAGCAACACCAACAACACAGCTGGATGTGAATCTATGTTGCTCAGTTTGAAGACTGCTCAGGATGAAGATATCAAACTCCTTCACACCAAAGGAGATGATGAGATGATGGTTTGTCAGGAGTTTGATGCTGACAATCAAAGCATGTGCTGAACTGGACTGGCAGATCAGCAAGCTATGGTGGTGGACCATACTATTGTACTCCAAAGTCAGCAAAAGGAACTATTTGCCAAGAGAGCAAGGAGTTATGGTTTTTAGTTTGAAGACCACATCCTGCCATGGGGCAACAAAAAGAAAGAGCCAAGAGAAAGACACAGAAAATGTGATTTCTGGTGGAGAGTTTCATTCGCCTGTCACCGATTTTGGGGACAAAATAGTTTCTTACTGATTTATCAAGACAGAATGCCATTTTTATTGTCTCACAATGGATAGCATCTGAAACACTTCAACTCTTGAAGAATCAGATGAGTTCACTTGTACATATGTATATTTGTAAAGTCTTTGATTCTGCTTTGTGTTGTTCATTTTTTATTTTTGGAACCTTTTTTTTTTGGGTAGCATGACTCTGTAGCCCAATGGCATACTTTAAGGCACCAGAGATTCTGGTTTCTACTCCCCTCAGTTGTTCCAAGTTTTCAACTGAAGGAAGTTCCCTAACTGGAGCCAGTTGTTGTCCCCCAAAAATATCGCTCATTTTTGGGACAGACCAAAATCCTCTCTTCCCATTTCAAAAATTATTTTGAGCATTCATGGTCTTCATTTTTCAAAGCTTTCTCAGAAATCTATGGACTCTGAGGCTTGAATCTACGGACTCTGCAGGCTTGAATCTACGGACTCTACAGGCCAAGTTCTAAGGGCTTCACAAGTTGATTTCTACGGACTCTGCAGGAAAGAAGCAAGCTCTCAGCACTTAGGCGATTTCAAGATTGGTTCAACGCCAAGGTTCAACCAAAGCGTCCATCGACAAGCTTCTAAGCAAGAATCGAACCATTAAACCATTGAACCTTGAACCATTTTGGTTCAACGGGTTCAATGGGTTCAAAGGTTCAACATCATCAGTAGGAGTTAAGCGCATTTGTCAAAGGTTCAAATTTCAACAACCGCCTCAAAGTTCCATGGCTTCAAAACACTTAGCAAAAAATGACACGTTGAACCATTGAACCATTGAACTTTGAACCACATTGGTTCAACGGTTTAATGGATTCAACGACCTCTTGGTTCAACGTGCTTAGTTCAAAGAGATCAAAAGACAGCCACATAAAGGGATTGCATCGATTGAACCATTGAATCGTTGAACCAAAATTGGTTCAATCGGCAGGTTCAAGGGAGTGCCCCAGGCCGAAGGAACAAATGCCCTTGCAGAGGGCAGGCAACATTGGTTCAAGGGTCGAAGTGACTGACTAAAAAGATAGAATTTCTTTAGATTTGTTCAAAGGCCGATAGGGAACATTTCCTTTAGACTTTTTGTCCGAAAGAATTCACCTGGGAAGAGAGCTCGAAGAAAGCGAAGAAAAAGCCCGACTGAAGAGAAAACCCTGCAGAAAAATGCTCGATGGAAAAAGACAGTGTAGCGGAAGCCACCATGTGTCCATTATAAAGCAAAGCGGAAGCTGCCACGTGTCATCTTCTGCAGGACCCTCAAAAGATTTCTAAAGCTTCTATAAGTTAAGCGAAATACGTCATGTGTCCTGTTATGACTCAGCGGAATGTGACAAGTGTTTGCATCCGCATTCCCCTTTTGAAGTTGCTCGGGCAAGATGTGTCATGGATCCCATTTTTCATAAGTTTTTAATGAGTTTCATAACAACAGAACATGCCACTTGTCAAAGACGTAGAAAGGACCCCACAAAGACTTAGACAAGAAGGGCTAGAAAGGACAAAGAAGCAACATGTACGATTCCAAAGGCAAGTTCAATTAAAGTGATGGTTCAACCAGAGAGCAAAGAAGTGCTTAAGCAGTGAAGAGAGGAGCGAGATCGAAGCACCAGAAATATCTTTAAAAGAGTTATTCCTAGTAGGTGAAATAGTGGATCAAGTAGACTTCTAAGCGCACCAAATCAAGGATGCAAGCCTGTTTTTCTTCCATAAAGTAATGGCAAATTAGACTGTTGTGCAAACATCAAGAAAAGGACCAGACAGGCCATACTAAGAAGAGACATATTAGAGGAATGGATACGCCATAGTCATGGCAATGCACTGTTCCCAATATGGTCCCTCGAGATGGAACTGAAGGTGCATTGAAGGCATTAAATTCGGCATGGACCTTTTTCATGAAAACAAGCACCCAAGTCTTTCTTGGAGCGCTATATATTGTAAACTCTTTTATTGTTTCAAAGGAGATCTTCTTGAATACGAAAGCAAAACTCTGCCCAAATTGAAAGGCGAATACTGAGACTTTGAGCTCAGATTGTATTTCATATTATTTTATCTGAATGAGAAAGCAAGTGATTCACAGACTCTGTGCTATATAGCTTGTATCATTTTAGGAGATTGTTCTTATGTTTGTCTTCTAAATGTGTTTTTGTTTATTTAATTTAACAAGCAGAGCTAGTGGAAGTGATAAGGAAGGTGTCCCAAAACCAGTTACTTTCAGACTTTGTGCTGACATAATTGTTTTCAGTGTGTATTTTTCTTTTCTGTTTCTGTGTAAAGGACTTTGGGACGGCTTTGTGCCCCCATTGTTCTTCGCACCTCACTCTAGGGCAATCAAGGTGGAGACTTTGAGCTACATCATATATTGTTGGGTACTTTGGACCCGGTTACCAGTCACTTGTTACCAGAAAGAGTCCTGTTGTTTGCATAAACAAGCACTTCTGAAGGAAGAGAAGTGCCTTCTATCGCTTCACCAAGATTTCTACTATCCAGGAAGGGATCTGACTCTTGGCTGAATGTTACTTCTAAAAGAAGAGAAGTGCGTTCACCAATCGCCTAGGATTTCTCCTCTGTTTGTTAGCATCATCTCTGAAAAAAGAGAGATGGATGGTTCATTCCACCCCTGTGTCTTACTTTCTGCTTATATATATAGTATATAGCCTCCGCATATTTAATAGGGAACCTCCCCTTGATGAGAGGAGAGATTTATCCCCTTTGGATGTGGTAAACCTGCAACATTGGACGACCAATCTCCCTATGCTGTGGTGATAGGAACTATTTTGGTCACCAGTTAGCTAGCTGACAAAATATTCACCCAACACATAGCTTCCTTTTGCTTGATTGTACATAGTTCCTTTTCAATTTCTTGTATATAGTCTCTCCTGATTGATTGTACATAGTTCAAATATTTCAAAATACAAAAACATTCAAATACATCAAAAAAACACCAAAAATATCTCGATTGTATGCATCCTCCATGTTTTACATTACTACTATCATGCTAGAACTTACATTGTTGTTTCATGTTATTGTATGTCAATTTTCTACATTACCATGCTTCACTTGATCTTCTTTGATTTTGTGCAATGACATCCAGATAATTGATTGCTTCATTCTACTCATAGAGGGGGCATTCCTAATTCTACATTCAAGACATACATTGTTATACACACCCATTGGGGGCATCTTCTACATGACTGCACCATCCATATTATGTAATTTCTACACCACACACTCTGAGTTATCATGTTGATGTACATTACTTTATAGCTTACACATAATACTATATCAACATCTCACTAGTATCTAGCACTTGTGTATTTCTTAACATCTACCTAGTCTTGTACCACACATGTTTTGCATACTTTCACATTTGTTTTGATCAGTTAGATGTGCTTGTCTCTTTTCGGTTATTACATACTTTCTTTGTTTGCTTAGCATAGCTTGTGTGATTGTATTTTTTATTTCAATTTGTTTTCCGCTTGTGCCTTAGGATATTCGCCAATGTCTTTTACTTCTTTTTCATGTGTGTGCCTTAGGACATTTGCCAATGTCCTTTGTTTATACTCTTTCATGTGCTTGTGGCCCTTGTGCCAACTTTGCTTCTTCCACTTGTATGTGTATGTGACATTAAACATGCCTTCCATGCTTGTATTCCAGTTTGAGTGACATGTGTCCATGTCCCTTGTTTGTGTGACCCCTTGGCCACCCTTGTATGTTTCTTGCTTCTTGCTTGTAGCTTGTTTGCTTGTTGCTTGTCAAATGTGTGTAATGCCATGATGCATATCATGCATTTTTTTTTGTTTTATTGGATGCCATGGTGGACATCATGCTCCACCCCTCCAACTAACAACTAACAATTAACATTACCAATCCAGTTTTGTATCATGCACATGCTCTTATATTGTTATATCTTTCTAGGCATACCCTTGTTGATCTAACAATCCATCAATTCAAATATTGCTATATCTTGAAATATCTTGTCAAATATTCAATGTTATATCATATATCTATACAATTTAACACACTTGCAGGACTCTTTTCTTCTGAGGGCAGTCATTGCAAGTTCATCATTCCTACCCTCATAAGAGGGGGCATCAAATAGGGGTTTGTCATAGAGACCAAAGCTCCTAACAATCAAAACAACAACATTCAGACCACTCAGTACAAAATCCAAAGGTCAAACCGGTTAAAACAAAGAAAAAAATAGTGACACTTCTAGATCCTTCAGATTTAGTAGTTTCAGCACAATTTTCTCAAATACAGGGGGTTATCATGCGCAACATGATGGTTCTCACTTTCAGTATAGATTGGGCAATTGGCATAACTTCCAAATCATAATCCATGTTTTAAACATCATTAATTGGGGGCAATGTGTGCGGCACATTGATCTTCTCTCTCATTTTTGAGTTCATTTTATTCCAAGAATTCTCAACAATTGTGTGCCTTACTCCATCTGCAAGTGGTTGGCATCATATTCAAGTTAAACTTTCTTATAAGTTTAGCTTTTTGAGTACTCGAGCTCCCGAGTTGGCTTTCATATAACCTAGTACATTAGTTTCAGAGTAGTTTTCATACAAGCCTAACCTCCATCTTTCAAAATGGCCAAGAGTGGCCTAGTTTCCAACATACGTTCAGGGTATCCACGCCACATTGTCAGATCACAGCACATTCATGGGCTTCAAGATCCATTTCATATGACATCCATTCTATACCGGTATTACTTCATGAGCTTCACATCACGGGGCAACGATGGAGCCAAAGGTCTAGCTAACATTTGTATTCTTGAGCCACATATTCAGAGGGATTGGACACACAGTCTAGACATTGATTATCATATGCAGGATCATCTAGCTTCACTTAGTAGGTGACAATGGAGCCAAAGGGCCAGCGTTTGCATTCTTGAGGCACTTTTCAATGAATTGAGCACTCAGCGTCATTCCTAATATAATTTTTGTTACAATATCACTCTATACATCCAGCATTACTCAACCTTACTCAGTATCACAACATGTTTGGTATTGGTTCGCGTACCTAGTGAGGTGTATTCGTTCATTTCTCTATCCTTAGCTTTTGTACAATTTTTTTATAAATATAGCATATCTAGTAAGAACTAATCTACTCTATGTTTTCAATTTCATATTCACACTTCACACTGTGCTCTCTCTACGTATATCCAACATCACACAAGCTTCATGAGCTTCTCCCATAATAGGTGAGTTCATGTATGCTTTTATTTTTCTTTTATCCTAGTATTTTGCTTTGTTGAATCACTAGAATAAAGGGGGGCAAATGTAGTCATATAAAATGCGAAATTAGATGACTTAGGCATGGCTAATAGCACCCAACCTATAGGTCCTCCTGTTAGCTCACACAGCCCTTTTTCCCATTTGATGAAATTTCCTCAAATTGCATAAAAGACATAGGCACACAAAGAATCAGCTCTATATGGAGTTCTGTCAATAGTTACGCCCTGAAATTTGGTACACAGGGTCATACTGAGCAGACGAACAAAACCCAAAAAAAATTTAGCCTCAGGACAACAGGGTCAAAGAAGACTATAGCGCCAAACATAGGGGTGTCATGTTTCCAACGCTATTGTCCAAGTTCATCTTTACCTCTAACAGTCAAATTTTCTCAAATCCTTATCTTTTTTCGTTTCGACATAATACAAGTTCATTTAACCCACGATCATTAGTTTCCCTATAAAAGGCCATTCAAAGTCCATTTAGAACGGTTGGCACTCATTCACTAGAAAGAAGCAAGCATACAAGAAATTACACTTAAGCAATGTTCCCTATTCTCTGCATACATACTTCCAAGACTATTCTAAGCTCATCAAAGCATTCAAACCAATCCCTAGTCATCCAAAGTACATCTAGTTTCGCATCTAGTTGCATACATCACACAGTATTTTCACCAAGCACTTCAATGGGAGAACTACATTAGCTTGATCCCTCTTCGGAATATTGGCATGTAGGCAGCGTGCCCACACACAGGTTGTGAAGTGCGTCCAATTTATCTTTTACACACTAACCCCCCCTCTCTTTTCCCAAGTTTGCATTGAAGTTCAAGTCCCAGGAGCTCCTAAAAGGATCAAAGATTGAAACAGGGACAGCGAAATTTGTGAGGTCCCAAAACCTGAAATTTCAGTGACTGTAACAAAGACATTCCGAACAAAACCCAAAAATTTCTTACCCTCAGGGCACTAGCATCGGATAACAGGGTGTCCACTTTATGGTGGTACTGTCCAGCTTAGAGATGAAGTTTACAAGCCTTTTCCAGCGTGTTTCCTAGTCCTGCTCCTCCAGTATCAGAGTTCATCTTAGTCTAGAATAGTCAAAAATAAGCTAAGTTTAATATTTTTTTTCCTATTGCTATATTTAGAAAAAGGTGAAATACTATCTATTTCCACAGATCAGTGGGTTAATCAAAGCATATTTATTTACTGGTTTACATTACTCAAACCCTTTATTTAATTAGGAATTAAACCAATTAATTTCCTAAAAGGATAAAACAAGAACCTTATGAAAAGTTTGAATATGCAAAGGGGTTGACCAAATTTGACCTAGGGTGAAATTTGGTCAACACTTCTCACAACAGAGTGCGTAGGATTGCGTGAGAGGTGTGAGCTCTGCGCCAATGAACAAACGAGTGTGTTTGGTTGTGCAAAGGTTGCACACATATCAATGACAAAGGAGAAACCCATGAGGAGGTGATTGATGAATCCCTCCCTTGGTGTTTTTTAAATGGACCCTCCAAGGATAATCCAGGGAAACATGGAATGGGGGCAAATTTTATCTCTCCTCTCATTTATTCTCTTTAACTCTGAGGCTTGGGAACGGTACAAACAATTGGGCGAACTTCCAACTCTCTCTAAACTTATCAAAATTGTCATTGAGAAGAGGGTTAGTAGCTTACAAGTGTATGGTCTCCAAACTCATCATGGATTGTCTCTGGGGCAAAACCTTTTCATATTTTAGGCCTTCAAGCAACCATGGATGAAGCACTGGATATGAAAGGTTTTTTTCCCTTTATTACTTTCAAGCATGTCTTCCGTGAACAAAACACCATTGCAAATCATCTTTCAAAAGATGTGGTTTTTTTGGAGGCTCGTACATAAAAATTCAAGAGTGTAAGGAGGGGACTCTCTCTAACCTCCCTTTGTTCTTCAAGAGTATGAGGGGACAAAGTGTGGAAGCTTATCGGGGCCCTTAAGACCAAAACTTCTTTTTTTGGTTGGTGTTGTCCAACAAGTTACTTGGGATGGTCTCCAAAAGCGAGCATGGAAAGGTCCCAACATGAAGAAACAATTTATCATCTTTTGGTTGGTTGTCACTTTACCATGGAAGTGAGGGCAAAGCAACAAGTACTTTATTGGTTGGTGTTGGCTATTGGGGAGGTGTTTATTTATCTCAAGCATTCTGAAATTGGTATGAGGACGCTCTAGTTAGGGACCTCAAAGTTTTGTTGGTCGTTGTAAGCTAGGCTATTTGGAGAACTAGGAAAGAGATATCGTTTCAACGACCTTCCTTGTCTCCGATACAAGTTTTCTATAGGGTAAAATTTTGTTGTGAGAACTATAAAGCAATGACAAAGGAGAAAACCATGAGATAGCTCACTCAAGAGGAGGTTGATGAATCCCTCGGTGTTTTTTTTAATGGAGGGGGGCAAACTTTATCTCTCCTCTCATTTCTTCTCTTTCACTCTAGGGCTTTGGGATGGTACAAACAATTGAGCAAAACTTCCAACTCTCTACACTTATTAAAATTGCCATTGAGAACAAGGTTAGTAGCTGGTTTCCAAACTCATCATGGATTGGTTGTCCAGTGCAACCCCTTTTTATAATTTGGGCCTTTAAGTAAACCCATGGATCAGTTACTAGATATGAAGGTTTATTATTTGCCCTTTATTACTTTCAAGCATGTCTTCTGTGAACAAAACACCATTGCAAATCGTCTTTCAAAAGATAGCGTTTTTTTTTTAGGCTCGCTACATGAAAATTCAAGAGTATAAGGAGGGGTCTATCTCCAACCTCCCTTTGTTCTTCTTTCTCCAATCTTCTATTGTAACTTCTCATTGTTGTTCTATTCTCAATGCCATTATCACCCTTTCGTTGGTAGGTTTTGCTTTTGTATTTTGTCCTTGCATGGCATTTTTTGGTTTTTGGATGTGGGTTGGGTGCTTGCCCCATTAGTGTTTTCAGTTTTGGGATCTATGTTGGTCCACAAAGAGTTTTTACTCATAACATTGGTCTAAAATGTAATGTAATCCTTTCAATATCTGATATAAATACTTATTGCTATCATTTTACCTTGTTAATTATAATTCACCAAGCCAAAATAGGGTAAAACAATAACATTATAGCTTTTTAATCAACCACCATCCCCCTATATTATTGAAGAAGATCCACTTATTGCTCAATTTGCACTTTGTTTGATATGGATACATATGCCAATTTTAATATCTTTCTATAAGTCCCTCACCTATCTAAACTTTGCATGTCTATCCTAGTAGAAGGCCCTTAAAGTAATGGTTCAATCTCTTTAAACCACAATTTGCTTGATTCGAAATCCAATGGCAAAGTTTATCCCATTGTAAAGAAGCCAAATGCCTCTAGTTTTGTTAATCCTTATGATGCCCCTGATCTTGAATACCCAAGTTCACCTTCTAAAGAATTCTATTTTTTTTAATGAAGAGTTAGAGATGCAACAAATATGCCAACAATAAGTCCCATGTAAAGGATGTCATAAATGGTGAACCCTACCTCAATGCAAGCAACAAATATGCCAACAATAAGTCCCATGTAAAGGATGTCATAAATGGTGAACCCTACCTCAATGCAAGCAACAAATATGCCAACAATAAGTCCCATGTAAATGATGTCATAAATAATGAACCCTACTCCAATGTAAACAACAAATATGCCAACAATAAGTCCATGTAAAGGATGTCATAAATAGTGAACCCTACGCCAATGCAAGCCACTAAATAAGAGACATCTAGTTTTTGGGCATGGGGAGAGGTTGGACCGGGGAAGGCTGCTCTACCATCTCTAAAAAAGAGCACATTCCAAAGAGATGGTAGAGCAGCCTTCCCCGGTCCAACCTCTCTTCATGCCCAAACATTAGATCTCTAAAAAAGAGCACATTCCAAAAAGATCTGAGCATCATATATATATATATATATATATATATATATATATATATATATATAATAGTGGTACCCTACTCCAATGCAAACTAAAAAATTAAAAGTCAGTCTAATTTGTTTGGTTATGATGAGAAGTTGGATGGGAAAGAATGCTCTACCATCTCTAAATAAGAGCATATTCCAAAGAGAAAAGCATTATATAAATCCCTATATTTTACATAACATGATAGCCTGAGAAGAGCATAGAATAAGAGGTTAACGGGAGGCATGGCGGGGGCAGGCAGAGAGGGGAGGCGGGGGGCTTGAGGCCGGGGGACACTAATCATTACTCCATGCACTGCAAAAATACAGAATTATAGCATAACATTATTCATTGCTTCAAGTACTGATAGTTTAACTGGAAACATATTGAATTGGATTAAAAAAAAAGAAAACAGTTCGACAACAAATGCAGCAACATTTCCAATCAGAGAGATAATATCCTCCTTACAGTAGTGCATAGCAGACATCATATACTTTCTACAAGCAATATGAAGACCAAGAATAAACGGTGTAAATTTAAATGTCTCTAACCCTAGCCAAGTACTAAAATCTAACCATATACAAAATTGCATGGTCTGCCATTGGGACATTTCTCAACTGTTATGTTCCCAATGGTGAACACAATATCCCTTATCACAGATTCAGCTAGAAAGTAAATCATTCCAGGAAATTGCATGCAACACCTGTTTTGAGTCAGTCATTACTGATGGCAACAAAGATCTTTAGGCATCCACCTTGCAGATGAGTATGGCATTTTCTGGTGAATTCAATGCAGTCCATGACTGCTACATAGATTATTCTGCCTGGGCTTCAGAACTTTGTCGAGATGCCTCTGACACTTCCATAGCAGAGCAGCTATTCTTTTCCACATGAGAGCGGTCCAAGGAAAGCCTCTTGGGGGTTGGCTGCAAGGCATCAATAGGAACTGGTGCTGCACGTTTCACACCTCTCCCTACAATGCCAAGATGAGTAACAGTGCTACTCGAAGGAGCATTTGCTAGTTTAGGCTGATCAAAACCAGTGCTTACTATTGCTTCTTTGGAATTCCCTCCACTAAAAGCAAATTGAAATTTATCTTCGGCTGCATTCTTATCACTAAGAGACCGTACAATTTCAGATAATGGTGGTTCTATCATCATCTGCTTCAGATCTTCAACCTGTAAATTCCAAGACCTTTTAGTAAGCTTTTAACTGTTTACAATCTATATGTAAAACAATGATAAAAACATGCATAAAACCTCAAAACCCATTTACCTTTTCTGAAAGATCCAACATCAGTCCTTTAAGAACCTTAATGTCTTCTTCCTTTGACTCTGTGGGCACTGCATTATTTTGGATATCTCCAATAGAAACATTACTTGATTGAGCATCTTTGGAAGCCAGTTCAAGCTTGGGAGTCTCAACTTCATTGATCAATGTCTGTAGACAAGATGTACATATGGAAAGGGCCCTCTGACAATAACTAAGAGATTCCGGAATGTTGTTCTGCATCTGTAAAGCCAAACATATTTTGAAGCATCTATTTATAAATTAAGACCGAACAAATATGGCACCAAAATGTAGGAGTGAATGCATGCAAGCATATGCATAATATTTGATAAAATTGAATTTGCCGACATATCAAGTGAATACGAATCACAACAATCAGACCCCTACATTTATAAAACAAGATTTAACATGCAGGTACATTCCATTATTACTAAAGGTAAATGATAAATCCATCTTAAGTAGTGCACACAGCAATACAGCAACACCAAGGATACAGCTCAGCAATATGACGACTTTGGGCTTGATCTAGCTGTTCTAATATAGAGAGAGCTCTCAAGTAATCATTTGCAGAAGTTGAGAAATCCTCTGCAAGCAAGCAACAACATTTTAAAGCAAGTATATGAATTGTGCTGCAACCTTAAAAACAAAGAAGTTTTCTGCGTGCTCTCATGAAAAAAATTATGCTTGCTCATAATGAAATGCAACATTGATAAATCAACTTACCTCTTTCCAAAGACACATCCCCCAAAGCACTTATAACATCCACTTTTTCAATGGTATCATCTTGTTTGTCAAGAATTACTCTGGCAGCTTCCAGATTTTTCCATGCCAAATCTAGATCTGACTCTTCCTCATCCTCAACTTCTTCCCCAACATCCTCACCTGCTTCTTCCTCATCACTTTCTTCTCCCTCATCAGCTTCCTCTGTATCATTCACACAAAAAGGATATTTTGTCATAGTATACCACTACAGATAACTGATATTCACTGATATAATGATTCAAAAATCCAAACTAATTCCATTATGACCTAGGTTGTATGTGTGCGCACACCCGACCATATTTGAGCCACACCAGAGACGCTCACCACACCCGCACCCAAATCCCCACCCAAAAAGCACCCAAGAAAGCCTAATGCACCCAATACACACCAGGGGCAATTCCCTTAATTTCATACACGCCCCATAGAAAAACAATTAAGCAAAAACTGAAATGGTCAAACAAAAAATTCAAAACATAACTTTTTTAAAACCTTTAATGCCATTACCATTCACATTGCATTGTAGTAGACTGTTACAATTAGAGTTCATTTTCAACCATATCACTGAGATATGCATGTAGTGATAGAGAACTATTTACTAAGGATTTTGATCTATATGTAGTAATAAACAAGTTCTGAAAATATTGAATATTGTTTTGTGATAGGCTCATGACCCAAATTGATGCATGAGTTTATATAATATGATATACAATATATAAATCAATGATAATATGGTATAAATTCTATAACTCTAATAGTATGACATATTTTTATGTCATATAATACATCTAATTTGATAAGTTTCATGGTAATCTTATGTTAAAGTTGAGTTTCAATTTTCAAGTTTGAGTTTTGATGCCATAGCATACCCACACACCATCAAACTTGCATACCCAAGTTTTGGGAGCTCGCACTGGGTGCTGCTTACCCCCACACCCATGTAACCTTGATTATAACCTGTACAAGTAATATTAAAAGAAATGCACTCATAAGTGAAAAGATAATACAACCTTCACCATTGTTTTCATCTGTTTTGCCATTGTCATTGCTGACAAGGGATTTTCCCTTAGCATCACTAATATAAGGTGCCGGCACTTCACTAGCAGAAACTTGACAAGATTCACCACCACCAGATTTTTCCGAAACACCACTGGCAGGAACTTCAGAAGATTCACCACCATTGGATTTTTCTGAAACACCACTAGCAGGAACTTCAGAAGATTCACCCTCCCCAGCTTTTTCTAAAGCCCCATCTGCAGCATTCTCTGAAGATGCCTGTGCCTTCTTTCTTAAAGCAACACTCTCATTCAAGGGATCAGCTTCATCTTGAGCTTTGTAAAGAAGTGCACAGCCATATTTGAAATATGATGTAGCACACTCTGGGGCAAGCTCGCCAAAATGAGCTACCCTACATTGCAACCAGAGACAAGATAATTATATTGCTATCATATTTACCAGAAAATAACAGCGTTTAAGCAGTAGAAATATTACAAAGATAACGTAAGAATTACATTTGAATTTTAAACTGCTAATAACCATATATAATATACCGTTAACATAGCAAACTAAAATATGCTTAACAAAACCAAAGGCAGCAATTACTGCTTTAGTCTAAATTGAAGAAGAGGATCCACTACAGACTCTGATTCTCTAGAGCAGCAACTCCATTTTCCAAAAACCTAACCCCATGCTTGGAAATTAGTAAATATTAAAACTAGTTTGATATGAGAAACAGGAAAGATCCAGTGTATTAAAAACCACTGGGACAAAAACAATCCTCAAATCAATTATTGAAATCATAGGCAAGATTAAAACAGTATTTTCATTATTGACCAAGTTCCACAAGAATCACAAGGCAGGCAACAAGCTGTAAACATCATTTCCAACATAGGCAAGATTAAAACAGTATTTTCATTACTGACCAAGCTCCACAAGAATCACAAGACAGGCAACAAGCTGTAAACACCATTCCCATACAAAAAAAATCTTTCAAAGACGCAAACTAAATTATGGCTTCTTATAGACAACACAAACAGCCAAAAAATGAGATAGATGTGATTCACAAATATTGTTCATAAGATCACCATTTAAAAACAACCCCCAGAGACAACACACAATCAGCACTGAAAAAAATCATGATCGGAATGGCTTTTTATATCTAATGGTAGTCAAAGATTGAAAATCTCTAGAAGGTTAACTCTTCTATAGATATTTGTGATCAACAGTTTGACAAGATTTAAAAAGCCATCATTGAACCCAAACAGGCTCATTTCTTTTGGTGCATTCTTCACCAAGGTCAGACTATTGGAAACAGACATGTGCACTTAGGGGTTTCCAATCCTTTGTGCCCTCTTGTCAACAGCCCAAGTCTCTAAAGCATCTCTTGTGATTTTGCAGACATACTCAGTCAGCCTGGAAATGGATTTACACCCTTTTTCAACCATTTCATCCAGAATTGTTTTTGGGTAAATAGTACCATTAAGGGGATTCAGCCATGTTACCCATACAATTACAACCAAATTTGGCATATTTTTTGTTATGAAATTCTTTATCAGCTTTGAAAAGAAAGGAATAATCTATTTTTAACCATTTATCTATTGATGATTGTTTTTCTGTTACTAATCGAGTGCAAGTGATTTCTCACGTAATGCTTCAAATTCAAGTGCAAGCTGAGAAGGGCTGTTTTGAGGTTGAGCACCTCCAATCTCTTTTGGACAATTGGGGAAGTGCTTTGTCTGCTGTTAGCAGATTTCTGCCAGATCCTCCCTAGCAGTGATCTATTTCTCAAGGCCATGGCTATGGAGCTGTGATAGGGACCATTCTAGGTGCAGTAAGCACCATTCTAGGAGCAGGCAGAAAAGTCCTTTTCCCAACCACAACACTCAAGGTGGCAGGTTTGGTCATGCATTCCCAAAAACTGGTGGGTAGATAGCTCAACAGCAGCGAGAATTTCCTTGCTTTGTCTTGTATCTTTCTTGCAACTCACATTTCTTTAAATGGTCAAAAGTTCATGACTTTCATTATTGTTTTCTTTGTCATTAATCTCCCCCGGATCACATGTGGGCAGGGGGATAGCAAGAGAAGCAATGAAATTTTTCTTGCTGCGCCATTCACCCACCAGTCTTGGGAATGCATAAACAAACCTGCCAACTCAACTGTAGTGATTGGGCAAAGGACTTTGCTGCCTGCTCCTAGTATAGTGCCTATTGCTCCTAGAATGGCGACTACCATGAACTCCATAACCACAGCATTGTGTTGCATCAAAAATTAAAATAAATTTAACCCCTCACAACCAGGTCATATCAAAAAAGGGTATTCATTCACCATACAACTTTCACTGCAAAGCACCAGGAACATGACACTTCCCCCACTGTTAAAGAAAATGGTTGTACACTAAAGTGCCAAAGGGCAAAATATAATGTAAACACAAACAATATATACTCTTAGGAGGATTGCGATACTTTAGCCAAACGCTTGAGGTTGGTAAACCCATGCTACACCTGGCAGGATCTACTAAGTGGTAAGTAAGAACAAATGCCATGATGAGGATGGGGTTCGAATCCCACCACAGAGCTGCTGGGCCAAACTCCTTGCGATGATGTGGCCATGTAAAGCAAGCCCAAAAAAACACATAATACACACAGGAAATGGGGCTATCTAAGTCCCCAAAACCAGAACTCAAGCCATTTATATCGAGATACTCTTATTAATCAAAAAACATATATGCTAGTCTTGAAATGCCTGATTTAGGGCTGAAAGTGTTTTCAAATTGCATAAATAGCCCAAAACTATAAATTTGAAGCATTCGTACTAAAGAGAAGAGGCCCCTAAAATTCCTAGTTATGTCCTAAAAATAAGCTACCTCCGACCGAATATAGGGGTGTTTTTTAATGTAAATGAATAAACAGGAGGGGCCAAATACATACAGAAATTACCAACAGCAATGGAGATTAGTTACGCTTACGAACAAAGTAAAGCACGAAGGTAAGGATTAGCCTAAACAATAAAACGAGCTAGAAGTTAAGTAGAAGAGCACAAAGAGGTCCAAGGTTTGAGTCCTTAAAAAATTAAGAATAAAAGTAAGACAAAAGGCATGCAGAATAATGTAATACCTAATCTCAAGAGCGCGCGACAGAGAATCGACGGCCTCAATGATATCATTGCCTTTCAAAGCAACGCAACCCTTGAGGAAAAGTGCATCTGCTTCGTCTAGGGTTTTAACCAAGGGTTTGGCCTGAGCAGCGGGCCCACTATGGCCATCCGCATCCCTCACCAATCCCTCCACCGGTGAACTGACGGACCGGGCAGCATTTGGGGTTTCCAACATATCATTGTTGGGTTGACTTTGAATATGTTCTTCGGCGTGAGACGAACCCTCGACCTTTGAGACCTCAGCAGGTGCTGTAGAAGAAGCCATTGTTGCAGGGTACCCTTAAAACACTTGCTTTCCCGCTGACAATACGTGGTAAGATGAATCCTGGAGGCGGAGGCAGAGGCAGAGGCAGAGGCGATGGCGAATGTTTGTAATTGAGTTCAGGCGTTTTGAGAATGTAGAGGGAATAAATAGCCGTTTCAGTTTAATACAAGATACTAACTAGTGGGGGATTCGAAGGACATCGAAATCCAAGCGCGGGAAGCAAAATGCATAAATCCCTGCGATGCATTAAATTAATTGAAGGGAATACCAACATTTTCGATGTGGAAAGGGCGCTTATTTCCGCTGCTCTCATGTGGTCATCATCCCTGCGATGCCTCTAATTAATTCACGGGAATACCAAGTTTTTATAATCCCTCTCTGTTTTGTTTTGTTTTTTAATGTGCCCTAAGGTATTATATGGACTCGCTGAATTACATAAAATGTCAGTATTTTTATTTATATTTTGGAAATAAATATATAGTAAATTTATAATACAAAGTAAGTATACATTTAAATTAGTGAGTTTTGTTGGTTAAGCAACGATGAGTAAGGCGCATTCATGTCATCAAAATCACCAAGGGCACGACTCTGAACTTAATCACTTAACTCTCTGTATCGGGTATCTAAAAGAATTTGTACCTTGGTGGATGGATATAAGCAACCATCATCCTCACCACAAAAAGGATCATATCAAAATATTGATTAGTTTGGTAGGCTCCTTCACTAAAATGGAGGAGAGCTCTAAGGGAAGTAGAATTATGAGAGTTTGCACTTTCATTGATATGTCTAAGTCTCTTTTTCACTTTGTCAAGGTGATTTCTATGAAGGTTTTCCTTTCAAGTGTTTATGTTGCAATCGTATTGGGCACCATGTGTCTTCTTGTTCTTTTCAGGAGTCTTGTGGTCATTAGCACATCGAAGAGATGAAGGAGGGTCTTCCTAATGATGATTTTGTTTGGCGCAACCAGGGGGTTTTCTTTGCCTTGCATTCTGATCCCCTCCCTTCTCTCTCCCCCGACCTCCCAGGTATTAATGTAGAGAAGGTGGTGGAAGTGGAGAATTTTGTTGTTAAGGAGTCGCACCCTCTACTTTTAGAGGATGATGTTTCAAAATTAAGGTTGTTGGTTCAAATGCAAGATCAGTCGGCATCAACTTACTTTCATATATCTCCTCCCTCTGATTCCAAAGGGAGGATACATGACGTTGATGTTGGCGTCTTGGCCAAACGTAGAGGTTGTAAATCTGAAGCAAAGATGTTGAGATTGAAAGCGGAAGATATGATTAGAGATGGTTCACTACGACCAATTGCAGAGATCCTTTCTAGGAGAATGATGATTTTATCTTGTGGATGGCTCGTCTACTTTTTGGATCTCAATCGGTGAACTTAGTTAGGTGGTGTTGACCTTTTCTTCCTTCAGGAGCTTTATAAGTTGAGCAACCTAGTTTTAGATTGAGGTAAAAATAGGTTTTGAAGGGGCCTCGAAACCCTAAAACAGAGAGCCAAAAAAAGAACGTCTAAGCCCACAGGCTACGCCTAAAAAACACTACAGTAAAGTAGCAAAAACAGGTTTAAATGGACCTAAAACCATTAGAGACACATCCGGTCAAAACCCAGAAACTGAAATCTGGTAGCACAACAAACAAAAGATAACAAAAGGATAACAAAGATCAGTACCAGTTTCAAAACCAAAAAGAAGGACCAGATTATTCATCCAGTTTCAGTATCAAGTTCATGGCTTCTTTTCCTTTCAAAGCAGTTTCCTGGGTGGTAACCTCCAGCAAAGCTCCTTTTTGTGTATCTTTCTTTCTGGAACTTTGCCTTGTCCTTTTGCTGGGACCCTCTAGTGCTTTGGTCTCCTCATTGGCACGTTTACCTATATTGATAGCAGCTGCACAAATGTTGGACGTTACTTCCTCCATTTTCTTTCTGTTGTCCTTTATTAGTTCCCGGAGGTTGTTTTCATAAGCTTTGAGCTTGACAGGGATCTCGCTTAACTGATTTTCTATATTGTTTACTTTGTTCCAAGCAGCTTTCAGAGAATCTTCCAAAGTTTCCACTTTTCTCTTGAGATCAATGATCTCCCTACACAACCAGGAATCAAATTGGGAAGAAGACTCAGCTTTACAGTTAACCCAGGTCATAGGAGTGTGTATTTCATCATTCTGATTCTTCCCTCTCCAATCCTCAGACTTTTTATTGGGGCTATTCCTGGCTTCTTCAAAGAAGTCTTCTTGACTCTTTTGTTCCCACTCATTGATTCCAGTTTGAATTTCCATCTCCATTTTTTGAATATCATCCTGGACAGAAATTTCCTTTTCATTCTTAGAAGTTGGGTCCTCACCAGGATCTTCCTGGACAATATCATCCTCCGACACTTTTTGGTTTTCCTCCGTCTCTTCTGTTCTGATAGCAGAATCCTCCTCTGTATTGACTTTATCTTTTTCAATTTCCTCAGACCCTTCTTCATCATTACTAGAGTTGGTGTCCCAGCTCTCAGTTCCTTCTTCTTCCTCGGGTTTTTCCTCCTCGGGTTCTTCAATTCTCTCCCGACCCCTTTCTTCTTCTACATTCTGTTTATTAGGACTAGGGGTCTTAATTTTGCCTCTCCTGCTTACATTTGCATTCTTTTTATTTCCTGGCAGCTTATTTTTCCCCTATTTGGGATACTTAACCAGTGCCCTATTCTTGCAATAGCCTTCAATAAGCAGAATAAGGCCTTCGTGAAGAATAGGGCGCAAATCCTTTTTCCTATGAGAATAAAGGCTTTGGATCAGGGAGTAGCGAAGATAGAAAGGAAAAGACAAACTAACCTTATGCCTGAAGTGGTTGAGGAAGACAAAATGGAACTTATGCACTCGTTTGCTTCTTCCGTCCAGGATGAAGTACTCCCTAATACAGCTTAGGACGTCCCTCCATATCCCTTTAATCTAGTCCAGCTCATAGAAATCCCCATTTTTGACCAGCTTCTGCTCCTCCTCATCCGTTTTGGGGAACTTACAAAAGGCCTCGTTCGAAATGCTGGTCTGCTTGGAAAATTTGAGTCCATCCATTGGCAACCCTGTAACCTCAGCAAGAAAATCCTCAGTTAAATTTACAGTTATACCATGCAAGGTGACCCTGTCGTCAGACCAATTTTTGAAGAAGGCCGTCGTGATATGCGGTTTAGAGCCGTGGAGTCTTTCCATGTAGCTCGCTACATTTCCTTTCTGCAGAATTCTCCACACTTGATGTTTCTCTCTCCATTCTACACAGCTCTTGAGCTCCTGTTTACGGGGTTCTCCCTTCCTTTCACGCGCCATACTCATTTTCTTTGAATCCCAGTTACTGTGGATATTACCCTGGATCCTCCTGCTGTCAAGTTGATTGGGACATCGACTTTGTTTGTGGCTTTTCAGGATTCGCTTCTTCCGCTTGAGGACCTTACTCTTTAATAATTGAGTTCCTTTCCCCGTGCTGCCACTCCTCCTACTCATGTTTTTATTACACTCCAATCTTACCTTCTTTCGCATGTGTGGCATCGAGAAGAATGATCGCCCTTAAACCCACGTTCCTTTCTAAGGTTTCATCCCACCTCACTTTTTGACCTTCCCGGACAGCACAGTTAGCAAGCCAATCTGCAACACCATTGGCTTCACGGTAGGTGTGGGTGATTTTTATATCTTCAAATTTATTCAAAAGAGTTTTCATCTCCTTTACCTTATCCTCTATGGTCCATGACGTAGTATTCTTATTATTAAGGATATTTATAACATTCAAAGAGTCCCCTTCAAGCCACAATTTGGAATATCCCGAATCCACAGCTAATTTAAGGGTCTGGAGGGCAGTTGTAGCTTCGGCAATGTGGCAATTAGATATACCAATGGGAATTGCGATAGCATCAATAACCATACCCACATGGTTTCTCAGAACACCACCACAACCAGCATTCCCCGGGTTCCCTTTTGCAGCACCGTCAAAGTTACCTTTAATCCAACCTTGAGGTGGACTAATCCAAGTAACACCTGATCTGGGGTTATCAGGTTTACCAAGAATAAAATCCGTCCTCAGGGGATTATCCACATTGAGATTAGAGCTTAGAATTTTTTGAGAAGAAAAATTTTCCTTTAGAGCTCTAATGATGTTCTGTCCTACCACCCATCCAGGGAGCTCTTTGTTTCTGAATATACGGTTATTTCTTTCCTTCCATATTCCCCACCAGATATGGGGAAGGGTAATTTTCCATAAGAAGAGAACTTCAGGATTCTTTGAAGGGCAATACCAACTTTTGAGAGAAAGTTCAACATTTTTTTGGTGAATCCATGTAATGCCCCACAGATTGAGAACCTCCTTCCAAACAAGCTGAGTGAAGGAACAATTCACAAACAGAAGATCTCTATCTTCAAGGTCTCTCTTACACAGAATACACCTAGTTATTATCTTTTAGCTATTCAATTTTAGCAATATAGTTGATTATTCTCTGATTTTTTGTTGAGTGGTTGTCCTTTATGTTGTTTACTTCTCTTTTCCTCTTTGGCTCACGTGTTGATTATTGGTGATATTTGTGATGTTGGTATTGGTTGTATATGGATTGTAGGGGGATCTAGGCCTCCCATTTGTGTCCTGTATTGGTTCATTAGCTCCAGTCAAAAGCTAGCATGTTTTCGGTTCATAGCTTTGATCTTTATAAGTGTTTACCCCTAATTTATTATTTAAAAAAAAAAACATTTTGAGGTGTGAGCGATGGACTAACACACCAATTAGTGGTTTGTTTGTTAGACTAACACCTACATACTATTATAATTGGAGAAGTGAATAACTTTTTTAATTTAAAATGAAAGTTATCAATATACTTATATATTAATCACACATAAATATAATACATAAATGGTTACAACAAAAAGTGGTATTTATGCCCTGATCTCCATGCTAGTAAAAAAATATAGCTCAAAATAACAAAATTGTTAGCTACACACAATAGCTTAGAAACAAAATCAAAACATCATAAAACAAGAAAACTAGGCATTGACATCAACCCCATAAGGTGGTGGAGGTGGATCATCCATAAGGGTAGCACACTAAAAAGAGGGTTCAGTAGAAGGAGGATCAGGTGCCACCCATCCAACCTAAATGCCCTCAAAAGGAGCTAGAAAAACTATAATATCCCCATTAGGGGGCAGTGTGTAAGTCCCCAGTGGTTAGCCATCTTGCATAGGCGAATTCAATAAAGATGGACCAATAGATGATTTTTCACATAATGTTAGACTTCATCCCCTTCGTTGAGGAGAAAAGGAGGAAAAGCATTATGGTTGTGAGAACGGCTCCACTAATGTTTGGCTACCGATGGAGGAATGCCATGCAAGGGTTTTTTACGAAGAACACGACTCATTATGCAAGGAGCACTCCACTAGTCATTGAGGAGCTCCTGTAGATACTAAAATTCGAGGGGCACTTTTTTGGCCTATGCTTGAATTTACAAAAAAACTGAAGAAATAACAAACACTTTATCATTAATAGAAAATTATGTAGAAAGTTATTTGTTGTTCAAAATAATTAAATTTCTAGACTTCCATAGCTGAAACAAAATGATGGCTTTGAATAAATTCCATAGGCAAAAAATGTATGGAGGCCATCGAGTTTTGCCCCCAAAGAAAGACATGCATCAATTGATCATCTTTAGGTGAAAATGTTGGAATAGGCTATGAATCCATTGCCAAGTGATTTAACTATTTTGGGAATTATGGAATGTAAAACCCTAGGTAGATAAAGAGCTAAGTATATGACTTAGGGAATAAATATAGCAATATCAACAACCATTGATTTGCATAATAATTGATTTGTTTGCTTAGCCTATGAATAACAATGAATTACAAAAGAGATACTTGGCTAGAAAAATGACTTAGACAGATGAGTGGCGGGTTGGAAACTAGTACAAGAATAGTGTAAGGTGTCGTCAATAACCTGATCAGGTGTTAAAGTCTCCTTCGGATAATAGTGCGGTCACTCTGCCAATAGTGCACTATGTTAGTGTCCTCTTGTACAACGGTAATGACCTTGAGTAGATGGAATAGTGAGTTTCTAGGAGGATGTCCACCTTATTTTGAGAAGCTTGTGTCTGTGTGACCGAGTCTTGAGTTGTTGTTTGTTCCCTATTTTGACTGATTTTAATGTGAAACCCTGAGCCTCCATGCTTACTAGGGTTTTAAGGAACACAAGTAGAAGTAGAGTGGTGTTAGTAGGGTAGGTTGAACGTGACCTCAACACCCCATGTGTTAAGTGTTGCCTACATACCAATACCTCAAAGGGGGATCAAGCCCAATGTAGTTCTCCCAATTTAAGTGTTGGTGCAAGTACAAGTGAATGTTAGTATGAATGTTGATTTAAGTGCGTTGAGTGTGTATTGAGCTTGGAAACCTAAGTAATTTGAGCTTTGCCTTGATGTAGATGGGTGTATGTAGAAGTAGGATAGAATTGGGATCAATGACCTTGATTTGCACATTATTTTTAGGTTTTTTCATGAGGATTTGCATCTATTTTCTATCTAGGGGATAGATAAATGAGAGTGGTTTTTATATAGTGTTATGGTGTTTATCGAAACATGAAATGAGTCTAGGTTGACCTTAAAATCCTTTGGGAAGTGGAAAGGTATTTGTTAGGGGTAAAGAAGAATGAGGGTCAATAGCATTGCCCCTTTGCTAATAGCACAGCCCACTATAGACCAAAGGGTCATGCTATTATCCATGTTGCTGGAATGGGTGAAAAAAGGTCCTAGATGCCTCAGAGATGACCTAATGTGGATTTTGGTATATTTGGTCAAGCATTGAGTGCACACATAAGCTAGAAAGGATCAAAAGACATCCTAAGATAGGTCTAGGGCTAAGCTATGGTGGTTTCAATTGACACTCATTGCATTCAAATGACATTTTAGATGACTACATTTGTCTCCCCTTTATTATAGAAATGAAACAAAGTGAAATGACTAAGATAAAAGGAAAGATAGACATACCTAGACTTGCCTAATAGGCAAAGCCTGTGAACATGGATCTGAGTCTGTGAATTTTTGTAGAAAAAGTAGGTGTCTTTAGTCATGGGCCTTGTCAGGCACTTATTTAGATGTCCAAGTCACATTTAGACTTGTTACAACGTGGTACAAACCTTAACTAATCATGTAGTACTAAACATTTGACACTCAATTGTGTTGGCATCACTTCACATAAGGCACAAGCCTTATGCACTCATCCGAAGCGCAGTGGAGAAGGGACTGAGGCCTATATTGGGCTAGTTGTGCCATGGCACAAATCTATCCTTTGGGGACTTTGGTTAGTGCAATGGTGGTGGTGCATTCATGGGTGTAAGCCATCCTAGGGTGGGGAAAACCAATTGTCTATAAAGCACAGGCAGATACGAAGTAGGTATATAGATTCACGAGTGTAAGCCTTTGGTCCCTTGGCTTAATGACATTCAGGCACTTGAGGGGTCACTAGGGTACCTAGTTGAGGGACTTAGGCTTAGGTTCATGCGTAGACGTAGGTATCATTGTGAGGCATAGGGTCTTACCCATACTTAGAGCATTCCCTATATCGGGTGTTGGAGTTGTCATGAGTTACAAGCACACCATAGACGAGTTAGGTCAAAAGCTCACAAGAACTCAACATACATAGTGCAGATTTAAGCATTCAATCCATTAAACATTGTGCAAAGCCCTTCATCATTAAACAAAGTCTAATTATAATACATATCAATCACTAAGAACTGAGCAAATGCTCATCTTAAGCTACTAAAGGCCCAGAGGCTCACATGCGAGCTTGGGCATTACAATGGGGAGCAATAAAGGCATCTCAAACTAAACTCTAAGTTATAATGGTGAATATAGCATCTGGATCCAATCCTCTAGGGCTTCACTACTCTAATCTTATCCCCTCACTAATTGGACTCAACTCATTTTTATAGTGCTTCAAGGCATCTTAGTGCCATGAAGAATAGAACACTTTGGTTGTTGAGTTAGTACTGGATGTAATCATTCCATTGGCTCCACTACCTTACCTCCAATGAGTTGTGACTATCCCATGCACCCACTTCCTAATGATGATTGAGTCAAAAAGGAGTTAGTTATTTGCTTACTAGTTGATGCAATAAAATGACAAAACAACAATCATGACAAGTGATTGCCTCACACCCAAGTGTTTATTGTGTTAGCACAGATCCTATACTTAGACAGATTTGGGGCCCAACATTACCCCATAAAAAATTATTAGTCCACCCTTAAACCAATCTTCTAGTGCCTTAGGTGCATAAAACTTAGGCGTGTGCTCTTTTAGTTCCATTTTGAAGTCCTCAAAACCCTGGATTGTGAGCTTGATTTCTTCTACAACATTGTCTATTTCTATGGAGGTGGTGCTAAGGGAAAACATGTCGGTTTTCTCCAACTCTTTCCTAAAGGCCTATAACCTTTTCTTTGCCTTTGTTACACTTCCATCGAGGATTGTTCCTTGCTCACAGGCCTTTGTTCATAATGCACGAAAGAGTTCTTATAGGTCTTGCTCTTGGGTCTTGATTTGGGTGCTCAAAGTGTTGACCTACACCATTATCTAAGAGTGCTCAGCCCTACTCATAGTGTATGCCCATGCCATCAGTGCATCCTTCTCCCCTTTTTCCCTTTTGAGGTGTGCATCAATGTCTAATGCCTGGGTGGAAAAGTTACAAAATACCATGTCAACCACTTTTACGCCCTCTTCAAGCTTCATGAAGAGGTCTTCCACCTCTTCGAGTTTAGTGGTGATCTCTTGCTTTATGGTGGCAAAAGGGTCATCTTCTGATGTTGATTTTGCCTTCAATCTTGAGAACATCTACTCCATGAGCACACACACCTTATCGACCTCCAAAAAATGTGAAGGGTCGACATCATATAGGAGAGATGGATCAACTTCCTCCATGTGCTTGACCAGTTGTTATAACTTGAATTTTATGGCCTTGTTCTTTTCCTCTTATTTTAACACTATCTTCTTCTAGCTTGAGGCTCTAACATCATTAACGATGTTCTTCTGCACTACCTTAGAAGCCATTCGAATGAGGGTGTTAGCCGATCTTATTAGATTCATTGTGTAGGGGTTGACAAGAAGTGAGTCATACCCTTCCTCTTGTTGGTCTATGTTAAGGACTACCTTTTGTGGTACCTTGGATTGAGTCTCATCCATATAATTATCAAAGGCAAAGGATAGTTGTTGTGCATCAATGTCATGGTAGTTCTAGTGGGCATGTACTCTATCATATAATAATCTTCATTTTTGAACCCCTTCTGCACCTTATTTCACAGGCTCAACTCAACTTCCTCTCCTTAAATGACCAGCTCTATCTACTTTGACTCTTCTTTTTTGGAGTTAGTGCCTTCTTCGATGCTTTCCTCTGATATATCTTGTTTTTCCAATAGGAGTTCTTCCTTAGACTTATCCCCTTCATCCAATTCTTCCTTTTCTTTGGTGCCAACTTTTCCCTCTTAAGTCTGTTGGGTTTCAATTGTGCTCTATGTTTGTTTTTTTAAGGCACCAATATCGCCTTCCTTATCTCTAGGTGCCCCTTCACTACTTGGGTGCACATTTGGTGCGGCTTCCTCTATTGTGCTAGTGGGTGTGTTAGGCACCTCTTCTACTTTCTCCTTTATGGGTTTTGTGCTTTCAACAACATGCCTTTCTTCCTTTTTTATCCTAGCCTTTTCCTTTTGGGACTTCTTTATCTCCACCTTCCTCTTCTTTACTATTGCGGCTATCTTTTCCTCCTCAAACCTTATCTCCTCGACCTCAACTTTGTCAATCTCTACCTAGGTCATGCTCTTGGCCTTCATGGCCTCTCTTTTTTGATATAACTCTAGTATCGCCTCTATATGGTCCTTACCGAGGCCCATTTCTATCTATTAGTGCCTCTTCTCCTCCTCAGTTTGTGGAGGTTGGGTTGTGGGTTTCATGGTTAAGGAACTTAATGGTTTTTTTACTTCTCCAAGCACGACAGTAGTGCCACCTTGGAGAGCCTCATGAATTTTTGTAGCGCTAGGATCTTCCTTTGTTTCTTATTCTTGGATGATGTACACCTTTATCCCTCCATCTTCTTGTTTTTCTTCCTCTTCTTGCACCCCTTGCACTTCTACTTCCTCTCACACCTCCATCTCTACCAAGGTTATCATGGGCATTGCCACTAGCCCCTTAGACTTCTTTTTTTCTTCTCCATTAGCTTTGGTGATGCAATCCCTAGCATAAATACCATGCATTTTTTCTTTGGTGTAGATGGGGTAGCTTCATTGCTAGAGGTCATCTTTAACCATAACTACTCTTGTATTTCCTCCAAGGTTTCTCCTTGCTTCTTCTAAGGGGATTTGCTCGATGACCAACTCTCCTTCTTTGCTAACCCAAAGTGGGAGGTCATCATCTTTATCTACGCACACGCCCTTCTTCTTTGGCTTCATCTCATAAAAGAGCTTCTATGTGTGCCCAAGGATGACTTCTCTTTCAAGGGGATAGATGTTGGTGGCATTTGAATCATCCTCCTCATCTTAGGTTGCTTTGGCCCCTAGGTGCATGTATTGATGCCTTAACCTATGTATTTTTGCATCCACAATCTTCACTATGATATCCACCTACTACACATTAGGGATTCTTCTCAGTGCCTCTCTAAAGTACTTGGCTAAAAATGCATAAGGTAGTTTTAGCTAGTCTAAGTGATTCCTATCTATGAGCACCAATTGAACAACACATAAGTGTTTCATAATGGCAAAAGTCATCATTCCAAATAGACTCTAGGGGAGTTTCTTAGGGATGCACCATTCTTATATGAATGCTTCAATAAACAATGTGTACCATCCCATTACTCAGGCTTTATACTTCAGGGTGAAGGAAGGGGGACAAGTATAGTTCTAGTATTTTAGTGTTGGGGAGTTATACGTTGGGAAGACCCACAGGTTGTCCTTATCACCATTAGGCACGTCGATCTCCTCGATCACAATCAATATCAACATGGACCCCCATCAAAAGGTCTCTTGCATTGTATGGCATTCAAGCACATTCTTGATTATGTCTTTTATGATGAACTTGGCAATGTTAAATTTCACCCCATGCACCATGTGGTAGGTGATGCACATGTAGGTATTTGTTACATCCGCCCATAAACCATCAGGACATAATTTTGAACTCATTAGGCATGCAACTGCACTCATCCCAGGATCATTGATGTCCTCAATCAAGAATGTGAAACCTCCTTTGTAGTGACCTAAGAGTTTCCTAACCCTTTAAAATTTGATATCATCTGCCATCATCTGGTGAATGTCTATGTTGGAGCTTGAAAGTCTAGAGATTTAGCCAATAAGGCTTGTAAATAGCCTCATGTGCCTCCCTGCAAAGTAGAACTGGTCTTTATAGACATGTGAGAGGAGGAACTATACAAGTTCCTCCGGCTTCTTGAAACATGGCAACTCATATAGTTGCATCACATCAGTGGTCACCAATTTGTCTCGAATTAAGACATTGAATAATGTTGCACCTTTTAAAGTCTTTTCCCCTATGTTTATCAACCAGTCTTGTGCTAGGTCTTGCATATTACTTAATGTGTAGTGGTTATATTCTTTCAGGCGGTAGTTGTGCATGAACAATGCCTAATTTTCTCCCATTAAGACCTATTTCATGTCCCAATATGACATCTTCTCAAATGCCTCTAGACTGACTTTAGCGATGCTTACCCCTTCTACTAGTGGTGTTACTATTTTTGTAGAGATGACTTCTACTGCTAATCACACTTTCTTGGCATCTTTTTGAGCCTATTGCAGGCCCAAAATCATTTGCTTTCTCCCTATTCTGAACCTACTGGTGTTAAACTATGATTTGTTTATCTTGACAAAGCCTTCAATATTTGTTGGTGCTTCTCACAATCATGAGGTCTGTGACTGTATGTTCAGATCTCAAGCTTCATGTTCCATAAATGGTGGCCTCGATGTCACCTTACTTTTCTACTACCTAGTTCTTTCCCAATTCATGCCTCTTACTTTCCTATGCCAATCTCACAAGGAATGTAGTTTGTTTCTTTACATAATCGTTCACTTTTGGCATTTAGGGGTGCTCAGGGTCTCACTGCTTTGGCTCTCTAGTTCACTGGTTTTTCTCTAGTTTTCTTTTCAAAATTCAAATTAACACAAAGTTTGTAAGTAGACAGTTTTTCATTGTTTTATACCTCTTTTCTCATCTACCACCTTAATTATTATTGATTAATGGCATGATGATACCTATACTCTTTGGAATTTACTACATCATGTGAAATCTACAAAAATCTATTATTATTTATGCATTCAATACTAATTTTTTTGCCTCCATTGCCACCTCATCAACTTCTTCTAATGACTTTTTGGTGAAGTGACGTGTAGTTTAAATGATCACTTCCTACATTGCTTTGGGTGGATGATAGCTTATCCTAACGATCTTCTCCTACACTTTGTTCACTTGACATGACCTTCACCTTCAATATGGTAACTTGAGCACAACACCTCACATGCGCACGGTTCAACCTCCTCAGTCCCATTTCCTTTTCCTAATGTGCATTTATTTCAAGCATGCTTGTTTATCTTGGTTGATTTCACCACATTTTCATTTTATTGCCTTGGCCTTTCCTACCCCATACAAATATCTTGCATTGGCCATCCAGTACGACATCCTCAGTTGAGCTCTTGCACATGATCATGTTGTGCATCTTCACTCTATCTCTTATGCACTTGTATCTTGTATGACTCTCTTAATTCACTTTTGATCTAAGTTTGGTGATTTCCATGCACCCAAAAACTTAGGTGTTTGGTTTTAGGTGCTTAGAAAGCAACCTAACTCAACTCACCTTACTGGTATTAAGCTTGGAAGCGTCAAACTAGCCCTTTTACGGACCTAAATAATGCCTCAATTTTTGAATCTTGTGCATGAAGATCTAGTATGCCTTGTGTTTGACTTTGGCAAACTTCACATGCCCATAACTTAGGTATCTAGCCTTAGGCACTTGAAGAGCATCTGTGCTTGACTCACCCGACTAGAATTATGCATGAAAATGCCATAAACATTTTATTAATAGCCTCAAAGTGCCACTTATTCAATTACCACATCAAAATTTCAACCAACACACATAAAAAGAACTTATTTGGCTTGCACCAAACTTTATTTTGGTCACTCAATACAACTAACTCATGACCAAGAAGTCAGTGTCTAATGGTGCAAGCACCACCCTTTTGCTGATATAGTTGCAATCGGTTATCATTGAAATGCCCAAGGAACATTTCACCTGATAACATGCGTAGCTTGTATGCGCCAATCTCTAAGATGTTATGGATGACATATGCACCCATCCACCTTATCTATAACTTACATGGGTGCTTGATATACTTGGAGTCATAGAGAAAAACTAATGCCCCTTATATTATCACCTTGTGATTTATATGCTTGTCATGCCAAAGCTTTTGGTGTGCTTTTTTAATCTAGTGGCTCCACTTTGTTTAGGCGCGTGCCTCATCTAACCACTCTAAGTCCAACAACCTTACATTTAGTGATTTTTGGTCATCTAATCAACTAATGCATGCGATGTACAATGATGGCACCAAGAACTCCATCGATAGAACCACCTCAGTGCCAAACATTAGTTGAAATGATATAACCTTATTTAGGTGCTTGTAGGTTGTGCGATAAGCCCATAACACTGTCGACACTCAATCATCCCAATCTTTGTGACCAACATCGCATATCTTTATGAGACACTTCCTAAAGATCTTATTGAATGCCTCGAACATGCCATTCGCTTGGGGATGGTGAGGTGTTGTCTTATGGTGCACCACCATGTATTATGTCAACAAGATTCACATAATTTCATTAATGAAATGTGTGCCCATGTCGCTAGTCAAGTTGAGTGGGCACCTATAATAAGTTATGATATTATCCCATATGAACCTTGCATCTATGGTGATTGTGCACTTTTTGGTTGGCACAACCTTGGCCCACTTGGTGAAATAGTCAGTGGCTGCTAGAATGTACCTCACACCTGTATGCCATGTTGTAGGAGTAAGTGGTCCAATAAAGTCAATGGCCCATTTCTTGAATGGCACTTGGGTAAGAATGAGGATGAGAGGCATCTCATCCTAGTGGTTAGACTTCCCTATGCATTATCATATGTCATATGCCTTGACATAATCTTTTGCATCCTAAAAAAGACTTGGCCACCACAAACCTGACTGCAACACCTTATGCACCATTGCATCTCCTATGAAATAGCCTCCTGTTACCCCTTCATGCACCTCATGTAAGATGGAGACCCTTTCATGCTCCAAGACACATATATGTAGAACTTCATTTTGGCCTAGTGTTTCTATCGCTAATTCGCTTTCTACATTCAAAAGATGAATAAAGAAACTAAAGAAATGGACAAGGCTAGAAGTACCTGGATAAAGATTGCGCACCGTAATCCAGACGTTTGTGGGCACCCCTCTTTGGCTGTGGAGGAATGACACTGCAAAAGAAAAGAAACTTGGACAAGAAAATGTTAGATGGATAGGCAGTGGGTTGCCAAGCGAAAGCTTGTTCCCAGAAGTGTGAAAACTTCCTCAAGGGAGGTCAACCCACTGATAATAGACAGATAAAAGACTAAGGAAATACAGAATGCCAGAATATAGGAGTGATAAACAAATTAGAAATGAAAGAAAAGATCAATGATTACTTGAAAAGAGTTGTTGGGCTGATGACAGTCGCCGAGGTCGGGAATGTTGCCGGTGTCGGTTGTATGGTCCGCCGACTTCGGTTATCCTGCCGACGTCGGTCGGGGCAGTAACCGGCGTCGGTCGGGGCAGTGTCCTGTAGTCGGGTCTGGTCAGGTTTTTGGACTGTGGACAGGTCTGGTTTGTGAACAGGGTCGAGACAGAGTTCAGGGACGACTTTGAATGGACTGGGGAATGGTCTGGTTCTGATTAGGTGCCCTGTACAGGGTCTTTGTTGGCAGGAGGGATGAGGGAGTTGTCCGAGATTGTACTGAAAAGATGACAGGTGAAAGGGAGATGGACAGAGGATAGGGCCTGAGAAGGCTTTTCAGCCTCTCAGGGGGTAGGACAGAGGGAGTGGGAGACAACAGATACCAAATAATTGAACACTAAAGAAAAGAAATGAAATGAAATAACAGACTGTGCTTACCTTTTTAGCTTTCTGAATGAAGAGTGGGAGAGCTGTTGTTGAGACCACAGAAGACTTAATCTCTGCTCAAGAATCTCTGCACTTATTGCTGCTGTTGCACGAGGTCCAGAGGGAGAAGAGTAGAATGCCAAAATGCCAAGAGAATTCAGTTTGTGAGCTCAAGGGGCCGGGGGCTGGAATGGATGCAGAAAGGAGTCTTGAAGTCTGTCGACGTCGGCAGGATCGCAGACATCGACCGAAGGGTCGTCGACGTCGGCAGTGGCAGAATGGGGACAGAGACTAAAAATAGCCTCTGCCCATTCTTGCACGCCGCCGGGCGAGGGATTGTGGGAAGAACGGTCATGAGGACACTTAAATGGGCGTGGGAGGAAGATAATGAAAAGATTTGGCATAATAAAGGCTAAGAGGGAGGTGGAGGGATCCAAGGGAGGATCCAAGGTGGCAAGGGTGAGGTGGAAAGGGGGCCACTTAATTGAAATATTTAAGTTATTTTAATCAAATGAGTGGAGGGGACTAAGGCCAAGGGTTAGGATATGGGTTTGAGGTGGACAAGGGTGGAGAACCAAGGTGCAGACACATTTGTGGTGTAGGCAGATATCATCAAAATGCTGATGGACAAGATGACCAGTCTAGAGACCTCCGTTTTCGGCTCACGCAACGCTCTCTCATACGAGCAGATCTGCAATGAGCCCATTCATCCTTCTGTCCCAATCAGGCCATATCCTAGCCAGTGGGAGCTTCCGAAGTTTTATCGCTTTCAAAGCAAGGAAGACCCACAGCAACACTTGCGGGCATTCAGACATGCCTGTTACCTCATTGCCCATGACGATGCATTGCTCTTACACACGTTTCCTATGTCTCTCTCAGGTGCTGCGCTTGACTGGTACAGCTCCCTTCCCAGCGATTCCCTCTTCTCATTCACACAATTGCCCCAGCTCTTCCTCGATCACTTCTCCATCAACATCACCAAGAAGGTCTCGATCACGGACCTCTATTCTATCCGGCAATTCGAGGACGAGTCCATAGCCGACTTCGTTGCTCGATGGAGAGGCCTCATCAATCAACTCTCCTTTTCCCTACCCCAGGCCGAGCTTATTGAACTCTTCTCCCAAGCCTGTGCCAGACATATTTCTTCCACCCTGAGGGTTCAAACCTTCCGCACCTTCGACGAAGCCTTCACGATGGCCCGCAAACTTGAGTTGCGTGCCATCGAGGAGAATAAAGTCAAGTTGCGGAGCAAGAATCCCAGCTCTAAGACCAATGACTCTTCTTCTGCTCAGCCAGGATCATCCAATTCTAAATCCAAGGCTTCAACTAATGCCGTGGTTGTTAGACCTTCATCTTCTTCAACCAATCAGCCTGAGCCATCCACATCTCAGAGTGCCACTCGCCAATTCCAGCAGAGATACGTACAACGACGGTATACTCCTCTCGGAGAATCATACGCGTCTGTACTGGAAAAGCTTGTTAAGCAGGGGGTCCTCAATCTCCCTCAAGCTCGACCTCCTCCACAATTTGATCCCTCACACGCCATCCCTGCGTGGTATAGGGAACAAGACTTCTGCAGCTTCCACCGTGTTAAGGGACATGACACGAAAAATTGCAAAACTTTTAAGAACATAATCTAAGACATGCTTGAAAAGGGGGACCTCATCTTAGATAATCCCAATGCACCCCCTAATCAGGCCATTTACATCTTCAAACAGCCATTCCCTAATCATCTGCCAACTCAAAACAATGTCCGGACCTTAATTGACGACAATCATGAACACAACATTCGAACAGTCAATACGGTCTCGCCTTTCGTCCCCAATCAACCTCAAGAGGTTAGTCCATCAATCAGTCCATCACATGTGGACGAACCTCTTTCCCCGGCTAGTTCTCCATCGACCTCACTCATCTTGGAAGACGCCTCGGCTTTACCAGCACCACCGGTCTCGCCATCCTCCTTTCTACTGCCTATGGAAGACCCGACCCTTCCTACTCCTCAACCGCAAGTGGAGGGCACCATCATCCTTGCCCTTTACCCGCTTGAAGAGCCTCGCTTTCTGAATTCTTCTCCACCCAGGGAAGAATCTATCTCCCCTTCATCTCCATCTAAATCTGTCTTGTCTTCACCATACCATGCCTCTAAGACTGCTACACCCATCTCATCTTCAACCCCGCAACCATCAACATCTTCTTCTCAGCCATTTTCCCGGTTAGTGGAGAAAATCGAACTCCTCCCTCCGAGGAGAGTGACGCCTCAGGTGTTGTGGGAGCGTCTTAAAGCTCTTCAACATACCCGTGCCCTCTCATCACATGATGCTAATCTTCCCAAGGCAGAATCTCTTCAAACTCTTGACAAAGACCAGACTCTCAAACCTCAACCAAACCCGTCAAAACCAAAACCTGCATCTCTCTCGTCTAAGCCTATCAAGTCACTTGGCGTTCGTCCTATCTCCACCCTCACTCACTCGCAAGTGAAGGTGGACCTAGACCAGACCAGTAGTAGTCTTCCAACCAAGTCAAAGAAGACTGTCAGACCGCCGAAGCGAACGCTTCCTTCCCCATCACCATTGCCATCCATTTTGGGCCCCCATCCTTTGACCCTGGCTAGAATCCTTTCCACTCCGGCCTCTAATCAAAGCTCGTTGCCTCCTTTGCTTCCTCTGCCTACCTCCAGCCGCCCCTCTCCTAAAAAGGCGGTACCAATCACCAAGAAAGTGCCGTCTTTGCCTGTCACCGCACCATCAACCCATAAGGTGGTACGGAAACCTCTTCCAACTTCGCCTAAGAAAAAGTCACCGGCCGTGCACATATCAACTAGCACGGACCCTCTAGTGGGCTCATACTCGTTAATATTGCGCCGACTTCTACAGACTTCCAACATAACCCTTCCACCCATCAAGTCTTTCCAACCTCTCGGGTCCAAGCCCTCCTGGTTCGACGACACGAAAATTTGCTTATATCATCGTACACCAGGACACGATACCGAGACTTGTTGTGCCCTCAAGGCCGTCATCCACCGCTATATGGAGAAGGACACTCTTCTCCTTGAGGACACTCTCGACTAGACCCCAACTCCTTCCCATCCAACCTCTTCAACCACATCAACATCTCACTAGCAAGACATGACCCCTTCTTCACTTCCCATTTTTGAAATCAATGCTATCCGTATAACCACTAGGTCGCAAAAGGACAAGGCAAAAGAAAAAGCTGCCATTCCTTGGACCTATCCCTTCGTCAAGCCACCTCTTGCACCCAAGCCTAAAATTTCTATCCTTGGCGCGTCCCAGCCTTCTTCGTCTTCTTCTTCTGGGCCAATTCATGACTCCATGCTGAAGCAGCTTCACTAGACGCCTGTAAAGATGTCTCTTTATGACCTTATCCAAACCTTGCCTCAGCATCGTCAAGCCCTCATCCAAGCCTTGCAGGCAGCGAAGGTCCAACCCGAGGACCCCCAACTACTCGTTGCCCTCGTCCATTCTTTATCTCCTGTCGCCTCCATCACATTCAGTGATTCTGAGATTCTTACATCTAACACAAAAGATCAGGATGCCGCCCTCTTCATCACTGCCTATGTTGATCGGACACGCATTAAACGCGTTATGATCAACGACGGCGCTAGCATCAACATAATCCTTACCCATGCCTTTGATTAGTTGGCTCTTCCCAAGAATTGCGTCTCCAAAACTGACTCGATCTTACGCTCTTTCAATGACACCACCACCACGACCATTGGCACAGTCATCCTTCACATTCGCGTTGGTCCACGCACAGTCTCGGAGCTCTTCTATATCATCGAAGGAGAGTTTCAATACAATATTCTACTGGGTTGACCTTGGATCCGTGCCATGGCCTGTGTCCCCTCTACCCTACACCGTTGTGTGAAGTTTGAGCATGACGGGCAAGTCCACACCATTCCCGCTGACCCTTCACCCTTCAAGACTTGCAACACAACCTACCGTCCCAACGATGTCCTCATTCCCATCAAGCCATCAACTCCAGCACCGCCTCCATCTGCAGAAGCTTTGACCAGTTCGCAATCGGCGGTCGCCCTCACCCCTCCTCTTCAAGCGCCGACCAAAGACCCCATGGAAGACATCTTCCAACGACTATCACTTGGGGAATATCGCTTGTTAACCCTAGACATGTTCCAAACTCCGCAAGAGTATGGACGCCTTCATCTCAGTCCCAATTACGACCATCGGATCGGGATGGTCGTGCCTTATGGTCCTCCTCACCTCCGAACCAACTTTGTCTATGGGGGGCTCAATCAAGCTCCTACCAACGACAATTCCCTCTCTTCACCCCAACCTTTCACATCAGATTTCTCGTTTCTTGGCAACCCCGCCTTCGCACACACTTACCTTTACAGGTGTGCATGGAAGGGTTTTGGTTTTGGACGTTATGAGCAGGGCTCCCATCAGCCCATCAAGCCGCTCAATGATGACGATGCCAAGAAACGGTATGGCCTGGGATATCATGACCCCACTCAGGCTCCTTTCGACCTTTGTCCCGAGCCAACAATTGACCAATCTCCTCCAAACTCACCCATTTCTCCTTCGTCACCTACGGAGTCGGTGGTTTCCATCCCTCCTAGTTTTTTTCCATAAACACCATCCGCCTGGAACCCCTAACCTATCAGCTCAATGGGGTGTCCCGATCTCTCCCTCTCATCTTTCCTAACATGCTAGAGGATGAGTCAGCAACCATTCACACTGTCCGCTGCATTGACGATGACGCCATCCTTTCCTACATGGGTGCCGATGACTCTTTCATCCAACGTTCCCTCCCTTCCGAGACCCAGGTTATGTTAAATGAATCAACCATTGACATCAACCTCCCTTCTTTCGATGTTCCTCACGTCTTAAAGATTGGCCAATCTTTAGATGCTTAGGAGCAGCTTGACTATACCCAGTTCCTTTCCGACCATAGCAAGGCCTTTGCCTGGACTTACAATGACATGCCTGGCATCGACCCCACCATTGCTACCCATAACATTGTCACCAAACCAGAGGCTAAGCCTGTTAGGCAAAAGCTTCGAAAGATGCATCCTTGCGTTGCGCTCCTTGTCAAAGAGGAGCTTCATCGCCTTCTTTCTGTCTCCTTCATCCAGCCCATCGATTATCCGCAGTGGGTCTCTAACATCGTCCCAATTACTAAAGCAACTGGGGGGATTCAGATCTGCACAGACTATCGCGACCTTAACCTAGCCTGTCCCAAAGACGACTTTCCTCTTCCTAACATTGACTAGCTTGTTGATCTCACGGCTGGCCATGAGATGCTATCTCTCATGGACGATTTTTTAGGATACAATCAAATCCTGATCGCACCGGAAGATCAGCACAAGACTACCTTTATCACCCCATGGGGGACTTTCTGCTATCGTGTCATGCCTTTCGGCTTGAAAAACGCTGGTGCCACATATTAGCGCGCCATGACCTACATTTTCCACGATCTCCTCCACAAAATCATGGAGGACTATGTGGATGACCTTCTCGGCAAGTCCAAGCTTCGCCGCGACCACTTGACCATTCTCAAAATCATCTTCTCTCGCCTTCTTCAATACAATGTTCGCCTTAACCCCAAGAAATGTGTCTTTGGGGTCCTCTCTGGCAGGCTTCTCGGCTTCATCGTTTCCTTCCATGGCATCGAAATAGATCCCGCCAAGATCCGCGCTATCCTTGAAATGCCACCCTCGACCAATCTCAAGCAGCTTCGCAGTCTACAAGGGAAGCTCCAATCCATCTGCCATTTCATCTCGCAGCTTTCAGACCGCTGCCAACCTTTTCATCATCTCCTTAAGAAGGACATCTCCTTTAAATGGGATGAGGACTGTCAAGAGGCTTTTGAAGCCCTCAAAAGCTATTTGGTCTCTCCACCAGTCCTCATTCCACCTAAAGACGACCAACCCTTCTACCTTTATATCTCTGCCACCAACCATTCGTTAGGTGCCATGATCGCGCATCGAGACGAGCATCATCGTGAGCAAGCAGTTTACTACATCAGCCGAACACTAGTCGACTATGAAATTTGGTATACTCATACTGAGAAACTCTGTTTGGCATTAGTCTTTTCCGCTACCAAGCTCTGCCACTATCTTCTCAACCACAAAACCTTTCTCGTCACTCACACCGACCCTCTCAAGTATATGCACTCCAAGCCATATCAAAATCAACGTATGGCTCGGTGGCTCATGCTGCTCGCTGAGTTTGACCTCGAATTCATCTAGCAAAAATCTATCAAGGGACAAACCATTGCTGACCAACTGGCAGATGCCCCTCTTCCCGACAACCAACCTTCACAGTGTGAGTTCCCTGACGAATCTATCGCCACACTTTCCACCGATGACACCGTCTACCAAATGACCATGTTCTTTGACGGCTCCAAATGTCAACTCGGTGGGGGTGCGAGGGTCGTCCTCATCCCACTCGAAGGGGAGCCCATGCCTCTATCTTTCAAGCTTGACTTTGATTGTACCAATAATATGGCCGAATACGAGGCCTTAATTTTGGGACTTCAGACTGCCCTTTCCCTCCACATCAAGTCTATCAACATCTTCGGCGACTCGCAGCTCATCGTCAATCAAGTTAATAGTTCATACCTCTATAAAAATGAAGTTTTGCAGAGGTATAAAAATCGTGCTAACCTTCTTTTGGCATCTTTTGACCATTATCTTTTGCACACTGTTCCACGCTCTACGAACAAGTTTGCTGACACCATGGCTTCTCTTGCTTCGCATATCCCGTCTTCATCATCGTCATCTCGACTTTTTGTCACGGTGCATCGTGTACCCTTGCCTTCATACATCTCCCTTCACATCGACCATATCAACACTGTCAATTCTAGCCCACAAGATGATTGGTATAAGCAACTAGTGGACTACTTGTCTCTTTCTGTCACTCCTCCCAACCTCTCTAGCAATGCGCGACGAGCTTTCATCAAGCGCACAACTCGCTATACCATGCTAGGGGGTCTTCTCTATAAGCGAGGCTTTGATGGCCTCCTTCTTCGTTGTCTAAACTCCACTGAAGCTTCTCAAGCCATAAAACAAGTCCACGATGGGATTTGTGGCAGACACTTTATTGGGAACTCGGTTGCCAAGCGCATCCTTCGCCTGGGTTATTATTGGCCCACCCTTCATCAAGACTGTAGCGACTATGTTTGACGTTGCATCAAGTGTCAGCAACACTCTAACCTGCTTCATCTCCCCAGTCACGCCTTACAAGTCACTTAGGATTTATGGCCTTTCTCTCAGTGGGGCTTAGATCTCATCGGTGAGATTAACCCTCACTCGTCTCTTCGTCATCAGTCCATCATCACTGCCACTGAGTATTTCACCAAGTGGGTGGAAGCCATTCCTCTTGTCTCCACAAAAGCTGACAAAATTATCGACTTCATCAGCAACCACATCATCTGTCGTTTCGGTGTCCCTCACAAAATCATCACCGACAACGGCAAGTCCTTCAAAAACAAGACTGTCCAAAAACTATGCGACTCATTTGGCATCAAACTCAGCTTTTCTTCGCCTTACTACCCACAAGCAAATGGGCAGGCTGAGGCTTCCAACAAAATTTTGACTAAAATTCTCATGAAGGTGGTCAACGACACAGGAAGGGATTGGCACATTCATATTCCCTTCACTTTGTGGGCCTACTGCACTAGCATCCGAACCTCTATGGGTGCTACTCCTTTCTCCCTCATGTACGGAACGGAGGCTGTCTTACCTCTCGAAGTACAGATCCCGTCTCTCTGCATCTCCCTGCATGACATTCTTTCCAACGATGACTTTCGTCAAGATCGCTTAGCTCAACTTGAGTTACTTGATGAGCGCCGTCTTGTTGCCCTCAATCATCTCCATGTCTACCAAAGTCGCATAAAGCGAGCTTACGACAAAAATCTGCGAGAACGAGATTTCAACATCGGAGACCTCGTCCTCAAAGAGAATCAGCACGTGACCAATATGGAGTGAAGTAAACGAGGCAAATTCGCCCCCAATTGGCTTGGACCTTTTATCATCACGCACAAGTATGGGTCAGGGACTTATTGTCTGTCCTCCCTCGACGGACGGCCAGAACTTGAGCCTCTTAATGCGTTGCATCTTCGACCATTCTTTTGTTAATCGAGTACTCATCTACTTGACACGTAACTTGAGCTCATCCCTTGAGCAATCCTCGTCCTCTTAATCCTCATTCCTTTCAACCCTATTCCCCTTTAACAAGTCCTCTACAACCCTTTTATGATGCATGGAAGCTTTGTCCTAATAAAAGGGCATCCTTGAACTTCTACAGTCTTGTCCATGACTCAAAAAAAAAAATATATATATATATATATAATAAAATAAAATCAAGATGTCAAAACATAAACCAAGGTCACAAAATCAAATCAAAAAGATAGACTGCTCCCTCGAAGGACAGCTGTACTATCATTGCTGTAGCTAATAAACTGATCCCTCGAAGGACAGCTATTCAAACATTATATAAAGCAAAAATATAGACCACTCCCTCGAAGGATGGCTATGACTAAATCTTGCTACAAACAACAACCTTTCTTAGAAGCTTCCCGCATTGATCAGCTTCGCAACATGACCATAAATCAAATGACATCTCTATGTAGACTTCCCGCATCGATCAGTCTGCACCAAAAAAAAAAAAAAAAAAAAAAAAAAAAAAATGAGTCATGGACTTGGCTTGTAGTTGTCTCAGGGTCTCCTATAAAAGGGGCAAGGTTATCCCTGCTCGTAAACTGGGTTACCCTATCCTCCTCCTATTACCTGCTCAAGGGACTTCGAGCTCACTTTAATGTCAAAGTGATTCGATTACCACTCTAACACAACACTGGTCAACGACGTAATGCATGAACGGGGCTTTTGTTCTAATAACCCCTATCTGTGCTCCCTTTCTGGTCCTTGTCAATGAAAGAGCGATTCGCCTTTCACCTTTTCTCTACACTTTGGTCACATTTAACCACATCAATTGTCGACTCAACTCAAACCAAGCTATTTTTCATCCTCATGGCATCAGACATCATCCTCGTCCATTTCACATAGTTTCTATGGACACCAGTACACATGGAAACTATCGACCAGACCCAATTTATGTTAAGCATAAACCAATACTTGCTGAAGCATAAATAGACCTCCATTCATTTTTAGCATACATCCATCACGACTATGGAAACTTGCTAGGGATGAAAGACTCTCGACCAATTCTACAGAATACACCATCTGTAGCATCATCTTATCCTCATCTTACCCTCATCATTTCGACACTTGACCACATCCAATCATCGACCAATCTTCTCAATTCATCCGAACTACATTGGTCTGAGGCCCTATGACTAGGGCTATGTAGGCAGCACTCAGATAACACATCTTCTGAGGTTAGCTCGACCACCCCCGTTTGTTCATCTCTTTGATGGACAAACTTTCTCTTCTGTGACTTTGATCACGTCCAACTCCATCAACTTTGACCAAGACCAATCATTTTCTTTGACCATTCCTCCCTTTTAGGGAGAACTACATTGGCCTGAGGCCCTTCACACAAGGGCTATGTAGGCAACACTTAGATCACATGATGTTTTCTGAGGTTAGCTCGGCCACATCCTTTCGTTCATCCATCCCCTTGACCAATGACCATTGGAGATCATGCGTATCTCCTTCGACCTTCGACTACTTCCAAGCCAATGTTGCCTTGGTTGTTTTTGCATGTGTGCTACCTCACGACTGGTTAGCAAAATTGTCCGCAAACTATTTTTGACCCTTCGCAAGTATAGGATCGCAAGCCAGTTGATCCCTACTACTTGTGGCATTTTCATGTTTCTGGGAGCACTTCCTGAGCCTGGAATACCTGAAACACGACGACCATTTGGAGCTTCAGCTTAGATTGAGTAACCCGATCAGCAGACGACTAAATGCTGGGGCCCAGTTACTTCAATTTTGGCACTCCTTGACCCTCGACATGTGACAATTTGACCCGACCATCCTGTGAAGTGGCATACGCGCAATCACGACTATTGCAGCATTTTCACTCACACTCTTCTATCCATCTCTCTGTCAAATCGACACTCGAGCTCCAGTTCCCTTCTCTCGACTATCACTTTGAGGGGGAAACACCTCATCCTTTTCCTGGGGCAACCAACTCCTATTTTTGTCTTGTAGTTCGTCAAGAACAACCAACAAGACAAAAAGGGGCAAATGTAGACACCACAAATGTGTCTGCACCTTGGTTCTCCCCCCTTGTCCACCTCAAACCCATATCCTAACCCTTGGCCTTAGTCCCCTCCACTCATTTGATTAAAATAATTTAAATATTTCAATTAAGTGGCCCCCTTTCCACCTCACCCTTGCCACCTTGGATCCTCCCTTGGATCCCTCCACCTCCCTCTTAGCCTTTATTATGCCAAATCTTCTCATTATCTTCCTCCCATGCCCATTTAAGTGTCCTCATGACCGTTCTTCCCACAATCCCTCGCCCGGCGGCGTGCAAGAATGGGCAGAGGCTATTTTTAGTCTCTGTCCCCATTCTGCCACTGCCGACGTCGGCGACCCTTCGGTCGACGTCGGCGATCCTGCCGGCATCGGCAGACTTCAAGAATCCTTTCTGCATCCATTCCAGCCCCTGGCCCCTTGAGCTCGCAAACTGAATTCTCTTGGCATTTTGGCATTCTACTCTTCTCCCTCTGGACCTTGTGCAACATCAGCAACAGGTGCAGAGATTCTTGAGCAGAGATTAAGTCTTCTGTGGTCTCAACAACAGCTCTCCCACTCTTCATTCAACAAGCTACAAAGGTAAGCATAGTCTGTTATTTCATTTCTTTTCTTTTCTTTAGTGTTCAGTTATTTGGTATCTGCTGTCTCCCACTCCCTCTGTCCTACCCCCTGAGAGGCTGAAAAGCCTTCTCAGGCCCTGTCCTCTGTCCATCTCCCTTTCACCTGTCATCCTTTCAGTACAATCCCAGACAACTCCCTCATCCCTCCTGCCAACAAAGACCCTGTACAGGGCACCTAATCAAAACCAGACCATTCCCCAGTCCATTCAAAGTCATCCCTGAACTCTGTCTCGACCCTGTTCACAAACCAGACCTGTCCATTGTCTAGAAACCCGACCAGACCCGACTACAGGCCACTGCCCCGACCGACGCCGGTTACTGCCCCGACCGATGTCGGCAGGATAACCGAAGTCGGCAGACCATACAACCGACGCCGGCAACATTCCCGGCCTTGGCGACTGTCATCAGCCCGACAACTCCTTTCAGGTAATCATTGATCTTTTCTTTCATTTCTAATTTGTTTATCACTCCTATATTCTGGCATTCTGTATTTCCTTAGTCTTTTATCTGTCTGTTATCAGTGGGTTGACCTCCCTTGAGGAAGTTTTCACACTTCCGGGAATAAGCTTTCGCTTGGCAACCCACTGCCTATCCATCTAACATTTTCTTGTCCAAGTTTCTTTTCTTTTGCAGTGTCATTCCTCCACAGCCAAAGAGGGGTGCCCACAAACATCTGGATTACGGTGCACAATCTTTATCCAGGTACTTCTAGCCTTGTCCATTTCTTTAGTTTCTTTATTCATCTTTTGAATGTAGAAAGCGAATTAGCGATAGAAACACCTAGTTTGTATAGTTCCCTGCTAATGAGCTGAAAAGGGGTGGCATGAACTGCGAGTTATTTCTTTTCTTTGGTTATCATTATTTGGGGCATATATCCATATGTTAGATAGGTGGCTATCTTCACCAAGTCCTTAGGGGTGCACTAGATTATGTAAAGTTGGGACTTTGACATATCATCTTCAATTCGTGTTACTACATCACTGGAGTCTATATGGGACAAATGGTCTAGGGCCAAGTTCTATTTTCCATGCTTGACGACAATGGAAAACTATAATTATTGAAACATAACAATCCATCTACAAATGCACCCATGGAGAATGGCCTTATTCATGAGGTACTTAACTGCCTCATGGTATGTGAAAAAGATGAATGGGGTCACCAAAAAATATTGTCTAAATTTTTACAGGGCATAAACCATGGTGAGCACCTTACACTTGATTGTAGTATAGTTTTGCATTGCCTTTATTAATTTTATACTAGCAAAAGAGACGGGGTGATCCATTTTGACTTTTTTAGGCTATGCCAGGATTATACCAATCATAGATCTAAAAGCATTGACATAGATGTCGAATAGGGTCATCTAGTTGAGAAATTATAAGATAGGCACGCTAAATAATCTAAGATTCAAAGTCTCAAAGGCATCCTCTTACGCTTCACCCCAATAAAATGACTTATCCTTATGCAAGAGCTCTTCTAGTAGTGCTGCAATCTTTGCATAGCTCCTTATAATTTTTTTATAATACCCATAGTGGCCAATAAAGGTGCAAACATCTTTCTATGTAGAAGGAGTTTGGAGTTGAATGATGATCACAATCTTTATTGGATCGACGAGCAAACCATCTTTACAGATGATGTGCCCAAGTAGGGTTCTAAAGGTGTTGTAAAGACATGCTTATTTAGGTTCAGGGATACTTGAATCTTCTTGCACCTCTCAAACATTAGGCATAGGTTATCACAATGGTCCTTGACAAGGCCATACACCATCCAGTCATCTAGGTAAACCTAGAGGAACTTATGGATGAAGTCTTTAAACATGGTGATCACCACTCTAGAGAACATGACTGGTGCATTCTTGAGTCTAAATGGCATCATGTTAAAAGAAAAACAACCCCATTTAGTTACAAAGGTTATTTTGGTCTTGTCCTCCTCAATCTGGATTTGGTGGTTTCCGGATAACCCATTAGTGAAGGTGTAGATTTCATAGCCTACAATGCCTTCCAAGACTTCATTGGTGAACAGAGTTAGGAAGGGGTCATTGATGTAGGTGACATTCAACATTATATAATTGATGCAAATGCAAATATGCCCATCTTTCTTGATGCTTATCACCATCATACTCACCCACTTTAACTCTTACATAGGGTAAATGACCCCTACAACCAATATTACATCAATCTATGTTTTAACATTAGCATGGAGGTTCGGATTCATTCTATAAGGGTGCTTATTAACTAGTCTTGTGCTATCAATTAGATTTATGCTCATATTGCCAAGGGATGGGTGGGTGCCCTTCATATCTTGATAAATCCTACCCTCATGTTTCTATTGTTGCTTGTCATGTACCTCTCCCCATGTTCTTGCACATTTCAACAATCATACAATAATCAATTGTGGTATGGGTATAGGCATTGCATATTTAGTAATAGTTTATTGTGCTAGCCTAATTGACATGTTGCAACAAAGGGTGGTTGTGAACATCATACATCTCATGATAAACTTCATAGCTAAGAAGTAGTGTGTGGACATTCCTTTGAGGGCAGTTGTTTCTATTATGGCTTTTCATCTCACAATTGGTCCACCATAACCCATTTTGAGCATCTTGTGATGAAATAACGATCAAATTTTGTAGTTGGGAGGTCATAGACATAATATGTGCCTCCATGAAATGGCAAATTCTTGTATCGGTACTATTGAATGCCTTAGCTTTGAGCGTGGCTTCAAGTAATTACTGAGGGTCTCTGAATGTTTTCATGGACAACGCCCTTCTGAATGGTACTATCAATCCTCTGACAAACCATTACACATGATGTGAGGGGTGAATATCATAAGGGAGCTTGGAAAGGAGAGTCTTTAATCTATAATCATATAAGTACTCACTCTCTAATAATCCTTGGTTGATCTCCTTGAACATGGTGATGCTCTGCTACTCAAACTTAGGTATATCAAATTCTTTTAAGAAGGCTTCCTTTAGGGTATCATAATTAACCATAGCCTAGTTAGGATCAAACTTCCTATACCAAGTATGGGCACAATCAAACAAGGTTATCATAAACTAAGTTCCATTGCACTTAGACTATGTTATTCCCTAAACATGTCATTATAATTCACACTTGAGCACATGCTCTATGACATTATCCACACCTCAATACTCTGGTATATGCATGGCCATCTCATAATAAATCTAGGGTAGGGGAGAAACTAGTATCTGAGGTGCTTGTTTCCTTGGTACTTGTCTTGGTGGTGGTCCTCCAACACCTCCAACCACTGGGCCAGGCATTAGTCCCATCATTACCACTAACATCATAGAATATGATGGTGTTGTACTACTAACTAGTGGTACGAGGCCACTTCCTCCAGACTGTTACCCATACTGCATAACCAATAATGGCTAGACTAGCGTGCTTACACTCATGTTCTATCTAGTTGGGTTAGCACGTTGAGGTTTAGAGGTATCCTTACTTATCTCCTTGTAAGGAATAACTTATTCAATCATAAAATTTTGATCCAAATCTATAAAATGATCAAAGTCTAAGTTGACAATGGGGTCAGTTGTCAATATTCTATCTTCTTATGGGGGATCCAACACATGATCTCATGCCATAGGTCTAAAGGGGGTACGTGCATTTGATGCATCTCCAATGACCAATTTATGTAGGGACCTAAAGCATTCACCTATCAACTGTGGAACTTATTCCATGGATTTAATGGTTCTTTGCTCTAGGCATTGCTACCATTCAAGAGATCCTTCCCCATGCCCTTCCCACTCACTACGGGTCCTCTCGACACTTCTAAGTTCCATATCTTCCATTATCCTACACCTCCTCTTATTATAAGCATGTCTCTTGAGCTCTTGGGTGTCAATCTACTCATCCCCTTCCATTATACCTCACCTAGCCATCCCCTTCTGCTCCATTATGCTGCTTATACATGAAAGGACTTTAGCCTTCCATCCTCATATTTTCAAAGCCATAATCCATCATCAGCTTCTTGAGTTTGGTGCCAAATTATTTCACAAACATGCCTTTGGGTTCATGTAAGAATTGATATTTTGCTTTTTCAGGGCAGGAGTATGTTGATACTATGAATTCAAGCATGTAGTTATCCAGCACCCCTTTCCACCATTTATCTATGGCTTTAGTCCAAGTGGTGTCTAAGTTCTCAAGCCTTTCTAGGTGCTCTTTCATCTATTTGAGGTGATGTCTATAGCTTCAACTTCTATATATCGCATATGTAACCAACCATCGATATACTTTCTCTGATAGTTCACAAAAGAAAACCTCGTACATGGCATCATATAAATGGCTTTGGGCCCACTTCCTTTGTTTTTATCCTCTACAAGTTGGATGCCTTAGTGCAAATTTGTCTTCCACTTGTTTCAACTAGTACTTGATATTCTGAAGGGAGAGTTGAAACATTATTTTGGTGCACCATTATAGCAATAAAATTTAACACATCTTGACAATGGAACCATAATGTTGTAGAAAAGTAGGTGTCTTTAGTCATGGGCCTTATCAGGCACTTATCTAGCTATCCAAGTTAGATTTAGACTTGTTACAACATGGTATAGGCCTTGACTAATCATGTAGTGCTCAACATTTGACACTTGACTATGTTGGCATCACTTCACATAAGCAAGCCTTATGTGCTCACTGGTAGCACAATGAAGAAGGGACCGAGGTTTGTGTTGGGCTAGTTGTGCCATGCATAGCTCTATCCTTTAGGGACTTTGGTTAGTGCAATGATGATGGTACATTCATGGGCACAAACTATCCTGGGGTGGGGAAAATAGACTGTTTATCAAGCACAAGCAGATATGAAGTAGGTTTATAGCTTCATGAGTGCAAGCCTTTGGTTGCCTTGGCTTAACGACATTAAATCACTTGAGAAGTCACTATGGTACCTAGTTGAGGATCTTAGGCTTAGGTTCACACTTTGATGTAGGTATCATTACAAGGTACAGGGTCTTACCCATACTTAAAGCATTTCCTATAGCAAGTGTTGGAGTCTTCATGAGCTATAAGCATGTCATAGATGAGTTAGGTCAAAAGCTTGCAAGATCTCAACATACATACTATAGATTTAAGCATTCAATCCATTAAACATTACACAAAGCCCTTCATCATTAAACAAAGTCCAACTATAATACAATATATCACTAAGAATTGAGTAAATTCTCATCTTAACTACTAAAAGCTCATAGGAAATCTTGGGCATTATAATGGGGAATAATAAAGGCATCCTGAACTAAACTCTAAGTTTTAATGGTGAATATAGCATATGGAACCAATCCTCTAGGTATTCACTACTCCAATCTTCTCCCCTTCTCTATTTGGACTCATCTCACTTTTATAGTGCTTCAGGGCATCTTAGTGCTATGGGGAATGGAACACGTTGGTTATTGAGTTAGTGTTGAATGTAATCATTCCACTGACTCCACTACCTTACCTTTAATGAGCAATGACTATCCCATACACCTGCTTCCCAATGATGATTGAGCTAGAAAGGAGTTAGTTAATCACTTACCAATTGGTGCCACAATATGATAAAACAACAATCATGACAAGTGATTGCCTCTCACCTAAGTGTCTGCTGTGTTGGCACGGATCCTATACTTAGATAGATTTAGGGCCCAACATGAATTATGCTCTATTATGTGTCATACAAATGAAACATGTATTAATCAATCCTTACTTAAGAAGCATCAAAATCAAAGACTAAACTGAGTAAAGAGATAGGAGAGAGAGAGAGAGAGAGAGTAAAGGAATTAATATACCTCACTGGGTATGCAAACTAATGCTAAAACCTAGTGACATCATATGTGTGTGTAGATGGTGAATAACTTAGATTGGGTTGATGGTTTGCCCAATCCCCATGTGTAGGTGGCTGAAGAACTCAAGTTTGCCTTGACACCATCATTTCCCACCCCTACTCGATGGATCATAACCTATGAATAACTTGTCTTAGAGTGATAAGTTATCCAACCCTCTCATGTAGGTGGCTTACAAACTCAAGTAGGCTATGACTCCATCATTGCCTACCTGTGTGTAGTAGATGTATCTGAAGCTAAAACTGTGTGATGTAATTGAAATTGTGTAAGATGGCTCTGGGCCATATGGAAACTTTGAAATGTAAAAATAACTCTGGGCCACTCAAGAATGCCAACTATTGCATATGGAATGAGGCATCAATATGGTGTAAACCTAGTGTAAAATTAGTGCATATGGTGTCTGGAGTATACAATGTGGAGAGTGACACGAATTTATCATTCTATTTGAGAGTATTGGTGTCAAACTGAACATATAGGACCAATATGCCATGCACATGCCCCCAACTCTGATATCTATGTATATGGATTATGAACTGAGTCATAGTAATCTATGTCTATGTATATATAAAACTGAAATGGAAGTAATCATGTCATGTATGATGCCCCCATTCTAGGCAAAACCTATGTACTCTATGTAAAAATTGAGTATAAATTGAACATGTCTGATCATTTGTGACTGAGATTGTATAAATATGAACTATAATTATTGTACCTTTCTAACAATTCTAAAATTTTTATATGTTTGAGGCTATTGGATAGTAATACGGTCCCCTTTTCCAATAACACACTGCATTATAGACCATTATACTACACTATTGACCAAATGTGTTATTTCTGAGGGAAACTAAGATTGATCTAAGTGTGACTATGTTTCACTATATTTTCCTAAATTGGAGCTCTATAATTTGTGTCTCAATGCTGAAAACTATTTTTTGAGTACACTAGGATGGCTTGATCTCTATGACAAACCCTTGTAAGTGCCCCCTCCTTTGAGGGGATTTGTTGAAACTCTACAATAATTGTCCTCTAAATAAAAGCTATGCATCATGTGTGTTAGACTAAAAATTTATGATATATGTGTGATAAACCAATATAATGGTTATACATGACATCAAAATGTAAAATAGTCTAAACATAAGTTGGTAATGTATGATGTATATTAGATCTAACAGTCATAAGGTTGTCAAGATATATATAATAGTGTAACCATGTATATAAATAACAAATATGAATATGATATGAGTAAACTACCTAGGGGGATGAGGCATGATATCCATCAAGACACCTAAGGAGGAAGGGGAGATGAATGAGGTCTCTCATGGCATCACAAATAGATGTGAATATAACAAGCAAAAGACAAGTGTCATGGCCTTGATGCATACATGAAGTATACATAAAAACACATGAGGCATGCAAAGTAGGCTAAGGGGCAAAAATATAAGGGACCCAGGCACATGTCACTAAGTTTGAGAAAGAGCACAAATATAAGGACATGTTTGAATGTCCATATATGCATATAACAAGTAAGATTAGCTTAGATACATATGGAAAGACATGCTCAAATGTTCACATACACAATCAAGAATCATGCAAAAGGACATGGGCACAAGTCTAAAGCATACACATAATGAAAATAATTGGCTTAGAGCCATAAAACAATGACATATTCAAATGTCCTTGAGTAGATGTAGAAGTAAAGAGACATAATCATATATAAACTAGTAAAGATAGAAATGAAAGTATGCATAGCATGTGGTACAAATTAGTAATTAGCAAAGATGTACATAAGTTGAGTCTATAGTATTAGTATTTAGAAAAAAATCAATGTAGTATAGAATGATCAATATAAAGATATAATCAACGCTAAATCTATGATATAGAGTATAACAAGATTTAACCTAGTAAATCGAAAGATGTGTAGTATGATACCCCCAATGGGATGATATGTCAATGTTAAATTTATGTATATGTGTATGTGCCCTTGATGGATAGATAATAGTAAATCTAGATCTGTGTAGAAGACCTGTTGGCCAAAATTGGCCTACATATGAAGTTTTGGCTTAGATGGATGCCGTGCAATATTCTGGAGGGGTCCTAGAGTGAAGTCAGAGCCTGAGCAGAGTTCTTATTGATTGAAGTAATCCACTGGTGGAATATGAAGACCACATGTCACTTGTAAGCTTTTGAAACACTTTAAGCAAGTCTTAAGGTGAATTTGTCAATTTTTGGGAAATAGGTTTAGAAACAAGTCTAGAATTGTAAGTGAAAAGATCTAGTAGGTTTCTATAGTGTTCAAAGCATCCAGAGGGCATGAATTAGGTTTGATAAAAATCCCAAAGGTTTATAATAGCCTTTATGGATCCAAAGATGATTAGTACAAGCCTAAAAAACTAGATCATCATAGCACGTCACAGAAGAATAAACATGGTAGTTTGGTTATACATTTAATAAGTGTACTTGGGAGGCCTCTCAAAGTTGAAGGACTACATAGAGATGATTTTTTATGCCTTGAATGTCCCCTAGAAATTTGGTGTCTTGATGAGTTTTCTATCTCAAGATATAAACCTACACAAATGATCCAACAGTGAGAGATGTGCCCAGGGATGTCAAATAAAAGCCATAGGAAGTAGTTGTTTGAATTTAAAAATCTTTAAAGGATCCTAAGAGTGAACACAATGATACCAAGTGTTAAAATATTTATTGATTGGATCATATATTAATAACACATAAAAATTATCTCAAGTCAGTGGAACCATCATAGATCAACGGTTTGAGTTAAATCATGCAAATCAAGATCAACAACGAGCACAAGGTCAACAAGTCAGAAGATCTTGGGACTAAATGTGGGGCTGACAAATGGAATGATAAAAATGAATCAAATGATCAATGGTGCATGTTTTATCTTACAAGTCAAATATATATGGAGCATTTTCAATCGTGTAAAGGAGATTGATGGTGTGATTCAGCTTAAAAGGTTAATGAGCCTAGATTGCATGTAAGGCTACCACATGGCATAAAAGTGGTAACCAAATGAAGACTGGTAGTAAGATCCACATATTGAAAATGCAGAGCCCACAAGACTTGTTTTCTAAGGTTGAAATGTTTTTTTATGACTGTGTTCATCATTATTTGAAGGAAATCCATGTGTATAATGAGTTCTTGGCTTCTATTATGCTCAAAGGTAAGACATGCCTTTTTAGGCCTAATAGAGAGCAAAAATGGGCACCTTGCTGGTTGAATGAGATCAATCAACCTAGCAAATCTTCATTAATATCAGGACTATAGGAAAACCAATAAATGGGATTGGTTTTCATCTATAGTAGACCTATATTCAGGGTGTGAAGTAGGGGTAGAGTTGTGATTATGAAAAGAGTGTCTTATCTTTCAACATAGTCATATCCTTGATAAATAAGTACCTACAGTTGCTTAAAGCAGACATAATCATGACTCAGTCATGTCCATAGATATGAGGATTTTTTTATTTATGACAAAGGAAAGTGGAGGATGGCATAGAGCTCCAAGAAGAAGGATTTGGTGGTTGGAGACTGTAGATGGAACACTCAATTCTTTTTTAGAGCCTTTAAGGATTTTTCCCTTTAAGTTGGATCATGACTCATCATCCTCAGCAATTTCTTGTCTTCTAGTGTGTTTCTTAGTCAATGAAAAGGCTTAAAGATAATTGGAGCTAATAAAGGTCAAAATATGGTTGAAAATTCATTAAAAGGTGGTGGCAGCTCATTAATTGATTTGGAATAACATGCTCCTACTCTCTCTCTCTCTCCCTTTCTCCTATATCCCCTTTTTTCTTCCCTAATTATAATATATACTGATTTTGAGACTCTTGAAGAGTAGGAGACCCTCATTTGATAAGGTAAGACCCTATCAAAATTTGTAAGAACTCCCTCTTGATGCAATAAGATGATTTTTTACCTATCTCTTTGCCTTTAACTAGTGTGTAGTAAGCTTGTGCATGATGGATTTGTGAAGGAGATTCTTCCATATCCATTATCCTTATTACTTGCCTCATTTAAGGTGTTTTTTAGCTATTTATAGGTCTAAACTTGTGCTCTATCTACCATTAATGCATGTTTGGTGTGAGTCTTAGAATTCCTATTTGCTTCTTTGATTGTTTGGTGAGCCTAGTTTATGAAATACTTATGCAAATTAGCTAATTTGTGAGATTGTGTGAGCAATAATTATCTTATTCTAAATTAGTGTTTGTTTAATCTTATGTGAGTCTCACTTAAATTTGGTGCATCACCTCTTTTATCCCTCTTAGTTTCCCTTTACCCCCTTTCTAACCCTTTTCCAAGTAGTAACATTAGCTTAGGTGATCCATAAAGAGGAA